>PVIW01000279.1:442854-477837 GCA_004026585.1 Noctilio leporinus | reverse complement strand
TGAATAGCCATGTCTTTAGGGTAGTATTCCTGGCATTTAAATTAAGAGGAAAAAGAAATACTACCCATTTTAACTAGAAAATAAATGTTCCTTTGAAAGAAACTTATTTTTAAACCTTTTTTTTTTTTTAACTGCCACAATAAAGTAACTCATATTTTTAGAGAGATGGGAAGGGAGAGAGGCAGAGAAGGAGAGAAGCATCAATGTATGGTTGCCTTTCACCCGCCTCCAGCTAGGAACCTAGCTGGAGACCTGGTTATGTGCTCTGGCTGGGGAATTGAACCAGCAGCCTTTGGGTTCACAGGCTGGCACCCTATCCACTGAGCTACCAGCCAAGGCAAGCCTAGATTTTATTAAAATAAAATAAGTAATGTCTTAAATGGCACCATTTTCAATACTTTGCATGTGTGATTCAATCCTAACAGAAATCCTGTGAGGCTAGTTATTATTACTAAACTGAGATTTAGATAGGTTAACAACTTGTTCAAATAGGTTAACAACTTGTTCAGAGTTACCAGTTAGTGAATAGAGTGTGGAGACAGGATTCAGACCCAGATCCATCTGACCCCAAAGCCTGAGCTACACTGGGTGAAACCTGGGTCTATAGACTACAGTGTAACTGAAGTCTTACTATTTGAAGTTACTAATTTTTCTCTGCCTTCTCAAGTTTTGTGTTTTATTCCCATGTATGTGCCAACTTTATACCTACCAAAAATATAATTTGATGAAGAGATTCTCTCCCCTTTCCTCATTTATTTTTGTAACTCCCTCTGTGGGTCTTACCTTCAAATTTGAATCCTGACTAATAGCTTAAAGTGGGTAGGAATTGCCTGAATTGTTTTTTAATGTTCTAACAGGTATAATTTCTTGGACTTTATCTTTGTCATTCTTTCTACTCTTTGCATAGATAACAGATACTGAGTTGGGGGCGGGGAGGTGATTTCATTGAGACACATAACCTCATTCATTTTAAGATAATCTTACTACTAAAAGTACATGATTCTCTCTTAGACCATATAATTTGGATGTGATCTGTTCTGAAATTGAGATGCTCAGTTTAACTCTTAAGTTGGAATGTTGGAGTAAGACAAGCATTTCAGTTTATACATGAGTTACTAGTTAATGGAGGACCTAGAGTGCTCTTTATTGAAAGGGATTCTGCATCTAAGTCTACATACATTGGGAAAGGTGCCAAAATCTATTAGTAATGTCTACTTCTTATTTTATACCCTTTGAACATTTTCTAATCTTTCTGTCTTTTTTGTTTTTTCCTTAGATTTTCCAGCAAATAACATTGTGAAATTCCTGGTAGGCTTTACAAACAAGGGTACAGAAGATTTTATTGTTGAATCCTTAGATGCCTCATTCCGTTATCCTCAGGACTACCAGTTTTATATCCAGAATTTCACAGCTCTCCCTCTGAACACAGTAGTGCCACCCCAGAGACAGGCAACTTTTGAGTACTCCTTCATTCCTGCAGAGCCCATGGGTGGACGGCCCTTTGGTCTAGTCATCAATCTGAACTACAAAGATTTGAACGTAAGACCCTATAAAGTTTCTTTTTCTTTCTTTTTAGTTCTTCTTCTTTTTTAGTTAGGGAAGGATGAGGACAATTGACATTTGAACATTCTTGTGTTTACTCATTCAAGCGCCTGTTTTGTGGTTGATACTATCAGGTACCAGGGAGGCAAAGATAAACTTCACATCCCTATCTTCAAATCTATAGTCCACTAGAGGAGATGGGTGTAAACAGGCAATATCACAGTATGATAAGTGATGCATTCTAGAGATGAGTGTAAAGTGCTAAAGGATGAAAGTGTAAGTGATATGAGTGGGATTTTAAAAGGAAAGTAAGACACACATTGGAGTCTGCTATTTTTAACATTTTAGAAGTAAAATTTATGATTTATGAGAATGAAATAGCCTAATATAAGCTCTATTATCTTATGATTTTTAAAATTATGGTATGTATTCAATGAATGGATGAGAAAAGCCCACCATAATTGTACTGCTGGGAATTGACCATTATAGATAGATACTATTATGTCCACCTGCAGATAAAAGCACATTTGAACCATCCCCTCTTCAAAAAGTTTTCAAAGAAGGAAATTTTATCCCTTTTAGAAGCTTATTCGACCTTTTATCATTATGGTATCAACATGTTTTTTACTTTATGTCTTAAATTTCTTATGCTGCAATAAGCTTCCCTTTAAAAAATATTTTTTTACTTAGTGGAGGGTAGAAAGAGGCATCCTTCCTGTCTTCAAAATAACATACTAAACTTTAACATGGTTGAATGGCTTGAAGAATTACATATTTCATCCTGTTTTCAAATAGAAAACTTAACAGGTATACATGTAGTTTCAGTTCCATTTTATCTATTTTATTTTTTTTTTAAGATTTTTAATTTGTTATTTTTAGAGACATCAATGTATGGTTGCCTTTCACCTGCCTCCAGCTACAGAGCTGGCTGGAGACTTGGCTTGCAACCTGGTTATGTGGCCTGGCTGGGAATCGAACCAGCATACTTTGGGTTTGCAGGCCAGCTGCTAGTTATAAAAGTGTTCTGTGGGCTTGGTTTCTATACATTTTAACTTTCCTGGTTCCTCAATTCCCCCCACCCGCAAAAATGGGGGACAACTTCAGCAAAGCTGGAGGCATTTTTTATTTTGTAGGAGAAACTACAAAAGCATTATAATGTTGAATCCCTGACACTGACTTAGTGCCATTACTTGTGACTTTGTCTAGTCTTCTATCCTAACTGATAAGAAAGCTATCAGATATCTCTTAGGTTGTAGGAACTCTTGTAGACTTCATTGTTACAATGCATTTCAGATTTGGGGGATTTTTTTTTTCTAACAGGGCAATGTATTTCAAGATGCTGTCTTCAATCAAACAGTTACAATTATTGAAAGAGAGGATGGGTTAGATGGAGAAACGTAAGTGAAAGTTGAAATGTGTAGATCTTGATCTTATTAAGTAGGACTAGAAGGCTTGCTCATGTAAACTTATTTATGTTAAATGGTGAAAATGAAATGGATTATAGATTTGGTGAAATCCTAACTATGAAAATTCATACTTTAGATGATTCTTATGGTCATTAATACCAAGTTAGGAAAAGTTGTTGAAACTGACAAAATTTATTTTTGTAAGATAGCTCTGACTTTCCATCCTTCCCCTCTTCTAGAATTGTTTTCACCCCATGCTCTTAAGCTGATCACCAGCCTTGTCTTAGTTGCATGCCTCTAGAATTGCCATTGAAAATGTAAATTATAAGATTTTATCTTAAAAAATGTGTTCTTTGTAAGTGATGAGTTAAATTAAAAATTCATAAAATGTGTTACCTGGGCCTACATTGAATTTAAAGTATTTTATTCCTTTCACCAACAAGTTACTTGTAAAGCTTATATAGTGCTAGTAGCATTATAGATGTAATTAGCTATGGTGTATTTTATAAGTTCAGACAGAATTGTAGTTTTAATTAGCTGTGATATTTCCTATGAATTAAGCCAGTTTTACTTTCTCCTTTTATATTAGTATCTTTATGTATATGTTCCTTGCTGGTCTTGGGCTCTTGGTTGTTATTGGCCTTCATCAACTCCTGGAATCTAGAAAGGTAATTATTGGTGAATGACCCTTATAGCATACTTTAAAAGTTGTTATTACAGTACTGCATTAAGTTCAGTCCAGTTATTTGTGGCTTCTTGCTTTCACTGGGAGTTTATATATTTACAGGTTTATTGTACCTTTTAAAGTAAAACCTGAAGGTGAGACCTTGGTTATGTGACTTGAATTCGTTCAGGCTTTTCTACATGTGTGCAATTAGTGTCCTTAGCCCATATCCCCCAGAATAAGCTTTACCTTCTTATTATTATAGCTAAATTACACTAGAATTCTTATTTCTTAAACTCTGACATAGGTGGGTTTTTTTGACATAAGATTTTATTGTTTTGTTCACTATATTTTTTCATGGATGTTATTTTATCTGTAAGCACTGAAGCTTTTATATTTGCTTCTGTACTTTTTTTTAACTGTAGAGATAATTCCTAATTAGCAATTAAATGAGCCTTTTCATTTGAAAAGAATCAATTTGGCTGTAGTCATTCTATCAGTCTAATATCTGTTTTCTTGTTAGGGTAGTAAAGAAACAACACTGAAGCACCTGCTATCATATAGTCTTGGTTTCTGTCTCTGGATGTCATAGCTAATTTCACCACTGTCCTCAGTCTCACTCTGCTCCCTGATCCTGCAAAATCAAACCAAACCAAACCACTCATACTATTTCTTCCATAGGAAAGTATGATATAATTTGTGTCTGATATATTAATATTCACTAGACCCTTATATTAAAATTAAGCTGTGTTACTCATAAACACTTGGCTTTTTAAAAGCGAAATAATGTTTAAATGTTTATTTGTGTAACTTTCTTTGCCTTATTTTCATAATAGTATGTTTGGTATAAATTTTTATATTAGGTATAATGGCATCTTCAATTTCTTCCCATTTGAGTGAAGCTATTTTTAAGAATTAGCTGTGGTTACCTTTCTGCATATATAGACTAATATTTTGACTATATTTAATATTCTTGTAGGTAAATAGGGATTTTAAAGAGCAGGGCTAAATAATAGAAGTAAATGATTTTCTTTCTAGCAGTTTTGGTGCAAAAACTTGAGGGACAAAGTTTTAGGTTGTTAGTGTAGTAAATGAAATTTTATGTTTTTGACCTATTTTATGTATGCTTCCTATTTAAGTGTATTCAACTAACAATGCAGGAATCTGCCTGCATGCAGCCTTTCAGTAATTTGTCCTGAATTTTGTTTACTGTAAAAATAAGTTTTATTTAACTTTTAAAAAGGGAAAACCATTGTATAAGTAGAAAGTCTTGATAACATATAAAGCTTAGAGCAAAGGAAAATGTCTTTAAATCCTAAAAATAAATTGTTAGAAGATCTGTTCCTTAGTTTTTATAATTGGTGTTAGATATTTCCTTCCCTCTGATTAATAAAAATTTGAATAGGAGTATGCTTTAAAACAAGAACATATTCGTCTATTAAAAAGTTTAAGTAGCTTGATGGGTCTTTTTTTAAAATTATAGTAAACAATATAACGAAACTCCTTTAAAGTTCCACTTTTATGTTCTCTTAGCGCAAGAGACCCATACAGAAAGTAGAGATGGGTACATCAAGTCAGAATGATGTTGACATGAGTTGGATTCCTCAGGAAACTTTGAATCAGATCAGTAAGTACTCTTACTAACTTGGCTGGGAACTTTCTCTGACATGGGAATTAAATATTTTAGATTTGGCAAAATTGCTTGGTCAGTGCTATTTAATTCTCATCTCTTTCATTAATTGTATAGGATCTAGTATAATATGTTTAATGAGTTTTTTTAAATTTTGTTTTGGGTAGTATTTTTACATTTTAATTTAGAAATGCTTCCATATCTGCAGTTTACATACAAATATGTAAATTCCATTTCTAATCTTTTTCTTGTCTCTTTTCTTCCTTGTTGCTTCAGTGCAAAGTAGAAGAGGTGAGGCAATTAATTTTTTAATGGGGTTTGCTATGAATTGGGGGCTCTAGTTTACAGTAAGTTTAATGAGTAATGAAACAGATTTTTAGCTCTGTAATTGTTGCAAAACATACTAACCACCCAGAATAGTTTGAAAAATAAACCTAAAATGTTGCATGGTAATTTCCCTAATAGATATTTTCAGTTTTATTACATATGCAGTTAATTAGAATATTAATCTTTAAAATAGAATGTACAAGTTTTTCTCTAATTGTAAATTAACTTATAAAAAACATTTATTATAAATCCCCACATGGGATAATTTCTTAAAAGTAGTTCTAAAATGTGCATTTTAATTTTTAAGGAAAGTATCACATCTGCAAATATATCCAAAATATATTGCCATTTTATATTCTCACCCATGTACAGTATTGCCTACTACTGTGTTATCATCTACTGTGTTATCATTCTCAAGTATTACCAAGTGTTTCAATCTGTCGATGATAAAAATGACTTTTTTCATTACAATTAAGAATGAGGTTTGGCCTCTTTATACATGTTCAAGTCCATTCTTGGTTTACAAATTGTTTTGTTTGCATTTTTTTTTTCAAATTGAATTGTTTTCTTTATTCCTGTATTATTCCGTGAACTCTCTATGGAAACAATTACTGCATAGTAGGTGCTTTACTAAAGCTGGGTACAAAGTCCCTGGCAGGGTGGCTCAGATAGTTATAGTGTCATCCAATAAACCAAGGTGATGGCACATATAAGAATCAAGCAATGAGAATCATCTTAAAAGATGCAGAATAGCTGAGCTCATGTTTAACCAAATAGTCCCCCAGTCCTCAACGAGCATTCCCGTTGGCTGCCAACACACCACCAGGTCCATCATACTGCACGAATCCTGAATTGATTACAGAGGAAGAATTTGAGCCTGATAATGAGACTCCTTCCTTAGATACTTAAGAACTGATAGCTGAAGAAGTTACCACAGCAAAAGTAACTTCTACATGTTGCAAGAACAAAGAGGAAGAGAAGCAATAAGCCTTTTGACAGCCAGTTCAGTGATGGAGAAAACACCATCCACGACAAATCTCTCTTAACAATACACACTTAGAGAAGAAAATTGATGATTCTGTATGCAAATATGGGAAGGCATTGCAAATAATTGAAGCTTCTCAGTACTAAGATGACACTTAGAAACAAATGTTGACAAACTCCAAAAAGATGTTTCTTTGTGCAATCATGTTCAGTGTAAGGAGCCCTGCCAAAGGATGCCTTTTATCCAAGTGTGATAACAGATGAAACTAGGCCTTTTGCTATAGCTGCCTCTGTCATACTACCTCAGTATAGAGAAAGATTTCTTCAAGATGTGGAAATAGTTCATACACACATGCACTGAGCCAGCACTTATGTTCTGCAACTTAATAGTGCAACCGAACCCTTAATGCTTTGAAGAGTCTCCCCTGCACCACAAACAATATAAAAGAAACAATGAATGCATAAATAAGTGGAACAACAAATCAGTGTTTTTCCCTTCCTCTCTCTAAAATTCAATAAGTAAAATTTAAAGAAAGAAAATGGACTCAAAGTAATAACACAGGGGGTAGGACCTTTCCCTCTGTGGGAGAGCAGGGCATTCATTCACAGGAGCTGAGATTTGAGTAGTTTTGAAAAGTTGGGTGAAGCCCTGGCTGGTAGCACAGTGGGTAAGGTGCCGGCCTGCAAACCCGAAGGTCGCAGGTTCGATTCCCCAGCCAGGGCACATAACCAGGTTGCAAACCAGGTCTCCAGTCAGATCTGTGGCTGGAGGCAGGTGAAAAGCAACCATACATTGATGTCTCTCTCCCTCTTTGCCTCTCTCCCTTCCCCTCTTCCTAAAAGTAATGAAATAAAATCTTTAAAAAAAAAAAAAAAGAAAAGTTGGGTGGAAAGAAGTCTTCAAGGTTTTATGTGCTATGCTAGGACTTAAGACTTCCTCAAGGTAGAAAATAGCAATCAGATGCTTTAAACCAGAGAACTAACAAATTTATGTTTTAAAAGAAATTAGTAGTTTTATGGAGGATGGCTAGCAAGCAGGAGCTACTAGAAAATAGATATTTTTTTTGATGTAAGAAATCAGTAGGGCCTAAGTAAGCTAAGACAGTAGTTGTGGGGGCAAAAATGTTTCAGAAGTCGAGCAACCACACTTTTGGTGACTGTCTGGATGTCTTAGGGGGAGAGGAATAAGTACTCTGATTGGCAGCTGCATGGAAGATGATCCTATTAATGTTAGGGAATGGACAAAGAGGAGCATGTAGGCATGAGGAGAGATGAGTTTGCATCAGATTTGTTGAGTGTGAGGGGCGCAGATAAAGAAGTCCAGTAAGCATTGAAAATTGTGTTCAGAGCATAAGATTTGGAGATGATGGGACACATGGCATAAGTAGGTGAGGGAGTAAACACTTCTTTTTTTTTAAAGTATATTTTATTGATTATGCTGTTACAGTTGTCCCAGTTTTTTTTCCCTTTCCTCTCCTCCACCCAGTACCCCACTTACCTCCAGCAATCCCACCCTGCTTAGTTCATGTCCATGAGTCATGCATCTAAGTTCTTCAGCTTCATCCATTCCTATATATTATTCTTAACACCCCCCTATTTTGTACCTGCCAATTATGCTTCCTAATCCCTGCATCCCTTCTCCCCCTTCCTCCTCCCCGCTGATAACCCTCCCAATGACCCTCATACCTGGGTGCTATCCTGGTTGTTTAGTTTGTTTTTATTTATTTTTTAGATTCTGTTGTTGATAGTTGTGAGTTTGTTGCCATTTTAATGTTCATAGTTTTTATCTTATTTGTCTTAAGTAATTCCCTTTAACATTTCATATAATGAACTCCTTAAACTTTCTTTACCTTGTCTGGGAAGCACTTTCTCTGCCTTCCCATTCTAATTAGTAGCTTTGCTGGATAGAGTAGTCTTAGTTATAGGTCCTTACTTTTCATTATTCTGAATACTTCTTGCCAGTCCCTTCTTTTTTTTTTTTTTTTTAAGATTTTTTTTCGTGGGTGGGGAGGGGGACAGAGGGGAGCAAAAAGGGGATGGATGTAATACAACAACAATAAAATTAAAAAAAAAAAAAGTTTATTTCATTATTTTTAGAAGAGGGGAAGGGAGAGAGGCAGAGAGGGAGAAGAGACATCAATGTATGGTTGCTTTTCACCTGCCTCCAGCCACAGACCCGACTGGAGACCTGGCCTGCAATCTGGCTATGTGCCCTGGCTGGGGAATCGAACCTGCGACATTTGGGTTCACAGGCCGGCGCCTTATCCACTGTGCTACCAGCCAGGGCACCAGTCCCTTCTTGCCCGCAAAATTTCTTTTGAGAAATCCACTGATAGTCTTATAGGAACCCCTTTATAGATAACTCTCTTTTTTTCTCATGCTGCTTTTAAGATTCTCTCTTTATCTTGAATCATTGGCATTTTAATCATAATTAAAATTACGTGCCTTGGTATGGTCCTCCTTGGGTCTATCTTGTTTGGGACTCTCTCTGCTTCCTGGACTTTTATGTCGCTTTCCTTCACCAAATTTGGGAAGCTTTCCTTCATTATTTTTTCACATAGTTTTCAGTTTCTTAGTTTTTCCTCTTCTCCTGGCATCTTTATGATTCAGATTTTGGCATGTTAAAAATTGTCCCCAGAGGTTCCTAAGCCTCTTGTTATTTTTCAGTTGTTGTTTCCTCATTTTGTACTGGTGGTTTATTTTCTTCCTTATATTTTGAACTGTTGACTTGAACTCCAGTTTCTTTCCCTTCACCATTGATTTCATGTGGATTTTCCCTCATTTCACTTAGCATAGCCTTCACTTCTTTTCTTCTGCATTTGCTGTACTCAAGAGTATAAAGTCTGTGAGCATCTTTACCACCAATGTTTTGAACTCTGTGTCTATTAGGTTGGCTATCTCCTCATCAGTTAGTTCTCCCACTGGAACCTTGATTTGTTCCCTCTTTTGGGCCATACTTCTCTTTCTCCTCAACTTGACAGGCTCCTGTGTTTGTGCGTTGGAGCTGTCGCATCTGTTACATTGTAAGGGGCAGAGCCTTAGGTATTCCTCAGTGCATGTGGGGTGACTTGTTTCACCAGCAGTGGCACTGTGTGTGGGGGAGGGGTCTGAGAGGGAACAGTGCTGCTTGCTCAGCACTTGCCCCTTTTCCAGGAACTTCTCCCACTTTTCATATGGGACTGGTACCTCTGTAGCTATTGCTCTGACCATGATTCCCAGAGTAGGTGGGTCAGTGGGAGTTCTAGGACCATGGGGCCTCTAAGCAAACAGACACTCCTGAGAGACCGGCCATTTCTTCCTCCACCCCAGCCCCCACTGGTTTTTACAGCCAGAAGCAATGTGGCTTTGTTTTCCCTGGTGCTGGAACTGAGAGCTGCACAGTCTGATCTGGTGCTGGGAGCACTCCCCAGGTGTCTGCCCCAACTGTTTTTTAAATGTATGACTGTGATTGCTACTGCCTCCACACACCTTCCTCTCCGCCCTGGCTCCACCCCTCTTATCTGTCCTGATGAGTATTTCTTCTTGATATATTTGTTTGTTAGACTTCCGTGCAGCTCGATTTTCTGGAACTTCTGGTTGTCTCCAGTTTTGAGCTAGTTGTATTTCTTCTTAGTTGTGGAGGGAGATGCAGTGTGTCTGCTTAGGTCTGCATCTTGGCCAGAATTCTGGACTAAATCTTTCTAAGGACATACTTCTCATATCATCCTGTTATTCACTATAGCAGAAAATATAATTGTGTTGAAATGTATACCATAGCCTCTTTATGATGTATCAGAATTACTGATGAAGTCTCTGGTATGTTTAAATACAATTCTGTTGAACATAATTGTATTTTAAATATCTTACTCAGAATTAGATAAAACTACATTTGGAAATCATTAAAAATTATAATTAAAAACTGAAGTCACTAACTGCTATGGAGTCTACCTCTTGAAAAGAATTTTTAAGTGACAGATTAGGAAGGTTGGTTTTAGTATCTTCCTCTCTGACATGAACTTAAAAACAGAATTATTACACTTTCAGAGCAAAATTTAAATCATGTATAAGTGTTTTAATTAGCAAGTATTAAGTATATACTGTGTCAGTATTCTAGGTTCTAAGTGATATATTAAAAAGAACTTAGCCCAGGCTGGTGTGACTCAGTGAACTGAGTGCTGACCTGCAAAGTAAAGGGTCGCTGGTTTGATTCCTGGTCAGGGCACATGCCTAGGTTGTAGACCAGGTCCCTACTTGGGGGTGTCCAAGAGGCAACCACACACTGGTGTTTCTCTTCCTCCCTTTCTCCCTCCCTTCCCCTCTTTAAAAATAAATAACATCTTTTAAAAAAAAGAAAAGAACTTAAAGTTACTATTTTTTCAAGAATTTACTTTTCTACCTGAAAATAAAGCATGTACATGAAATATTTGAATAATCAGAGGTAGTATGTGATTATATGCTAGAATGAATAACATGGACAACTTAGAAGTTAAGAAAAGGAGGCACCTTGTTGAGGGAAGAATTTCAGTACCTTGTGTGTACTGCAAGGTAAACTGCTGCCTCTATATTTACTGATAAGAAATTGCTCCTAAGAAAAAGCAACTTACCAAGCTTCACAACTACATTTGTCTCATTCTAAAGCTTATAAGTTTTCCCAGCGAGACTTAATACTCAAAGATGGGTAAAATTAAAGTCAGTATGGTGTATTTTTTAATGACACTTGTTTATTTTGCTCAAAATTCGATTGTGCAAGACCATATTTTATCATCAAAGACACTTTTATTATTCCTTCTCTTTTTTCCTATTTAAGTAAAATTCCTTGTTTTGACAGACGTCGTAAACAAGGGAGCTTCTAAACAGCTTTAAGCTGATCCACTTACCCAATTACAGTGATAAAATTTTTTTATCATATTCAAGCCTACCATTGAGAGACATGTTATTAATTTATTGATTTTTGGAGTTTGAAAATAGTTGGAAGGCACATTACCAATTAGAGCAAAACCTGGAAGCCCTAGATGAAGCCTCACATCCTGGGAAATCAAAGGGCAATTTAGAAATCAGGTTTAGAGGTTAAGGAAAAGGATGTGAAAAAAATGTGTAGTTGACAAAAACATGAATATTTGCTCTGTTAGAGTATAGATTTTTTTTAATACGAAAGGTTTGTGTTTTTTTTTTTTTTTTTTTTTTTTTTTGATTTTATTTATTATTTCCAGAGAGAAGGGATGGGAGAGAGGGAGAGAAGGAGAGAAACATCAATGTTTGGTTGCCTTTCACCTGCCTCCAGCCATGGACCTGGCTGGAGACCTGGCTGGAGACCTGGCTGGAGACCTGGCTGGAGACCTGGTTATGTACCTTGGCTGGGAATCAAACCAGCGACCTTTGGGTTCACAGGCCCATGCCTTATCCACTGTGCTACCAGCCAGGGCAAAAGTCACTTTTTAAAACTTGCTTTTGTAATATGAGATACTTTATAGCTATAATTATAATATTGATGTAACAGATATCTAAACCTATAGAAAATTTTATAAAGAGTTCATTTGAGCCAAACTGACAATATGCCAGGAAGGAAGTTCTCAAATGCTCCCCAAAATGTAGTTTGCAGGTTTTTTAATACCTTGGAAGTTAAGGAGGGACTTTAAGGAAAGTTACATGAAGTGGAAGAAAACAAGGCAAGGAAATCTCTATAATTTGATCACAGGATAGTTAATAAGATTGTATACCCTTTTGAGGGTAATTAAGCATCTGAGGGGTTTGAAAAAGGGGCACAAAAACACTGGACAAGGCTTGGCTAGGTATAATCAGATCATCCTGTGAAGATAATTTTGGTTAAATTTATTACAGACCCTTTATATCCAGACAGTACTCTAAAATATTTCAGTTTGCAAAGAAATGCTATTTCTTTGACAGAAACATTATTATATTTAAAGTTTACTTTATTATAGATAATAATCAGTCCATATTGAAATTTCTTAAATATCTTTTATAACTTTATTTTAGTATCAGATGATACATTGTGTCTACTTGTTATATCTCTTGAGTCCCTTTTAATTTACAACAGCTCAAGAGATGGGCCACTTGCCTTTGTAGAGAAGGGCTTCTCAAACATTAATTACGTATGCAGGTTTGGATTCAGCAGCTCTCAAGTGGGGCACAAGCATTTGGTATTTATAACAAGTCCCCAAGTGACCCACTGATCACATTGCGTAATAAGGCTCTAGAAAGCCCCACCTGCCAGATTGGCCTTTTTTTTTTTTTTTTTCCCCCTGGTGTCTTTGGCTAAAGTTTGTTTAGTCTGGAAAAAGATAAATCTATAGGCTTGATTAGACTTAAGTTTATCTTTTTGGCTAATAGCATACATCAGTGATTTTCAACCTTTTTCATCTCATGACACAGATAAGCTAACTACCAAAAATCTTTGACACCCCAAAAATTTTTTTTGAATATCTGATAAAAAAAATCAGTTGGGAATTGTGTTGTCTCTTGTCATTTTTTATTTGACAGTCTAAGGGGAAAGGTGTCAATGTCATGGACTAAAGTCAGGTATTGTATGTTTTAAAAATTCTTGAGGTGAATTTTTAAATTCAGTCGAAAATTACTAGCATACATCATAGCTCATTGAATATTTCTTCATGTATTATGTCAAGTAATGTATGCCATCATTAGTGATGCTAAATTGAGCACTAGAGTAGCACGGTAGCCACATGATATTTCCATGTGACAAGGAAAGGTGAGGTGTTTCTGCTTTCAGCTCAGAAGTTATTGTGGGATGTTAATTTGGCATCACACAGATGTCTAGTTCTCCAAACCATTCGCTAAGTTGATAACACTCACATGATTCAATGTTCCAGAGACTGCAATGATTTTCAATTGAAATTGCTTTAATTTTTACTAACTGCCATTCTTTTTGATATAATTTTTTTTTTTTTAATTATCCTCACTGGAGGACATACTTACTGATTTTTTTAGAGAGAGAGAGAGGAACATAGATGTGGGAAGAGAAACAGTGATAGGTTGCCTCTCAGACCCACCCTGACTAGGGACCGAACTGCAACCCAGACATGTGCCCTGATTGGGAATTGAACCCACCACGTTTAAGTGTACAGGATGGCACTCCAGCCAACTGAGCCTCCCCAGCCAGAGCCCTGCCGTTTTGTCTTTTTAATCCTCACCCTGGGATGTTTTTTCATTGGTCTTGAGAGAGAGAGGAAGGAAGACAGAACCATAGATAGAGTAGAGCTTTTCCTCATCAACTGAAACTTTTAATTGCTAAATTCTTCCCATTATTTTCTAATTTTCAAAGCAAAGAGGTGCCCAAATGGTGACATTGCTGCTTTAAATTTTTTTTCTCCTTTTTTAAAAAAGAATTATTGCTACATTCAGATTTTCATAGAATTGATGTGTTTAACTATATTTTTTCTTGGTTAAAAGATTTTTTTATTTTTGGAGAGATCTCATCGATACTGGGTGATGTTTCTAGGCCCGTTCTGTGAGCTGAAGTAGAAAGAAAATACATACTTTTCAAATCATACTGATATTTTCAATTCAACTTTAACAGGATTTTTAGTTTTGTATGCTTGTTTGTTTTTCTTATACTTGATTGCCCAGAGCAGCAGTTTTTAAACTTGAGTGCTCATCAGAATCACCTGGACTGCTTGTGTGGCTTGGTGAGACCTAAGAATTTGCATATCTAACAGGTTTTGAGGCTGCTGGTCCAGGCCACAGTTTGAGAGCCACTATCTTAGAACATTGTTTCCTTAAAGGGGTTGAGCCAAATTGCAGGTAATTTCAGAAAAATAGCTATTTCTTCTGAGGATAAGACATGATGTACCTTCCATATTTAAGGATAGAATGGAAACAACCCAGAGAAATTTTGAAGATCCTCGAAGGAAAGACAGATGCCTCCAGCTTTGAGGAATTACCTTTGGAGAGGGTTGGTGAAGAGAAGGATATATAAGAGGGCAATATTTACTTTGGCAGGCTTTTCTCTGATTTAGGTTTCAGTAAAATTGTCTTTGTCATCTAAAAGTGCAAAGAGTTGTAGTGACTTGGCTACATGTGGCTACAGTTAATTTCTGAGGTTTTTTAGGATTTGGGATAATGGTGGTAAATTAGGCTGAAAAGCAAGCATCAGTATAACACATTGTTCTTTGCTGAAGTAAAAACGCTGCTTTCTAGGCTATTGAGATATTTGGAACCATTTTCCCAAAAGCTCAGGGACTCCAAAATGCTCTGTTTCTCATTTGTCTGCTTCCTAACTTAAATGTGCTAAACAGGCAGGTGATGGTTTTTTCCCATGTATTCCCATGTTTTAAAATTAGCTGTAGGTGGTTGAAATTGTTGGAGGTCAGTAATCACCATTTCATATCTGCTCAGTAACAGCTCTATACAGATGGCTATTAGATTCTAAAGAACTTTTTTTTGAATCCTTAAAAATTATATTCATACTGTTTAAGAATTATTTGGTAATTGGTCAGCTGTGTGAAGGCAGTAGTTCTTAATCTAATCTTTTTGAAAATCTGATGAAAGTTGTGGGCTATCTTCATTAGAAAAATACTTTTATGATCCATTTAAGTCAAGATGAACCTCCTAAACACAACATTACTAACCTGTTTAATAAAGGTCAGTTTTCATTTGATAT
This sequence comes from Noctilio leporinus, assembly GCA_004026585.1. NCBI lineage: Eukaryota > Metazoa > Chordata > Mammalia > Chiroptera > Noctilionidae > Noctilio > Noctilio leporinus. Next base: position 462,670 of record PVIW01000279.1, on the reverse strand, counting down.
TTAGATTTAGTCTTAATATTTCTCAGTCATTAACTCATAAGCAGATTTTTAAAAATAATTTTTAGTTCATAAATGTGCTTGGTAAAAATCTGTTTTGTATTTTTAAAATATAGGCATAATCTAGTAATTTTGGAAAATAAAAACAGATCTTCGAGGCACATTATATTTTTCATACCGTTCATGAAATGCTTATAAATGGACCCCATACTTTTTCCAGTCCTTCACTTTTTAAAATAAAACCGGAAATATAATTATTTATTCCACAAAGAGAACCTATCTTCCTAATTTGGAAAGTGCTTCTACAAAATAAGAAAACACAATGGTCAGAGAGAAAAATAGTCCTTCCTTTCTTGAAAGAAACTTGAAGGCAACTTCTCTTACTGAATGGAAATAGAAGAAACTCACCACCAATTTATTTTTTGTTTGATAGAATCCCTTTACTAAGCTCTAATGTAAGACATAAAGAGAAAAATTAAAAAATATACTGTTCATGTGTGTAGGATGGTCTTCTTATTAATCTACTACCTAATTTCCTTTATTGTCCTGCTTCAGGTAATTTATGAAGAATATGCAGTCTGCATGGCTGCATTTGTAACTCTTTCTTAATTTTGTAACCAGTAACTTTTTGAGCTGCAAATTTCACACCTTTTATTTTGTTTCTAAAGTGTTTACTTATGCATAATCATATTCAGTTGTAGCATCCAAGATTTTTGCATGGTAATTTCAACATTACAATAACTGAGTAGCTCTTTTCCCAGTCTAATTGCAAAACGTCTCATTTTGTTACCTCTTGAAGGGTTATTTTAAAGGTTAGTTAAAATACCTAAACTAGGCAAGAGGCATTTATTATTAGGTGGTGTATTCTTGCCATGTGTATTGTTTTTTGAACTTAATTGTAAAGTTGATGGGAAATGGCTTTTTAAAATGGCTTTTGATTCCAACATACCTATAATAGTCAGGCAAGTTAAAATTTTCTCTTTTCTTACAGATAAAGCTTCACCAAGAAGGTTGCCCAGGAAACGGGCACAGAAGAGAGCAGTGGGATCTGATGAGTAAATGTTCCTTTGTGCAACAATTCAGTCATACTTAACCTGCCCTAATGTTTTTCAGCCTAATGGGAATTAGTGCAGAGAAGCCATATCACCATAGAAGGCAACTACTGTGTGTGGACTGAGCAATCAGAGTCTGTGGCGATAATATTGTTGAAAGTGCACTGCATTCATTTTTCTAAAGTAACAAATTTGTTTTTTTTTTAACCATTAAAATCTATGTGTGTGCGTGTGCATGTACGTGAGCAGTTGGTGTTACCAGAATCATTGTTGAACTACCTGAAGCATGCCTTTAGAATACTAAATATAATGTTGGTGTCGCTTTCTTGCTTATATTTTCTGGTATTTCCCCCCAAAAGTCAATATTTGCCCAATATGATTATATATGTCCTACCTTGGACTGTTCTAAAGAAAACAGTTTGTTTCTTCCTTAGAATCCCAACTGATGGCACAAATTAGCATTTGGTTGTGATTGTTGCTGTTTTATAAGTATTCTAAAGGCACAAGCAGGAGCAGCTGCTTTTTAGCAATAGAGTTGTTTTGGTATTTTCCTGTTGTTTACTGTAATATGTACCTTCAGACCACTTCCCAAATGAGTTCAAGGGATTTGGGGATCTCTAGCAACAAAATTGTGAAACATGGAAATTCTGCTGATTTTGATACATATCAAATCAACCACCCTTTTTTTTTTAATCAAAAAGAAAGTGGTATGTTTGTGGAAACTGAATTGTTTTGTCCATTGTTCTATTTTTTTTACCCAACAGATAGCCTTGGAATAATTTTAGACCTACGTAGGTGTTTTTTTGTATTTTTTTTTTTTAAGAGATATTTTGTCTCCTTAATAGAAGCATTTTGCTTAAGAAAGGTTGCCTTGGTTACAGATTAAGCAAAAGGTCAATTTATAGGGGCAGAGATGTATCCCAACTAATTCTAATCTGTTAAAAAAATTAGTTGGGTATTTTTTTAATGGTTAGCCAAGTGTTCTTTTTATGTATTGGGGATTTTGGTTGTTGATAGAATCTTTTTTTTTTTTTTTTTTTTTTTTTTTTTAAGTTAATCTGAAGAATTCCACAATTTTAAGCACTCAATATCTAAGGACCAAAAAATTTTAAAATCCTCTTAGTCTTGTCCTACGTAGTAAATTAAGTTTGTCATTATTGTCAGACTGGATAAAAAGTACAATAATAGCATGAGCAAATCAGAGGCCTTTTCCCTCTGTCTTTAAGCCATATTCTTCCACATATATTTTGTAAGAAAATGACAAGTGAAATTTTAGTGGCTGTTTAATTCCTGGTTGTCTCTATTATAATGAATTGACTATTCTTCGTTATAAGCCCCACCTATACCCATGACCACACAAAAACAACAAAATACAAAAAAACTTTCTGAATTGTTTAAGTATTTAAAATATCGAGCCAAAGTCAGTAACAATAAAATAGAATTCATTGTATAGTTACTAATCACATTGCAAGTAGGGGTGAAGGTGTCGAATTATCTGTGTTGGCATTGCTGAACTATAAACTTTCTATACCTGTAATATATAGTGTTGGAGTTTTTAATTGGGCTGTATAATCAGTAGTTTATTTTGAAAAAGGTCTAGGAGCTCTAAGAAACTGCATGGTTTTTGTTTAATATAATAAGGAGACCCCCTCCCACCTTTCAAGGAATGTATTCCCAGATATTTTTGTGAAAGGCCAAGTTTGTGAAACAATTAGAACATAATGCAGTGAGGTGTAATTAAACATTTTAAATGACCTCTAGAGAATTTTGTTGACTGCCTGGTAATCCTGAGGCAGTGGCAGAGCCAGAGTTACAGGTGCCAGCCCTTCTGACTCCTCAGGAGTTGGCCTTACATGCCACCCCTTCCACTTCTGAGGCTCAAATGAGGGCTTCAGGAGTCATTTGTCATACTTTCTTTTTTTTTAGCTAGATTGGGGACACTTGAAAACTCAGATGCCAGGGGTCTTCTCTAATGTCAGTAAGTGTTTAGCAGAAACTAACTCCATAGTAAATGGAATTCAATTCCACACATGGTTTGTTCAAGCACACTTAATAAGTAGCCTAATTTTCAAATGTAAATATTTGGATGAAGTTTTTGTTTGTTTTGATATATTCATTTGTTACATCAACCATCATTTCAGAATTAACCTTTTGAAAGACTTGGTTTTGAAATCTGTAAAATGAACTAAGAACCTTGTATATCAATTCAGACATGTGAGAGTATTTGTTTATAAAGTATGGATATTGCTTTGGTTGTATAGCTTCATCATTCATTTCATGGATGTCAATAGCAAGTGACTTTTAAAACTATCTCTGCCCTCTAAGGTTCTGTGGCAGGGGTGGGGGGTGGGACTTACAAGGTAGAAGCCTGAGGAAAACAGAGGTCGAAAGGAAAGGAGCCTTGACTTGATGTTAGTTAAGTTTTTAAATTTTAAATAATCTTCAGAAAATAGCGATATTGACAGGAAAAGGCAAATTTAGCTCTTAAATATATATTAAAAAGTCACTGCGTTAAAAGGTGTATTTGTAATGCATCAGCCTGGAATTGTGTGTTGGCTCTGTTAAGGAGAAGTAAATGGTAATGTGAAGTCAAAACTTTTATTTAATGAGTTAATTTGGAGCTACAGTAGTAGATAAATGTAAAATAATATACAAGGCTCTTACATAGCATTTATCTTTTGTGGTACAATAATATCCATATACTTGGTATGAAGGAAATTTTGCTTGTTTAGTGCATTTAAATAATGTTGTGATTTTTTAATACCATTAACTAGTAATCATCTCTCACCAAGATTTTGATGGGTTACACCCTTGATTTTTCAGTCCTTATTTTAGTTCCAAAATTAGATGTTAGCTTAAATTTTAAGGCACTTCCTGATACACTTGAAGTAATTTACCACAGTTTGGGGCAGCACCATTTATATCTGTACAATTAGTAAATTTGTTTTGCTTTTATTAAATACTGTACTACTTTTTTAAAACCATATCGCCAGCTTAATAAAGAGCAAGCTGACACTAGTATAAGTGGAGTGTTAGGTTTTGTTGTTAAGCAAAATCTGTTTATAAGAACATCACTAGAGGACATTAGGCCCAATGAACAATACTTAACGAATTAACTTGTAAATATCTAAATTAAAGTTTTTTAATGACTCATGTACTTTATGAATTAACATTTGAATGATTTTTATCCTTTTTTCATTTACAAAAAAACTAGATTTAGCTCTGGAGCTTTTTGTTTTTTGGATTTAGGGATTATTTAAGACTAAGGTGCCAAAGTTGAGTACCAGTTAGCTTCCTTTTTAAGGCAGTAGGAAAGGAATTCACTTCTTAAACATCGGCCATGTACTATTTTCTGTTGGAACTTTTCGTTCATCTGATAAATTTTCACAATTCACTAAAGGAAAATGATACTGTTCTCATTTTGTAGATGGAAAAAACAAAACCTTTTGAGTTTAAGTAGCTTGTTCAAGGTGTTACACATTGAATATGGATTTAGGGCTCTCATGCTAAAACTCGCATATTCTTTCCTCTTTACTGTTAAAGATGGAAATTTTTTTTTAATTGAAAATGTAATAAAGCCAAGCATTTGGGCAGCTTACAAATACTTGATTTTCCAGAATCCAGCAACCAGAAAGTTAAAATAACCCCAGTATGGAATATACAGGCTGTACTATACAGTAGTGTGTAAGTGCCACTCAGTTCCAGAGCACAATGAAACTCAAGTATCCTCTCTTTGTTATAAATTGGTTTGTGTGTTAATGCTTGTGGTATATACGTATATAATTTGGGGGAATTTGGTACTGCATTTTTATATGATAATTATCTACAATGCCCTAATCTCTAACAATGACACATCTCTTTAAATGTCATCCCCTTGGTTAATAAAATTATAGTCTTTTAAAACATTTCCTTCAAAATAGATTTCCTAGTTTGATTGTGTTTTCAAGTTGTAAAGGGTTGAAAGATTCATTCTCATTTTAGAGATGAGAGTGAAGAAGAATCTGTTCTTTAGGTTATATAACCAGATAGTGATAGAACTGGAATTACAGGTTAAATTGATAAATCACAGCTAACGGTGATTTGACTAGGGCTTTTTTTTGCTTTTTTTTCATTCCCTTGCTGTTTCTTACATAGATTTATGTTATGGTACCAGTGACCGACTGTCTGTCGTCTTGCTGACATCTCTATCCCCCTCTGCTGGATCATGAGCTTATATCTTACTTGCTTTTTTTTTTTGCCTTTTTTTTTTAAAGATTTTATTTATATTTAGAGAGAGGGGAAGGGAAGGAGGCAGAGAGGGAGAGAAGCATCAGTGTGTGGTTGCCTTTCACCTGCCTCCAGCTATAGACCTGGCTGGGAACCCGGCTTGCAACCTGGTTGTGTGCCCTGTCTGGGAATGGAACCAGTGACCTTTGGGTTCGCAGGCCATTGCCTATATCCACTGTGCCAACTGTGCCACCAGCTAGGGCTTGCTTTTTATTCCAAGCTTCTACTTCACAGTTTTCAGGTGGAAACCTTTCATAGGTGTTCAAAGAAAGAACAAGAAGATGTGGGCCAGTTTTCATGTCATTCAATGGTGCTCACAGCGTTTCTGGAGGTAATCCAAGCTCACAGGAAGTTCTGCGAGGTTTTGTACAGAGAGAGGTCAATACAGATTGCCTAGCTTGGGGTTAGGGTGTAGTTAGGCCTGGCTTCTAACTGGTGGCGACCTTCAGAAGGCAGCCCATGTCTGGAGTCATGGTGTGTGCTTTTTAAATTAAGAGATACTTAAAGAGCTAGTTCCAAATTGTCTGTTTCTGTTACCTGTATACCCTTAAAACCTAATACAATGTTAAGTGATTCTTCCTTAAATATAATGTGCTCAGCAACAGGAAAAAGAACTAAGGTATAGAATGGGCTTGTGTCAGCCTGCCTGGGTTCAAAATTCCAGCGCCCTTCCCTTAGTTGGAGGTGAATAACCTCACTGGGTTGTAGTTTTTGTGCTTGGTACATTGCCCAGTATAGGGAGCCATGTGAGTGGTTTGCTGCGTCTGTCCTATTTTCGTAAGTTACATTCCGTGAAGGTAAGAGGGGGAAGTGCACGTGATACTTTTTGGACTTTAATGTGGAGTGATGGTTAAATTCCATTGAATAGAAAAGTTAAACGGTATTTTTTAACTAAAGAGTAAGTCTTAAGATGGACATGAAATGTGGCTAGTTCTGTGGGTTTAATAATGAACCAGAACCAGAGTAATGGGGCTGCATGGGGAGTTTCTGTTGTTGTAATAAATTTGTTGGAACCCTCACACCCAGTTGAGAAGTATTTTTCTCAGAACACTTAGGGGAGGCTACACGTGTTCTAGTGTTTCCAGTTTTAGAACTTAGAATTTCTTTCAGCTTTAGACTGTAAGCCACCCAAAGAGAATCAGTCTTATTTTTGTCTTTTCAGAATTCAGGATTTGGTCACCCATCCTATTCACATTGTAGCATTTTAGAAATATTTAGAAATATTTCACTCAAGAATAGTGTTTGGATGGAGCAGCTGTATATTTGGCCTCGCTCTGCTCTTACGTGCGTTTTCATTTAATTCTCACAACTACCCTAGATAACCCTCCAAGCCAGGATCAAACAGCCTCGGGGAGACTAACCCAAACCCACCAATCCCAGATATTTATTTCCCTCTATAAACCTCCCCAATCTAACTCCGTGCATTCTTTACTAACATGACTACCATTTATCCAACATCATATCTTTCAAGAGTCACACATACGGTGATTTAAAAGTAGGATTTAATAAATTCTTTCTAATTTTAGCTTTGCTATGAATTAGATAGAAGTTCTTGTTATTTCAAAATAACGATTTGAGAACTTTAAAAAATATGAAATCTTTCATTATTGGCAGTATGCCTCTGGTTCAAAATTTATCGTTTTGTATATTTTCCTAAAATCTGCAGGTCTTGGGTTTGCTATTTTAATTCTAATACTTGCACACTTAAACTGTAATGTCTAACAGTATGTTTTCATTGGGTTGCTTATGACAAAACTTTGTTCTTCAGTGTGAGGTTTTACCTATTGACTTAAAAGTGTTATCTGCTCCCTGGCTGGTAAGGCGCCAGCCTGCGAACCCAAAGGTCGCAGGTTCTATTCCCCAGCCAGGGCACATAACAAGGTTGCAAATCAGGTCTCCAGTCAGATCTGTGGCTGAGTCAGGTGAAAGGCAACCATACGTTGATGTCTCTCTCCTTCTCTGCCTCTCTCCCTTCCCCTCTTTCTAGAAATAATGAAATTAAAAAAAAAAAAAAAGTGTTATCTGGCTAGTGAAAGTGAGGGCCATGAATTCATAAAACTCTTGTGCAGCTTTGAGGAATGTCCTTGCTCTAAAAGTATCTGGAAATTACAGCTTGATAAGCCCAAAAGCACCTTTTTGTCTTGGTTTCTTCCATCAGTCTGACTGACCTACCACTTAAACTGGTCTGCTGTCCTGCAAATGCATCTTTTTAAATTTACATATCCCTTAAGTAAAAATGATCTGCAAGTTATTTGTGGCAATACAAAATGTTTCCTAAAGTGCCAATGCATATTACAGTTAGGTATTTTTATTATTTTTTATGCATCTTAAATATAATGAGAAGCACACAGGGAAAGAAATCTAAAATGTTAAGCAAAAAAATAAACAGTTATTTAATTACCTTCTGGAATTTGTAAAAAGCTTCATCACACATTTTCTGCAGGTAAAATTTAGGTATTTTAAATTTTATTTAATAAAGATGATTTTACATGTGCCCTTTTGCCTGTCACTAGTTGGCTTTTCAGGTGATGGTCATAAGATGCACGGTGAGAGTTTGAGCTCCCAGTAATTGTGGAGACTGCAGACTCTTGACCATTGAAACATTTTTAAGCAAGCAAATAGGCCTTTGATTTAACTGTCAGCGAGTCAGTAGTACCTAGGCTTTTCTTGACGAGATTTTTAGAATTGAACTAGAGAAATAACTTTTGATTAAGGTATGTGCAAACTGAAGATTTAGTGTTTGTAACTATGTAATGTTCTCAGTTTTCTGCTAAAAGGGAAATATGAAGAATCGTAAATATTTAATTAGGACAATGAGAACCAGCATTTAAATATCTTTTCTATCATGCTTAAAATGCTCAGGATTAAGTAAAATTTAGATTTGTCCAGAACCTGAAAAGAATATACAAAATGCTAAAGCAGCTTTTGTGATAAGGTAGTGGATTTTTTTTTAAATGTTTGTACTGTACATATATTTTATAATGGAAGAAATAAATGTAAATGTCGAATTTATCTGAGCTTGTGGGCAGCTTTTCTGAAGCACAAAAAGAAAATGAGCCCATTTTGAAAACTTGAGGGTCTTGTCACTACATACTCAAAAGAAAATCAAGGTAGATTATTACTAGAAAATACATGAAATTATTTTACCTTTAAAGGACCCCAATCTTCTCATCTCTTATTTTTACTTTTTCTTTTGTTGTTGTTATTGTCACCATTCCTGAAAGTACTATTGCATTGCTAGTTCAATGCGTGGAGTAGGTGGAGCAATGTCCTATTCCATTTCCTAATTCCAAAAATCCATTTAATATATATTGTCTTCAGAGGACATATCAGGTACTAAATTGATAAAAACAATATGCTTGATCTTAGCCAAAAGGCTGAGACGTGAGCCATCTGTTATTTAAAAAATGTAATAAGTCACCTGTAACTACAGGTGGCCTTATGCCAGGCAGTGTGCTAAGTGCTGCTGCTACTCCTGTCCCACCCTTTCCCTCCAGCCCCTCAGCCCCTGCCTAGCTGGAAACCCTCCTCTGACCTCTTGCACTTGTGTGATCACGGAAGTCTCCATCATCAGTCACGGGTTCTCTGGGATCTTGGGCCTTATCTGCCTATAGCCTCCTCTGCTTTCCTCCAGCTGGCCTTGGCAGAGTCCCTCTGCGTACATCTCAGCTCCCAGGTCACCCCTTGCTTATTCATTATCCTTCCCTGACCTGATTACCTGAAGGCAAGCACCTGCATACCACTCAATTGTCCTACCCCTCACCACTGTCCAAAATTACTTGGCACACTCTTGAAATGTAAGCTTTATGACGGTAAGAATTTTAAGTCACCAGATCAACAAGTCTAAAACAGTACATGGCACATGATAGACATTTAATCAATATTTGAGTTATCACAACCATCCAGTGAAGTGGGTACACGTTCTCATTTTGCAGATGAAGAAATTGAATACCCAAGTTAAATAACTGAAAGTCACTCTGTTAAATGGCAATTCTGAGATTGGAACAGAGGCCCATCTGTCCAGAGCCTCCGCGTGATACTGCTGCCTCATGGTATGGAAGTTCCATAGGTTGAATTGTGCTCTGGGTTCACATATTCCAAGTCTCCTTTGTGCGCATGCGCTAACTTCCCGTGCTCAAGAGGTCGACGGCACCTCGGTCACAAGGTGCAGCTCCATCAGGAAGTGCTTACCAAAAGGGAGCTACGGAAACTGGCCAGCAAGTGCCCAGGAGCAGCTGTAAGTGTGGTTCATGTGCAGTCCCTTAGGTGAGTTCTAGAAAAGGAAGTGAAGCAATAGGGAACTAACAGCCAGAGTTTCAAAATGAAAAGAGTTTTGGAATTGTGAGTGAATTACAGTATTAAATATATTTTTCTTTAAATGAATAATGACAACCTTAGTGAATTATATCAAGTTGAAAAAACTAAATAAGCCCATTTTGATAATTTTAAGTCTAGTATTACTGTTCTGCAAGAATTCTCCAAGTCTTACAAAAACATTTTAAAAGCAAAACTTGTTCCGAGGCTCCCCTAACAACATGAATGTGTTTTGCTGCCCTCTGCTGGTCGTGAGGGGGATAGCAGTGAACCCATTCCCAGGGCTGCCCCTTGGCGTTGCCAGAAAAGGTGAAAAACGATGGGGAAGAAGATGAGACTTAGAAATTATTCTCTTCTAAAGCAAGCTACCTACTCCAGCCAGCCTCTGCATGCCCGTGCCCTACCCCGAGCCCAAAAGTAAACATCAAAGTGGAAGATACTGCTTTTGCTAAGACACTAGTGAAACAATTTGGGCTTTTAAGTTATTTGAACGACCTTGTCAGTAGAAAGATTAATGCTGGAAGAGGCCCCTGCGGGTCACCTCAGAGTTGGCCAACCACACTCAAACTGTGTCTCCAGATTGATTTTTTTCTCCGAGAGAAACCTGGTCTCAGAGGATAGACAAAGCCAACTGCCTCTCCATCATGTCGGCATGTATACAATACACATTTATTTTGGATGAACTAATCAAGTATTTTCGCTCATTGGACATCAGTATAGTATGATGGTTAATTGCTATTGGAATTAGTATATGTTTGAATCAAGACTCACTCACTTACTGGCAAGATAACCTTAGACAAAGAATCTAATGGGTCTCAGCCTACTTTCTTCATCAGTAAAATGGGGATAATAGTAATTAAAGTTACTAATATTCAATGAATATAAAACCCTCACTAGATGTCAAGTGTTTTGTTGAATTTTTAAGCTATTGCTTAATAACAAAAAAAACAAAACCCTGACCTTAGTGCCTAGCCCAGAATATCCTAATTTCACTTTGAGAGATGTTTCTTTTTCTCATTGCATAGAAATATTCAGTTGACAGCCAACTAAAAGCCATCCATGTTTTTCCCTGCTAGAACTGTGAAATTATGTTCAAAAGGCATGGTCCTTTTTCTTTCCCCCCTGTACTTTATGAAGCCTCATGTGATGTTAGAGTTAGAAGCTTAAGAATCAGCCCAGTGTTTTGCCACCTGGCTTAGGTGGCCCATCCCACTGCTGGGTAGCTCAACTGTTAGTTCTTTCTTGAACCCAAATGTACTTCCTTGTGGTAATTGGCCTCATAAAACCTTATATATTTTATTGAGTTATATAAATTAAAAGATCCAAAATGATTACTTGAGATAACAGGATTAAAATAATCGCCATCAGTTCTCTCTGTCCAAAGTGCATTACTTTAATTATTTCTTGATCTGAGGCAGCGTTCAGAAAATCACCCGCAAGATGAGGGAGAGTGGAGTCGCGAGGAGGGGCCAGGAGGGTGTGTGCTTGGTGTGCAGACTTCCGGTACCGTCCCCTGCTCTGACTCTGCTGCGGAGCTGTGCCCAGGAATCTGCATTTTAATAAGCAACACTGGTTCTTACAAAACCCTACTGTAAAACATTCCCCAGGACCCTGAAGGCACCGCCTGGCTGCAACACAGCGGGGAGGCCCTTTGCGTAGGTATGGCAGGCAGGACGCACCCGCACAGCCTGTGGTAGGGAGCCTGGACTGAGCCTTTTCCTTGTACACTTGGGGCTACTCCATTTTCCCCTTCCTATTGTTTCCTACCCTCTTGAATGCTGAAAGGCCAACAGGAGTGGAGGTAGCAGCAGCAGTGATGGCAGTTGACCCTTTTGAGCACTTCCCCTAGTCTGGGGGCTTTTCTAAGCATTTAGAAAATTCATTTCATTCTCTGGGCAGCCAGGCTTACCTGAGATAAGTTCTAGTATCACCATGTTACAGCTGACGAGCTGGAAGCACAGACGGTAAACAGCTCGCCTGGGCTTACTCAGCTAGTAAGAGTGTAAGACCCCTCAAAGGCTGGGCACAGGCAGTTGGACTCCAAGTGTCCTGCCCACCTGAACTGCCATGGCTCCTGGACCTCCCCAGGTAGCCTCCCACTCATGCAGCTGAACACCCAGTGTCACAAAGGCCCCTCAAACTTGAGAACTGGACTTCTTTCCCCCTAAACTGCTTTCCCTCAGGAGTTATTCTCTTAAGTTAGTGCCATTGCTTCCACAGGAAAATCTTTTTTGCAGGTTGTCCTCCAACCTACCTCTTAATAGTCTGTTAAATACAACTAATCCTTCTAACCCCCTGGCAGGGCCCTGCCACCCGCCTCACCCCGGATGCAAGGGAAGCCCTTAGCTCGGCAGGGTGTCAAGGAAGCACCGCGGGAATGCAGCACCCCCTGCGGTGTGCAGGTGTGGCCTTTGGGGCGTCAGAGCATGGACCCAGCCTCCTGTGCCTCTGGTCCTTTCAAACCCACCCCGACAAAGCAACTGTGATCACCTTAATATGGTCCTTGCAGTCCTGTGACGCTCCTCTGAACCTTTCCACAGCCCCGAGCAGCCTGCAGGACGCAGACCCAAACCTCTGCCAACCTTCCGGCCTCATCTCGCTGGTCCCTGCCTTCAGCCTGTGTCCCAGCTGGGCTGCATGTTCCCCGTGCACACCACAGGCAGCCGCCTCCCAGCCTTGCCTGCCCACCCTCCCCCAGAGGGGCAATGACACCCTGCCCCACCCACTGCTTGAGGGTCACCTTTAATTTTTATATAATTGTAAACACTCAAAAAGTGGCAGAAGAGTAAAAAGAAACGTCCTATACCCCTCACTTCACCCAGATCATCAACATTTTGTCACGGAGGTACATACACACACCTTTTCCTGACCTATTTGCGAGTGAATTGCAGACATGCCCCTTTGCCCCTGAACACACCACAGTTGATCTTCTAAGAACAAGGTCTTTGACACAACCAAATTACAGTCATCAAAATCCGCCAATTTCACACAAAAGCAATATTCTAATTCACAGGCTTCGGTCAGATTTCACTGGCTCTCTCAATAGTGTCCCCACAGCTATTTTTTCCTGGTTCAGGAGCTGGTCCCAGACCACGTGTCGTGTTTAATTGGCATGTGGCATGTCCCCATAGCCTTCTTTAATGTGAAACATTTTCTCAGTCTCCCAGGACACTGCAGCTTTGAGGAGGACGAGCTTGTGGCTTTGCTGAGTGTCCTCAGCCAGAGCTTGTGTGCTGTTTCCTCGTAATTCCTCACATCCTGCTTCTGCGGCAGGAAGAGCATGGCAGTGATTCGAACCCTTCTCAGTGCATGGAGTCGAGAGGCACCTCATGCGCTGGCTTGTCCCTTTATCGTGATGCTAACACTGGGAACTTGGGAAAGAAAGGGTCTTGCTGGGTTTTTCAACCTCATTTTCCCTGTCACCTCTTTGAAGGAAGCTTCCTAAGTAACCACCCCCTCCACCCAGGCACCCTGAGTTAGGTCAGGTGTCTGTTCCCAAAATGGGCTTAACATTTGTTCACCATGAGTCAATTGAATCCTGGTGGTTGGGTGCCCGTCTTCCTCACTTGGCTGCAAGTTCCAGGAGAGCAAGGAACCTTGCTGACCATGGCAGCTTAATAAATATTTGTTGTGTGAATGCAAGAATGAGTGGGACTTTTGGGGAGCTGACTCAGTTACAAGGCAAAAACCCTCCAAATCTGCCCAGATGAGTCTTGGTCTGCGGTGTTTCTTGCTTCATTCACGGAGTTGGCTAAGTGTTTGGATTTCCCTTTATTCCAGGTTGTTGATGAATGCGTGTAAGTCTGACTAGATCCCAATAGAGAGGCGCGGTATTTACCCTTCCTTTTGGGAATCACAGAATGGACTAATTTAGAAACTTGGAACCCTGGTCCTAGAGTTTTCCATTTGTTTCTTCATAGGAGGAAGTGGGGTTCGGGGATGAGAGGAAATTCTCGGGTCTTTAATGGTGTGAAATACTTGGACTTGCAAGCGCTGTGTGAAGTGCCTTTCGAAGTGCTACGCGCACAGCGCACCCCGGGAGGGAAGTGACCCAGGCCTGGGCGGAGGCCTCTCAGGAGATCACCGTCTCCCCTTGTTGTTTCAGACGCAGGAGGAGGGAGACGCACTGATGTCCACGGCCTCTCACGCTGCCCTCACGCAGCCCCAGGGGCCCGGCCGCGCGCTCCGCCGCAGGAGCACCCCTGGACGAGCGGTTCCTGGCGCTGGCCATCCTTTCCACACCGTTTTGCTGCTTGTGAAACTTAGGACAGCACCAACCCACTAGATGCTCACCTGGTCCTGCTGAGACGTCTTCGCTGGCAGGGGCTGCGTGGCCAGGGCTTTGTGGCTGGTGAACAGCAGCTGGTGCGCTTTTTCTGGGTGGAGAGCAGCCGCGGGGCATTCAGCTCGGCCTGCCCGCGCCCCTCCTGTGCGGGGACTGAGGTCGGAGACGAAGGCTGTGGGTGAGGTGAGCTGAGCCCCTGAGACACCATGGCTCCCAGTTTCACCTTAAGGAAATGTTTCCGTGAACTGCGTGCTGGGGCCTTGGACAACGCCGTGATCCAGGGCCCCGGGTGGAGGAGGAGGTTGGTCCAGGGAGGAATAATAATGCTTCATGTGAATGTGTCATCAGTGACAGCGCCTTCCTCCCGCCGCTCTCCGAGGCCTAGTGTCCGCAAGTGGGTGCCCATAATGGGCTCCCCGGGGCTCTTTTATTCCGACATGGACATGAATTGAGTTGCATCACATTGCATTGAGTTAAATTAGGCTGAAATAAATTGAATTGAAACGCTTGCAAACAAGTATAACTCTCTTGCTGAGTGCCTGGTCTGGGGAATCACAGGCGGTTTCTGGCTTCACTGTAGCTGGGCCTGTAACCGAAATACTGTGGAGAGGAGGAGGTAAAGGCAGGAAGGACGTTATGGACCCAGAGAGCAGAAGCAGAAGGAGCACAGGCACATTGTGTCTGACCCACTAGGAGGGAGGTGGTGTAAAGTGGCCGAGCTGGTAGATGACACAGACAGACTACAGACGGATGTGTGCACAGCCCTGGTCCCAAGGAGAATGCACATCTCAAATGCGGCCTGTGAACTGCATGCATCAGAATCTCAGGGAGTTAACCTGAGAACCCGCCCTTTAATTAATTAATTTCTTTTAAAGATTGTATTCATTATTTTTAGAGAAGGGGGAAGGGAGGAAGGCAGAGAGGGAGAGACATCAATGTATGGTTGCCTTTCACCTGCCTCCAGTCAGGTCTCTAAAAGCAATGAAAGATGTTCTACAAGTCACTGGTAGTGTCACACTGGTGGGACTTGCTGGAAATCCAGCTTCTAGGCTCCTGGGGCAAACTCTTCACAGGAAATGTGTCCTGAAGGAAGAACGGGGTGCCACTGGCCACCCTGCCCTCAGGAGCCTGCCTGGGAGAACCTGCCTTCCTGCCACCTGAGCACAGGCCTGCAGGAGCCCTCCTCTTGTAGGGTCTCTCAAGGACAAAAATGTAAAGGGTCCAGTCCCACTTTCTCAGAGCAGCCAATAAAGGGTGACCTTGGAGCTGCACTCCATTGACAAGTGGCATAATTCCCGAAGATTGTTTAGTTCTTGACAGAAGAGTCCAGTTACAGGCATTTGAGAAATCTGTTCTTTGATCAAAGGAGTCACACTGGGGAACTGGAAGGGGCCTTACGAGCTTCCCAGTCAATCCCTCCACATTCTAGACGCCAGTGACATCACGGAGGCCGCACAGCCGTTCTCTTCGCCCCACTGTCTGCCGCAGGGCTCTGCCATCAAAACGAGCAAGTAGACCAGCAAAAGCCACTGGACAGTGAGGCTCCCTGAGTCAAAACACCTCACCCAGGGACAAGTCATGGGTTGTCTACATACAGGCCAGAGGAGCGTCCTGACTTTCAAAACACAAAAATGAAACTCACCTTCTTATTTTTCTGGTTCTATAAAGATACTTTAATGAAATGTGAAGGAAAGACACACAGTCTACCTACTGTGCTTGGCCCTGTTGGTTCAGCAGAGATTTGTTAACCTGATCTATACTCACCTGGCCCAGCCCTGGGAACGTGGGCCATGTGCTCTCTTCTGGTGAATATCAAGATAGCTGTTTAATAATAATGCTAGTAACAAACCCCTGCATTTATTGAGTGCTTCCTGCGTACCCCACCCTCTGCCATGTGCCTTACAAGCAGGAGGAGCTCATGAGAGCCCATTCTCTTTCTTCTCTAACCTGAAAATAATCCAGGATATCAAACCAGGGAAGTGTCTTAGGCTTCGATCACCAATACCACAGCTGGGGGAGGGCATGGGGTTAAACAATAGACTTACGTCTCATACTCCCAGAGGCTGGAAGTCTTGGATCAAGGTGTTGGCTGGTGTGGTTTCTCCCGAGGCCCCTGTGCTTGGCCTGCCCTGTGTCCTCCTCACATGGTTTCTCCTTTGTGCAAACACATCTCTGGTGTCTCTCTGTCCAAATTTCCTCCTCTTAAGAATGACCAGTCAGCCTGGATTAGGACCCACCCCAAAGGCCTCATTTTTACCCCTTCAAAGGCCCTATCTCCAAATACAGTCACATTCTATTAGACTGGGTGTTCAATTGTGGAGGCATACACTTTCTTAAAAGTTTGGAAATAACGGAGGTAAAACCAATGAATCACTACAGTATGGTAGTGATTAGTGAGAGTTTATTGTGCAGACACCAAAATGAGTTTGCAACTCAGAGCACATGAACCAAATCAGGGAAGGAGGCCCAAGAATATACAGTACTATGCCAAAGCAGCTCATTTAGTGAGGAACCAGTGGCTTTATCCTTCACAGGGATTGCTTATAATGTTAGAATTTTCAGTGTTCACCTCCTCTTAGCCTTGGGAAGCAGTTCAAGTTTTTTCTAGGATTTCCAGAGGCACAAGCAAGAAATGACCCAGGTCAAGTTAGCTTAGCGAAACGAGCTGAAGTAGGCTTTATTTGTATGACCAAACGGTTCTGTCTGCTTGGGGAACCTTCAAGGCTGGAAGCTGATTGTTCTTTTTTTTTTTTAAAGATTTTATTTCATTATTTCCAGAAAGAGGGGAAGGGAGAGAGGCAGAGAGGGAGAGAGACATCAATGTATGGTTGCCTTTCACCTGCCTCCAGCCACAGATCTGACTGGAGACCTGTTTGCAACCTGGTTATGTGCCCTGGCTGAGGAGTCGAACCTGCGACCTTTGGGTTCTCAGGCCTTATCCACTGTACTATCAGCCAGGGCTGATTGTTCTTTATTTTAACACATTGAACATATGATTTTGGGGGCAGGGGAATACAATTTGGCTCATTACAGACAGTATTTCCTTTACTATTTACTATGAACTTGAATATGTACATGGTTAAGGGCTTTAAATAATAATTTCAGAAGTACCATCTCTCAAATTTAAGCTGCCCTTCCTTACTTCATCCTCCTGTGAAGTATGTCTTCAGATAAACATGAAAGATTTGTAGCCTCCAAACTCTTGAAAATATGTGAAGTTCATCCTCTTTTTAGAATTCTAAGTGACTTCTTGGTGAGCTTCTCTTTAGTGTCGATAACAAATTGAACTCTGAGCCTGGAATTTCCCAGCTGCAATATTATGTAGAGGATCTGGTCCAACTACCCTGAAACACAAAGACGTCCCAGGATTGTCATGGGCCAATGCTCCTCACACCCAGGGGGTGTCAGGGATTCGTTGCCTCCTGCAGACAGTGGGGGCATGGAAGAGGGGCTCACACTCCCTTATGGGGAGGGGACAGTGCAGATAGTCCTCGGAGTCCAGGACCTTCCTCAGGGCTGGGGCAGATTTAGGGCCAGGACTCGCCAGCAGAGGGACACGGTACCTGGCTTTGCAAGCTGGCCCAACTCAGGGTCTCCCAGGGCTTATTGGAAAATGAAAAATTCTAAAATGAAAAGATACTAGATGATAATTTTGTTAACATGTAGAAGAATTTAATGGGTCAAGTTAGGTAGACTGTGAATCCATTTCTGTATAATTAGAAGTGAAACGAAGACCTCTCTTTCCCTGGCTCTGTCAACTGACCTCAGCTGCCATCCTCTGAGTCACAGCGCTCCTCAGAGGGCTGTCCCCATGTGTCCCTAGATGTGGAAGACTGCGGGTCTACCTTCGTGAAGGGCTCAAGGATGCCTGGGGACTGTCACTTTAGGGGGCTTCTGATTTGAAGCTCTGTATTGAAGCTCAGCTCACGTTCTGGAGACCGGCACCTGGGAGGCAAATATCAAGGTTCAGAAGAGCAGAATTGCACACTGAGGATGGGGCTGGATGTGAACTCAGGGCTGTTTGGCTCGAAGCCTGGGAAACTTTGCATTGTATCACCGTCCAGAACACCTGTCAGTGGGCAGGTTCCAGCCTTCTGCGCAAACAAAAGCTGGGGGGTGGTCGGGGGAGTGGGGAGCAGAGGTTAAAACTCTCAGCGTGCAGCATAGCCTCAGGGACTCTGATGGAATGGGCCTGGGGTGAGGCCCCGCCCTGTGGCATCTAAACAGGCCCCAGGTGAGTCCCACAGGCAGCCAAGGCAGAGAACAGCCACCTTCCGTGAACAGCATGTGGGAAGGTCATGGAGACTGTGCTTTCTTTGAGTGAGTGGGAGCCACTGGTTGAAAACTTTCATTATCATCTTGGCTTGGGCACAAACACCAGTCCTGACACTGGCTTGCTTCAGGGGTGAGCCACCACCTGGTGTCCCATCCACTGCCCAGACCATACAACCCCTCAAGGACTACGACTCAGGCTTCTTACCCACCCATTAAAATAGCTACCATATCCAGTAGTTAAAAATGCGGGGCCCTGGGCTAAGTTTTGGAGGGGACACCACAGAGCATAACTGCCCCTGGCTGAGGAGACCTAGCTCAGCCAAATACTAAAGGAAAAGATAAATATAGTAAGAACAGTGAGGAACCTTTCAAGAGCCAGGATAGTCAGGGAGGGCCTCCAGGAGGAGGTGAGACAGAAGGTACAGGATCGGATTCGGGGAAAATCTGGGGGCGTGGTCATTGAAGGGAGCTGTCCAGGAGACGGGGTTGCCCCAGGCTTGGGGAGCAGGGTTTGGAGGCCCCACTCCCCGGTCCTGCTCCCAGCGAGGCAGCTGGCTCTCACCGCCCACCCCCCCCATCCTCCCTTTTCTGGAAACATCCCAATACCTGGGGTTGACCCTATCCTGGCATGCTTCCCTGCCCCTGGCCACAGCTGATTGATCCAGCCCCTCCTCTGTCCCCAGCCACAGCTGATTGATCCAGCCCCTCCTCTGCCCCCAATCCTAGTCAGAAAAATTGGATGCGCTTGCCTGGGAATTCAAGAGGTGGCATGGGGAGGCTCAGCAGGGTCCCTGAGGTGCCTCCCTGAGAGGAGGATCTGGACACCCATGGACCTGAGTCTATTTCTGCTGTTTTGCATTCCAAAGGACCCAAGCAACTCCACTCATCCTTCCCTTCACCTCACTGTTTTGACAGCTTTCTCCTTTTCCTTGCCCCTCCCTGGCTTCCCAGCCCTGTGGGAGCTCAGTGCTGGAATGAGTGAAGGCCCTGCTCCTGGGCCTTCCGTGAGCCTGGTCTTGAAATGACTTGCAGCTTGTGTTGCAAAGTTGAGCGAGGTCCTTGGTGTCACCTGCAGTACTACTGACCCAGCCCTAAATGGCCCCTGTCGCTTGGTTTCCCAGGTGGTGGTGGTGGGGCTTCCCTGCACCCCCACTGCCCCCAGGTCCTGAACCATCTCCCACTTTCACCTTCCTCTTCACAGGTGACCTGCTGCTGGGCTGGAGAAGGGAGCTTTCTTCCCTAAATTGCTCAGCTCCTCCGCCCCGGGCTGGTTGAGGGCCTGCATCTTCCTCTCTTCCTGGGTTCCCATCTCAGAGGCATCTGATGCCCGTTCTCTTTCTTATTGTTAAATCTTTGCTTGGGGACATTTTGTATTGCTGAGAGAGAGAGAGAGAGAGAGAGAGAGAGGGATGGCATCCCCGAGACCTCTGGGTCTACACAAAGACGCTCCCACCAACCCAGCCCCAGGGGTCATGGTGGTGCCCACCCTTGAGAGCCAGATCATCCCTGCTTTCCTGTCTGCTTCCTCCAGGACCTTGCTCAACTTTTGCTCTTGCCTTATCAGTGAGTGATTCCCTCCCCACTGGGAGAGGGAGTTGTCCTTACACTGTCCCCCCCCCCCCCCCCC
>PVIW01000279.1:417683-442754 GCA_004026585.1 Noctilio leporinus | reverse complement strand
GACCTGTCTTCATCCTTTCTCCTGATGGGAATGGTCACCCTGCACCTCCCCTCCTGCCCCCAGGCAGTCCTGTTGCTATTCTCACTGCTCCTCAGAACTTTTCATCCTCTTCTCTGACTTTCTTTCCCAGGGTGTTGTGTCTCTTTCTGTCTCCCTCTCCCACCGCCACTTCCCCATTTATGATCTCGTTCATTCTGAGAGCTGCAGCTCCCACAGGACTCCAATCAGCCTGAGTTCTCCCCCATCCCCGGAGCTACAGACACCCCCACCTGCACACACCCTATCCTCCCGGGGCCACCCTGTGTTCTCCTGTGGGGGAGCTTCCATTCAGGCAGTTTGGGGACATCTGACTGTCCACTGTTCCAGGGATGGCACGTGACCCAGAGATGGGCATGTGGCTCAGACCTGCCGGGCAAATAAATTCTAGTGCTGAGTTAGACCTTGCAGCTAGGTTTGCTGAAGAGTTGACTGTGAGGGCAAGCTGCCTGGCCCCTTTGCTACCACGATGGGGACCCTCTCTGAGGATGAAAGCAATATAAAAACTGCAGAAGGGGAGAAGGGAAAAGGCTTCACCCACACCATCCATGAATATCTGAATCTGGCTGTGTGCAAAGCTCTGGGACTTTCAGCCATGGGGGCTGACCATTCCCACTTGTGCATAAGATGGTCTGGGTTGGACTTTGTCACTTGCTTTCAAAGGCCTCCCGCAGGCACCTCAAATAAGACTGAACCCCCATCTTCGTGAGCAGGCAGCCCCACGTCTTGTCCAGTGTCCTGGCTTCATTCATGGCCCAGGTACCTGCACATCTGAGCGCTCATCTCTCCCCCTCTAACCCTTGTTCTCTGCAGCCCTGACTATTCTAATACTTGCTTTCACTGGGCTGTCTCCCCTCCACCTTCCACTCTGCCCCTTGCCTGTTCCTAGAATGCAGCTCTGATCTACTAACAGGTAAGCTCAATGACTTTCTGACCCCACTTGCCAACAGAATCTAGCTCCAGTATTCAAAGCCCTGTTAATTCTCTAAGTGACTCGATCCTTTTTCACGGTCCATGATGTGGGTCGGGCCGTGTCCTCACCTGCCCTTCAGCACTCTCCCGCCCCACATCCTGCACCCCACTGCCCAGCACTCCCACCAGGCGCGCGGGCCCTGGCGTTCCCCGCGCTCCACCTGTGGAAACTCCCAGGCACCTCTCTCCAGGGCTTCTGAGTACCCAACTGAGAGCATGCAACGTGCCAGCGCTCCTTCGCCTTGACCAGCGTTGTCCAACTACTGGGTCACTTGCCCTCGCTGAGCAGAGCCCGTGTCACTCTCTTCTGTGGATTTGCTACGGGATCCTGCACATCCTGGCCTCTCACAGGTATTTGCTGAACGAACAAAGGCATGGACGTACCCGACCACGATGCCCCTGAGTCCCCAGCTCCTGCTTCGTCCCCTGCCCCAGCCTTCGTCCAGGTTATTCCCATGTGCCAGAGAGCCCACCTCCTATCTGCCTGGCCAGAAACCCCCGACACTTCCTTTAGAGAAGCCAGCTCGCAGACCCTTTTCTTGCTCCTTTCTTTTCTCCAATTAAACATAAAACCTGCTCCCTATGTTCTCCTGGCGCCCGCCCCCTGAGCCCTGTTGTCCCAAAATAGCACAGTACAAGGAGGGAGGGGCGAATGGGACAAGCACAGAGGATTTTTAGGGATATGAAATTATTCTGATAATGTAATGGTGAACACATGTCATTCCACCTTTGTCCAAACCCACAAAACGTACACCACCAGGCGTGTTCCCTGCTGTCAGCGATGGACTCTGGTGACTGGTGGTTTCATCAACATAACAAATGCCCACTCTGGTGGGGGTTGCTGATAATGGGGGTTGCTGATGGGTGTGGAGGTAGGACACACGAGGGAAATCTCTGCATCTTCCTCTCAGTTATGCGGTGAACCTAAAACTGCTCTAAAAACAAAGTCTTATGAAAAAGGGACAATACGTAACAGGAAAACTAGGCATGATGAAGTTCAGTTTCAATTAAAAAATTACTAACTATTTTCCTTTTTTTACTTTTAGGGCCCACGTTCTCCCTGGCTTTTGCTTTCACTGTTTCCTTTCGCGGGGCAGGGGTAGGGGCCCCTCTCTGCCCCGTCCCTCCCTTCACTCCCGTCACAGCTCACAGGGCCTTTCACGCTGCTGCTGCCCACCTCCTTCCAGCAGGATCCAAACCTCTGAGAATCATGACCGCCCTTGAGTAGGCGGGCGAGGGCGGTGAGGCAGTTCTGCTGGCTGGGATGGCCCCTGTGGCCTGCACATCCCTGAGCTAGAGGAAGGGTGTCCGTCATTGGTGAGCGGGCACAGGCCACATGGGTTAGAGTCCTGCGCGTTGTCATCAAAAGCTCAGGACAGGGCTCTGCATGGGCCTTGTGCAGTGAGGGTGGAAGGTAGGCAAAGCCAACGTGACTGCCGGCGTGACTGAGCCTCACCAGTTCTGATCATGCAGTGAGGTAGCATTTTCAGGAACGCCGCCAACACCACTGTGTGCAGACCCGGGGACGCCCATAGGTTCTGGGCTGGAGGTCATTCAGGGGACAGCAGCACCCAGGCAACCAGCACCTGTCCTGAGACGCTGAAGGGGGTGCTGGGCATTGGGACGGTGCTGATGGAAACGCACAGCTGGGGTCTGGACCTGTGAGGTAAGGGCCTCAGAGGAGAACGGAGATGTGCAGGGACACAGGGCCAGTGCTTGCAGGTCAGTACTCTGAGGCGTCACCTTGAAATCCTTTATGAATTTACCTTTGAATTGGGCTTTGTGGGTGAAGTCCAGGGACACAGTGGGGTCTGCTAGCTCCGGGCCTTCGCTCCTGGCTGGTCCTCCCTCACTCCACTTCCCACCTGATGGGGTCTTGGCCATTTGCTCCCCACCCTGGCTTAGAGACTGTCGCTCCCTCAGTCCCTGGTGGAGGCCTGATGTGGACAAAGGAAAGGTTGGCAAATGTCTCCCACCTGCCTGGGTTCCACTGAGGCCCCAGGCACCGGTGGCCATAAGGATTCCCATGTCCAAGGGGCTGCAACCTTAAATAGCTAAACAAACAAACAAACAAACAAAAAAAACCCAATGGGGGTGGGGGAGATGGAGAAGAAGAGGAAGAGGAAGAGGAAGAGGAAAAGGTTTTCTTCCTGCTTTTTAAACCAGGATCCACAGTTTCATTTTGCACTGGGCCCTGCAAAGTATGCAGCCTGCCCTAGATGCTAATGGACAAGCAGGTATCAGAAGACACAGGGTGGCCCAAAGTTCCAGGAAGGCAAGTCAGGTGGTGGCACTTGCTCTGTGGGACCTGGTGCCAAGGGACAACTGAGGGCAGGAGTCTAGGACAGCCTTTAACTTTAAAAATTGTCCAAGTTTCCTAAAAATTCAAATGGCTGGGGCCCACCTCTTGAGATCCTGAACCAGTAGGTCTGAAATTAAAATTTTAATAAGCAATTCAGGGAGCTCTTTTTACTGGGTGGATTGTCTACACTGTAGAAGGAGAAGAAACTGTTCAGGAGGTTCTGGCTGTGCAGATGCTGGTGGGCGCCTGCAGAGCCCTCCCCATGGCCCAGTCCTGACCCTACATTTGGGTGTTCTTTGTTCTGCAGCAAAAGAGAGCTGGAACAGTTGGGAATATATGGGTGGCACCCGAGTCACACCTGTTTCACAGAAGCACGTGTTGGAGGGGTCGAGAGACATGGCCACCCAGCTGACCCTTGGGCAATCAGAGACTTTTCATACCCTCCCCTGTCTTGGAAATGTGTGTTCTGTCCCCCGTTCCCACAACAGTAGCCATCTTCCAGGGTGCAGCCTTGAGCGACTGAGGTGTCGTTGAGACCATCTGGATGGAACACGAGACTGACCCCGTGTAAGGCCTGTCTATAAACTTGTGAGGTTCTGGCAGGTGGGTGCAGAGATCTCGTCCTGTGTCTGCCCACGACAAACCTTGTATGTAAGTTCCCTTATTAAGCCTTTCCACCTACCAATCTGGGAGGTCTGCCTCTATCTTCCAGCTCTCCCTGATGTCTGTGTACAGGGCAGATGGAAGAACCAACAGCATGCATTCTTAGTTTTCGGTCACCGCCTTTTCCATGGACAACATGCATCACCTACTCCATTCATGCTTGGGTTTAGGATCTTTCTGGTGGGCAATTTCTTCCTAATAAGGCCATTTGTCAGCTGGCAGACCAGGCCAAACCATTTTAACGCTCGTCTCTGCTCTGAGGTGATAAGGACATTTTCCTCCCCAGCTTATTGGACTTGGGTGAAGACAAAAACCAACAGGCACAGGAAAACACTGCAATGTGCAAGGTGCTGTAAAAACATGCCCAAGCAGGAGGAAGGGAAAAAAAAAAAGCTGGGCTTAATGAAAAAGGTAATATGTGACAAAAATAATCTCTGAGAAGCAAGATGATGACTTTAATTTTTTCTTCATATTTTCCAGCAGCTCCTTCATTTGCTACCTGAGCAGGTGTCCCTTTTATTTAAAAGCCCCGTAAAAGAGCTGTCGCAGGTCCAAGGACAAAGCAGTGCCCTGCGCTGGCCCCTGCCGGCCTGCACTGACCCCACCGGGACAGCCAGTCAGGAGAGGCGGCCCCCAGCCAGGGCCACCAGGTGTTTCAGTTCACAGTGGCTTCCTTCCCATGACGGTAAACTGGGAAAGGAGTGCCCGCTGGCTTCTAATTTAGGACACTGACTTTGGCAGCCTAGAACTGGAGGGGACCGTGTTGTTGTTAAAGAGCAACCTTCAATTTTAAGTTTAAAATAAACCCAGCCATCCTGCCTAGTTCCTGGCCCCTCGGGGAGTCGGGGATGGAAAAGGAGGGGCCCAGGCCACTTGACACCAGATGTGGGGCAGCCAGGGGGGCTGTCCTTCTGGCCACTCGGTACTTGCTGCTCCATCCCTTCACGGAGCCTCTGGAGTCCATGGGTAGGATAGAGGTGAAGCTCTGCAGGAGATTCTGGGTGGCTGTGTATCAGGGCAGGGGCTGCAGCAGGGGCTGGGGTGTAGTCACCAGAAGGGCTTGAGCCCGCACACTCCCAAATCCAATCTGGCTTCACACTCCTCCTCCTGAGTTCGTTTCTCTCTTTGGAGTGAGAACCTGCAGCTGTCCCTGCAGCTGCTGCCAGGGCCACCTTCCTCAGAACTCAGCTTCGCGCCCTGGAGCAGCCCGTCACAGTCACCCCTGGGTTCCTGCTACCCGGCATGGTGGACTGGGCAGGTCTGGGCCCAGCTTCCCCGGTGCTGGGCCCGCCTGCCTCCCACACACCAGGCCAGCACTGCAGTGGAGCCTGAGATCAGGGCTTCCTAGGACACTGCCTGGTGTGAAGGAGGCGCCTCCCTCATACAATCCCAGGGCGGGAGCCTGTGATAAAAACCGAGCCCGGGCACCCCGGGGGGCTGGGGGCTGTGAGCGGACAGCTGAGAGCCCAAGAACTGCAGAGCCCAAGGCGGCTGGCTGCTCTCTGGGACCCTCTGGGACCCTCTTTTGCAGGGAGCATTGTGTTGGGTGGGTGAGGTTGGGACCCCACACTTCCCGAGCCCCGGGTGGGCAGCCGAGTAGGTGGCCCTAGGGGCAGTGGGAGGTTCTTAGAACTCTGTCTCGGGCCCATTCTTCTCTCTTAGTCAGACTGGCCAAGGCCACAGGTGATGAGAAACCCGCGCGTTCTGGGGACATCTGGCTGACTTTGAAATCCCTGCTTGTTGGTTGCCCAGGCACCCACCTCAGGAGCGAGCTTCCAGGGGCTCTGCCGCAGCCCGGCCAGGCCCCGGCCCTGAGGGCAGTGCCTGAAGCTCGGTCACGTCCCCTATTACTGCTGCCCTAGGCCAGCCTCCAACATCTACAGACTGAATGTGCCCAGGGGAAGGAAGTTCTGCCCCTTGCCTCTGTGGGCAGCAAACGCAGGTGGTGGTGGATCCCCAGGATCCACCGCAAAAAAAGGTGCCGACATGCCCGTCTCACCTCCATGGTAGCAGGTGCTGCTACCTATATTAGTCACCTGGTCTGCACGTGCTTACCTATATTGTCACCTGGTCTGCATGACAATGCTGGGAAGCAGGCCCTGTTGTTACCTCCTTCTCAGAGATGGGGAAACAGAGGCCATTCATCAGGTCTAAGAGGGAGGGCTGGGATTTGCACGGGCCAGTTTGCCCTGGACCCCGCTCTTGGCCATGTCTCTACCCTGGGGTGGCTGGCTGGCTGTGTCTTCAGGGTGACCTGGTATTTCTGACCCTTCTCCTAGGGCTGGCTCCTCTCCACCTGCGCCATGGGTGATCCCTTTCGGGCATGTCCCCTGTCCAAGCTCCCACATTCCTCAAACATGTGATGATGTATGTCCTTTCCACCTACATGAAGTCCCTAGGGCAGTTAGGTTCATAGAGACAGAAAGCAGAATGGAGGGGTGTCCAGGTGGGGGTGGTGGGGAGAGGGAGCAGGAGTTAGCATTTAAAGGGTACGTAGTTTCCGTTCAATGAGATGAAAAGTTCCACGGATGCACTTAATGCCACTGAACCGTACACCTGAAAAAGGTTAAGATGGCAAATTTTGCGTTACATAGTTTATCACACAGGCAAAAGTAACACGTGCTGTACTAACTGGAGATCAGTGGCAAAGAGGTATAAGGACTTACCCCTTAACGCTATTTCTGGGGGAGAGGGGCCACTGGTAAAAGGGTCCGCTTGGACCTAAATCCTCAAGGCACAGAGGGACTGATGGTTGCCTTGTGAGTCAGGAGTACTGACCTTGGAGTCAAGTAAGCCAAGGTCAAGCCCAGCCCTGCCTTTTATCCGCCTTAGTTCCTCCAGCAAGGGATGATCAGAAAACATGTGGGCGGGATCAGCACAACAGGTGGATAAGTATGTGCCCCTCTGACCATGGGCTTCTTCTCTGCCTGGTGAGGGCAGGGCCCGTGGGTTAAGGACAAACTGAACCTCTCGAAGCTGAGGTCAGGAACGGTCCCATCGAGGACAAGGTGCCTGGTGCTCTGGCCTGTTGCACTGCCCCTTGTCCGTCATGCACATTCTCAGGGGGTGCCTTGCATTCTCAGCTGGGTTTGTGATCTTCAGAGGTCAGTGGGCATGTAAGGATGAGAAACAGGTGTCAGGTTGTGGGTGGAGGGCAGGCTCAGACATCACACTGGGGCCTCACACTATTTACTCGGGACCTACCACAGAAGGACCCGTGTGCCCCTGCTCACAGGGATGTACGTGAGCAGCCGTAATGCGGTGCTTACGTGGGTGGACAGAAGGGAGCAAGGATTTCTTCCCTTTCCTTTTCCTTGGCAGCATATCCTCTACCTAGGTTATTTTTCAAGGAGAAAGCCTTTTCTTTTTAAACTCTAAACACCTCAAAGTCACAGCCAACCTCCGAGCCTGTGTTCTGGGGACTCTCAAAGCTCGGACTTCTCTGTAGCTGTCAGAGCTGCTGTACACTCCTGTTGGCTCCCCTGGAAAACATCCCCTGAACTCAACCTCTTCTCAACACCTTCCTTCGCATCGCTCTGCTTCAAGCCACTGCTGTCTCACCTGCCCCTTTGTTGTCCCTCTGCATCTGCCTGCGTCCCGTTACCCCACCGTCAATCCGTAGCCAGCGTGCCCCTCCTTGCCCTCATGCGTTATGGCCCTACGCCCCTGCAGGGTGGAGGTTCCTGCGGGGCCGGCATGCTCTCCAGGGCCTTCGCGCCAGGCGGTGACTGTTTTTTCTTAAGTTTGTTTTCTTCTCAATTGAGCGGGAGAAAAACACCCGATCAGCTGACTCCTACGTGTGCTCCTACGTGTCCAATGGGGGATTGAGCCTGAAACCTGGGCATGTGTCCTGACCAGGAATCAGACCCGCAACCTAAAGAGTTATGGGGATGACACTTGAACCAACGGAGCCACATTGGTGAGGGCTGGGCAGGTGACTTTCACTTAGAACAAGGTGACACCCCCGACTGGCAGCCCAGCACAGCCAGTCTCCTGGGGCTGGGGTGTGTGTGGGCGGCAGCAGGGCCCCCACAGAGGAAGCCTTCAGGACCAGAGAGTGCTGCGATCTTGTCTTGCTCAGATCCCTAGCATGGTTTGGCTTAGAATATTCAGGACTCTGCTCCTCCTCGGCTGCTTTCATGACAGACCTTCCAGCACTCGCGGTCCTGAGTTTGGATGGGCTCTGCCCACAGCCCTGGGATCACCATTCCAGCCACACCTTCCCTTAAATGATGGGGGTTCTCCCTGACCCAGGCGCCACTATCCCTTATAACTCTATCCCTTGTAACTGTCTAAAGAAGGAAAAGGCAACTCGCACTTCTCAGGAGTTGCCACCCAGAAAACAGAATTCCTGGCTTTATCTTAGCTGTTGATAGCCCATTCAGG
The DNA here is from genome assembly GCA_004026585.1 of Noctilio leporinus. Lineage (NCBI taxonomy): Eukaryota > Metazoa > Chordata > Mammalia > Chiroptera > Noctilionidae > Noctilio > Noctilio leporinus. The sequence goes on along the minus strand of PVIW01000279.1, from coordinate 434,395 downwards.
CCCACCCACTGGTCCTGGGAGGGACCACCCTGTGCACACGGATGAAGCCGCGGGCGCAGCGGGCTCTTGGCTCTTCACCCTGGTGCCCGCACAACTGTGGCGGGGCCCGAGGGGCCCCCGGGTGACGCAGGGTTCATGGGAGCCACGGATGCCTGAGCTGGCGGGAAGCAGGACAAACAGCACATCACAGGACAACTGTGTGACAAGCAATCTGCCATTTTAAAAATATAACATTTATTGCTTAGATGGTTTGATACAGAACAGCTTTTTGTCTCATTCTGAATTTGAAAGTACTATACAGCTGAATACAAAGAGGAACAAAAGTACCAAAACTAAACTTGTGATTCTGTTCATGTGGCATACACCAGTTTTATACACAACAGTAGCAGCAGTTTTTAAAGTTCCCTTTAGAAAAATATGAATTCTACACATTTATTATTGTTTCCTGTTTAATGCATGGGCTGAAATCACTAGGATCAACTTCCTTCTTGAAGAAAAGAGAGGAAAGACGAACAGAGGGTTGAGGGTATGATGAATCTTTCTGAAACTGACATCCGACTGTCGTGTAGCTTCCCCGCGGCTGCTGGCAGAAACAGCCCTTTGGGGTTTTTGTTTTATTTTCACAGCCAGGAGCTTCATGTAGTGATTGAATCTCAGCATTGTGTCCACAAATCAAAGAGAAAAACAAGAGAGAAACTTGCACCTCAAAAAAAACTTTTCAGAAGATCCATATATATTTTTGTAAAAGCCCTGAGAGGAGAAAGAGAATCAAACAAAATGTATAGAAACAAATTAGCTGGACATGCAACTAAGCTATGATTCACCCAGAGTTTAAACAAATCACAAATTTCACAGTTTAATATTGGGGAAGGGGCAGAACAACAAACAAATAATACATTTCTCAACCTCACTAATAAAATGTGGCAAGACCATATTGACTAAGAGGGTCCGGAGGAAGGCTAAATAAAGCTTTAAATCGATAGTGATTATTGCGAGCGGAGGCCCCGGCGGTGCTGCCGGGCCGGTTCCTGCTACATCTCACTGCAGCGTAGAGTTAAGTCACGGCTTCTCTCCACAAGGTTGCGGGTTTTAGTGTGGAGAGGTGCAAAGAAAAACGAAACTAGAAACCCCAAATAATAACAAACATAACAACAATCATCATAAAAAAATGAAGGGATGCATGAACTGGTTTTAACTAAGCACACCACGCCTGGTACGAAGTGACACGGGATCATTGGTTCTGACGTGTATTCACCGAGAGTAAATAAAGCCCTCGTTCTGAAATGGGTTCATACATCCCTAACACAGTTAAAAGTTATATATACCTCAACTTCTTATTTTCACATGCAAACATATCACTTTTCATTATTTCAAGGCCATGTATCTTCCTTTGAAGTCTGGGTGGTTGGGTTTTGGCCACCGGCAACTGGTAAGGGGGAGGGAGAAAGGGGCCGTGACCCCCTGCCGCACCCCTCGGCTGAGTGCGAAGGAGACGCACTGGGGTCAGAGGGTGAGGGCCCTGGGGAGGGTGGCAGGGGGTGGAGGCTCCCCCAGGGCAAGGCAAGAGGGTCTGAGGGGCGGAGCAGCACAGGAGGCCCGGGCGCACTAAGCCTCGAGCATCCGGAGGTCCCAGCTGAAGGACAGGGTGCTGAACAAGCTCAGCTACAGTAGGACAGATTTCTTTTCACTGCTGGCACCTACAGCGAGGGAAGTCTATTGCCTGCATAGGAAGCTCAAAAAAAAAAAAAAAAAACAAAAAAAACAGCAAACCCCCCACAAAACAAAAAACCAACAACAACAACAAAAACCCTGCCTTTTTTGCACCTAGGGGTTCATTATTTCAGAAACCAGAACAACACATTTATCTTCAAGCACCAATCCCAAATTGCAGGAAGGTAAATATAAATCTACTTATCTTCAAACTTGCATGTGCAGTTACATTACCAGTAGTAGTACTTCCTCGCTTTGCAAATGACAGTAGCACACGCGGGTAAGGCCTGGGCTGGGTTTGGCAGAAGACCAGTGATTGGCGGGTCTCCTCACCGCCTGGCTTCCCGGGAAGCCCGGGTGCACGCACCTGCTCTCCCCACTCTGAGCTGCTGCTCAGCCCACACGCGGAGAACCCTGCTGGCGTCTGCAGTCACGGAAGAAAGGCTTGTCTAAGTACAGTAGAAGAGCTCCCACCCAAGGGTGGCAAGGAAAGCTACGGGCAGATGCTTACGTGGGACCTGGGCACCCAGGTCTCCAGGACAAATATTGCCCATTTGTTTCTGCTGACTGCAGAGACCAGCAAACTGATGAACTAAAAATAATAATAATAATAATAATATTAATAATATATATACCAACAGGGGGGAAATCAGATACATGACATTTGTGTATGTTCTCCACACATTAAGTTGCCAGGGTAACTTCTTTGTAAGTTAAGAACAAACGTCTTGAGTGTCTTGAGCGGGAAACAGCATGTCTAATGCTGAGAGAGTGGAAACTCTATGAGGTCGGAGCTAGAATCGCTCCTGGTTTTGGCCTTAACCAAATTGGAAACCTCCATCAACACATCCTGCAACACCACGGGCCAAGTTACAGCTCCACCACCGTACAGCGGACAAAAAAAGAAAAACGAAAAAACGTCTGTTTGAGAAATGAGCATCTTATCCGTATTTCCTCTGGTAATTTACATAAAATTCACATACTTTTCTTCCAGTTATTGGCTATGGTGTCCACGGGGGTGATTTTTCTTCTGTTTCCAGCTCGCAGAACAAACGTTATCATCGTAGCTCGCACACAGCAACACAGGTCACGTTAATGCTTCCATGAAAGGTCCTCTCCAAATAACTCATGATAATAATTGTTTTGTTTTCCAAAAAGTCGTTTTGGGGCAACACAACACCCGGGAGGACACGGAAGGACTGGTAAGTAGTTAAGGCACTCGAGTCGTCCATGCTGGTGTCCTGCCCGGGTGCGGGGGCGGCTGCGGCCCTGAGCAGGCCGGCGCCCTCCTGCCCGCCACTCTCCCGACAGCTGGAGGGCGCTGGGGAACCTCATGAAACATAGATCCGGAACACTGCGCTCCACTGGCCTGTCTGTGCGCTGGGGGATGGCCGGAGCTGTCACTCCATGCCCAGCAGCGGCGAGGCGCTGTCGGTGGCCAGGACGGGGCGGGCAGGCCTCTTGCTGTTCAGCTCCAGCAGGTCTTGCACAAGGGCCACCGGGCTCTCTGGGTCAGGGTCGCCCTGAGGCACCTGCTCCTTGGGGCTGCCCGCGGGAGCGGCCTTGGGAGCACCCCTGCTGGCTTCTGCCTGCCCGGCACCGGCCGTCCGACCCACAGCCCGGTCCTCCCTGCGGCTGGCGTGCTTGGTCAGGCTGTCCCTCCGGCTCCGGGTGACGGCCACGTGATTGCTGGCCGGTGCAGCCGAGTCGGCCTCGTTCTCCGAGACGGGGTTGTTGCCGCTGTGCGTGGACTCGCTCTCACTGTCCTCCTCACCCCGCTCGTCCTTGTCACTGTCCTTCCCGTGATGTTTGGCATGCCTGGCTTTCTGGTGGACCCGCTGATGGCGAACCAGGCTGTGCTTCAAAGTGAAGGTTCGCTCGCAGGTCTGACATTTGTATGGCCTTTCTCCTGAAGTAACGAGGGAAAGACAGTAAGGTCTGTTAATGGTAAGGTCACCAGGAACACCTCCTGGCTCTGCGTAAGGGCAGCGAGGAGAGAAAGGCAAGGGGCAGCGGTGGTGGGGCCAGGACTCCGCCCTATGCAGAGAATGCCTCCGTTTGTCTGAAATGGCCAACTGGGAAGCAGAGATGCCGGGCACCAGCCACGATGTTCCCTCCTCCTTCCATCTCTCAACCCAGGGTTTTCACATGTTGATCCAGGAACCAGGATGTCATGGGAGGACAGAGCAGTGCCCACCCACAGGGACAGCCACTTCTGAGGGCATTACCAATAGTGGCACCTCCTCGGTCAAAGGCATGAGACACTGTTCTGACTTGACAGCTGGGGCTTCCCTCCTGCTCGCAAACGCCAGGCTGTGAGCAGCTGAGACCACCACCTGCCAGGAGCCCAAGAATACCTCCCTGTTGGAGGGCCAGCCCTGGGCAGCATGTGGGGAGCACATATGTGTGCCTGCTGGCTGGGAGGTAGGAGGAAAGCTGATCCAAGACCACAATCTGTTTCCCCACCCTTGGAAATGGGGGGCAGGGGGACAAGATGCTTGCATCTTTTTGCTTCGTGAGTATATCCGGGTCTCCTTCTTTCTATCAAGACTACAGTCCCTGCTGTGGGGTTTGTAGCTTCAACGTCACAGCCAGTGAGTTCCAGGAGAAGAATGTGTGCAGAAAACAGAACCCCCACTCTACACACACACACAGTGGGCCTACAGCCAAGACAGGAAAAGCCCCTCATGGGCAAACTTCTCACCCGAAGACTCATCATAAGATGAACCCAGGTGCCTCCAAAAAGAGCCCCACAGAGCACCTGTGCCCAAGGCCACACCATGTAGTCCTCCTATGCTTCTCATGCTTCTATGAGAGGACAGTCATCACCCCATTCTAGAGACAGGAAGACTGAGGCTCACAGGGGGCTGATCAAGGTGTTCTCAAGAACAGCACAGCTGAGGGACCACCCCCCTCCTCCCTGCAAGGAGCCTGGACGTTTCAGGTTCTCAGAGAAAAGCTTGTTAGGCTCCCAGTGCACAGGGCTCAAAGGGCACATGTGCCGGCTCAGAAAGTTCCCTGCCTCTGGCACAGGTTTTGTCACAGCTTCAGGGGAGGCACTTCCCCAAGACAAGTGGGCCAGAGGGAAGAGATGAGCCAAACTCGCCTCCCCTTAGCAAAGGCTGTGGACTAGGTCCGCCCTGAAAGAACCCCCGGCCCCCCAGAGGCCAGGCCTGCCTTACCCGTGTGGGACCGCATGTGCCGGGTCAGGTCCTGCAGAGACCAGAACCTCTTGTTGCACACAGTGCAGACCTTCTTCCTCTTGTCCGCCTTGCAGGACACACCTCTGGAGGTGTCTGTCTTTGGCTTTTTGTCATCGTCACTCTTCTCTGAGGACTTCTTCTCAGTGGTGCCCTCCCAGTCAGAGGTGCCCTCGGCCTCCTCGCTCCGCTTCTCGGACGAGCCTTCTGACATGGCCTCCCCCTCGGCTGAGGGCTCGTGCTTCTCCTCTGGCTCCAGGGCAGGGGAGCCAGCGGCAGAGACGGGAGTCGAGGCCTCAGCCACCCTGCTCTCGCCCTGGCCTTCCCGAGGGAGCATGCTCTCCTCCTTGGGCACCTCGCGGCCGTGGGCCTTCCTGTGACGGCTCAGGGTCCCGAGGAACTTGAAGGTCTTGCCGCAGATGTTGCAGGCGTGCTTCTGGTCCTGCTGGGCCGAGCCTCCGCCGCCCACAGCCCCAGAGTCGCCCTCGGCTGCCAGCTTGAAGCCCATCAGTTTGCTGGCGAGATTGAGGTCCAGGCTCTTGTTGCTGACCGTGTCTTCCTCCGGGCCGTCCGCGTCCTCCTCTCTCTCCTCCGCTGCGTGCTTTTCCCCGGGCTCCGGGCTCTCCCGGGCTTCCTGAGCCTCCCCACCCGCGGGCTTAGCTGCTCCCTGAGCCAGCTCCTCGACAGGGGGCTCTTCTTCCACCGGGCAGGGCTCAGGGGTGCCCTCTGCCCATGGCTGTTCTCTCTCCCGAGCAGTGAGGTCCAGCGCCTCCCCTCCTGCGGCCGCCGTCTCTGTGTCTGACTGGCTGTCTGTGGGAGCAAGCACAGGGGCACGGGTTGAGGCCAAACGCCACCGCACATGCCCCTTCCAAGGGCTCTGCTGTGACTCTCAGCTGAATCCACCCTAAATCGTCACCCCTTATATCATCCCCCAAGGCCCAAATGGATCTGGGGTTTACTTATAAAATGGCAGAAAGAGCTTCCACATACAAACAGGCTGGGGTCACAGGGCTGGTTGTGCCGCAGAACCCCTGAGCTCCCTTTTCTGCCCACTGGTGGCGCCCGGTGCCCTCCTTGCCACACAGAGATGCGCAGGCCCCAGGGAGGTGCGAGTGGCTGAGGGCAGCAGACAGAAGGAATGGCAAGAGGAGAGTTGGTGCATTCCAGAGTTTCGCAGTGCTGGGGAGGTTGAGGAGCTGAGCTGTCAGTTATTTTTGAGTGCAGAGATTATACAGGCATGCAACATACAAGGAACTACCCCCAAACATGTTGTCTGGTGACAAAATGGCCCAAAGCACGTACTCCGTGCCACGGCACACAGCATTCGCCTGATGCCTAGTTTCCAGGCGGAGTGCCAAGGCAAAAGGTGGCATACGCATGACAGCGGGCCTCCCTGGCTCCTGGCAGGACCCCGTACAGGGAGAGGAAGCACTTCCGGTCTCCTGATTTGCTCCCACTCTCTATAGCAAAACCAGCTGTAGACAGGCCATCAGTGTTTAAGACCTTCTTAAGGGATGGTACTGTGGCAAAGCTAATGACACCAAACAGATGGCCGTATTTATCAGAAGCACTCTCTTCCCTTGGGTTGCACAGGGCTTAATGAGCTTTTAATTATGTGCTATGACAGTGAAGCTGTCTGCTGAGACCTACTATTGAACTACAGATCCAATGGCCAATGTATTAGGCTGATGTAACTCACTGTTTCACAGCACATACATGAGAGAGGGCCTGTCCTGGGGGAGCCCTGATTACGCAGTACACAAGCCAGCAGACTCACTCAGACTCGCTCAGACCCTCACTTGATGTGACCACATGTAGAATAACGTCCACCCACATCCATCACTCTCTCGTGCTTGACCATCTGCCAGCACGGTGGTCCTGGGCTGGGGAAAGGAGACGGCCCTGCCCCTCCTGGTCACACCTGCCTCAGGCTTTTGGTTCATCTACCACTGTCTGTGTGTTCAGCACCTCCAGTGCCATCATTTCATTGGATTTATTCTGTCTGTTCCACTGGGCAGCCACTGTCTTGAGTATTTCAAGAGGTTTCAGGAGGAAACAAATAATTACGGTGTGACTATAAAATTTCTGACAATCATTTAAAAAAATATCCACAAGTTTAAAGAAGATGAATCCTGAGCTATCCACACTAAATGTCTAGGCCACATGCTCATTTTCTTTGAAACATTCCGACAGGGAGCATCTAGTAAATGGAGTTTGGTATAAACTCTACAATAAAACAATATAAAACAGTTCTTTATGTGTTGGCTTTGTAGTTGTTACTAAAAAAGAAGCTTAGCCGTGGTTGGTAGCACAGTGAATAAGGCACCGGCCTGTGAACCCAAAGGTCGCTGGTTCGATTCCCCAGTCAGGGCACACAACCAGGTTGCAAGCCAGGTTTCCAGCCAGGTCCGTGGCTGGAGGCAGGCGAAAGGCAACCATACATTGATGCTTCTCTCCCTCTCTGCCTCTCTCCCTTCCTCTCTCTCTCTGAAAATAATAAAGTCTTTAAAAAAATTAAAATAAAAAAAAAGAGAGGCTTAATATCTGGTTATTTTCTATTTGCTCCAGTACATTCTAGATTGCTTCTCCCAATTATTATTTTGTCTCACCAAAGAACATGGATTATTTTAAATTTCAATTGTGGAATATAGAAAGATGATTGTGGGGAAAAAATCATAATGAATTCTGAAACTAAACCTGAGTAACTATACTCATACCAGATCACTGTGACTCCTGGGGCCTTTTCTTAATGTGGGTAACAAGCGTTCACCCTAAATTCAATGCAAGGCCCACTCACTTCCTCTGGTGGAGAAAGGGAGCCTGGGTGCGCTCTACCAAACTCCCACTAGGGGGCGTGTTCTATCAGGGCAGCCCAGGCCCTTCCAGGGCCAAGCAATTGATTTTTATTACCGATTCTTGAGAACAACAGGCTAACCTCTTCTCCTCATTTCATGAATATCCAGAGCTCTCCTCAACCACTTACACTTTCCAATACAGGTAGCCAATGACTTTTATAAGCAACTCTACCTACCTTACCTCCTCAATTCTCTGTCCCTATCAGTCCCTCATTTAGGGTCTAGACCTAAACCGATTGCTAGAGGAAGCAGACAGAATCCGGATGGCACTACCTCCTCCAGGAAAGTGGAGACTCTCACGGCAGCTCAACAATGAAATACTGACTGTCATCTAGAAGTTTCAAGTTACTCAGCCTATGTGAAAAACTACCAACCTAAGTACCTCCCTTGATCGGGCAGTGCAAGGTTGTTCAGGTTGCTGCCTGCACTTCACCTACCAGGAAGCACCTGCAGCTTCTGGGCTGGCCAGGGGGCCACCATGAAGGGACAGGTTAAAAACCTCCACAATGATGCTGACTGAAAAGTGCTATGTAGGCACCCACAAATATGAAGGCTCCTACAGGTACCATCTGAGGAAAAAACACCCAAGAATTCCCCAAGGGCAAAGTGAACCCTGGTCCCTCTGCCCATAAGAAATGGATGACGACTTTCAGATGAACTCTGCCTGAGCAACATGCCCCTTTAAGTAGAACTGTTCCCATCACAGCCAGCTCAACACTCCGTTGGAGAAAATCTAGGCTGTATTTTCATGAAAGACCTTATGTGATGGAAAAATTCAGACCTATATTATAAAACACATTGAGGGATTTTAAGAAAATGCAACCCAGGCATATAAACCTAGAAAACCCCTCAAGAACTTCCTTGGTCATTTCCTGCCTTTGTTTTTCACAGTCTTCCTCTAAGGCCCCACTTTTAACTTCACGGGAGGGAGCGCCCGAAGCAGACCCCCCCCCCCCCCCCCCGCCCCCCATCCTGCTCACCTGGTTTTAAAGTTCTCCTTGAAATCACTGAACTGCACCTCCCTAACCCGTTTCCTCCCCTGCTTAAATCTCAGTCCTCTTTCCCAGCATGGACTGTGACCACAATTAAACCAAACATATATTTTCTCTTAGCTGGTTTCACATTACAACTTCCAGTGAATTCTCTTTTTCCAGAGGCTTTTCCTTTAAAGAAAACCTACATACAGGGAGGAGGTGAGGCAAGACTCAAGACGGGTCTTGGAAAAACAAAACTCTTAACTGCAAATTTAAAAAACGAAACACACCCACAATGTCAAACTTGGTGTTGAACCAAAGCTGAGATACAAATTCTGATTATTAGCCTGGTGTCTGCAGGCTTCTACTGTAGCCTCCTGCTCCGAGGTCAGTGGGGGTCCCAGGCCTGGTGCTCCCCAGCGTGGTCAAGAAGGTGAACATGAGGTGCGCGTCCAGCACACGGCTCTTACACTGTAAGACCTGTCTGTGGACCCTGGAAACCTTGACCACCTTGATTATCCGCCGCTGGCCCTCCTTTGGAAGCACCGTGGGTAGAATCACACAGCCGCTTTCTAAACTGGCTGCCGACACGGCGTGCCACATCTACTGTTAAACAGTGACAGCGGAGATTGTGCTGGCATCGCTGTGGGTTTCCTGGGCTGAACAGCAGATCACCTGCTAGCCACCTCTGGCTCAAGGGGACCCAAGTCACGGCAAGATTCTGTGAGCATCCACGTCTTTCTTTCCTCAAAGAATCCCGGCAAATTATGTGGGAATGAAAGCTGGGGGTGGGGCCAGCAAACTGGCCTACATCCTTATACCCTTAGAGGGTTTGGTTTTAACCGAAGGACTGGCAGTTCAAGGGCACGTTTCACCAGGGCTCAGTGGGAGCTTTGTGGGGTGGGGTGGGGTGGGGGAGGGAGAAGGCAGAGGGTTCCAGGTCACATCTTCTTTCTGGACATGCAACCCCTCGAGCTGGGCCCCCTTCCCGGAGTAACTAAGCTAGATAAGGACAAAGGGGCCTAAGCACTAAGTCCACACTGACTGGGGGAGGACTCTCAGACAACACAGCACCCCGCCTCCACCCAATTCTGAGGGAGGAAAGCATAGGAAACAATTACAACCCTAGAAAAATACATTTGGGGAAATCTCATCTGCATTAAGCAATGGGGGAATGTCTAACTTTCAAGATTTGCAGAACCGAACCCATACCTGTAAAATTGGATTAGCCATTGCCCAGGAAACTGTGTGTCTAAGGGACCTGCAGGAGCCCATTATGTTTTACAGGGTGAGAGTGCTGAGCCCCAGCAGCTGGACAGAGAACAGGAGTAAATACAGAAGCTGTGAGGGGGAAAAAGGTGGCAGGAGACGCACTGGGCAGCTGTTAATTGCTCTGTAGGGGGCTGGGGGAAGGAAGCGCATATCAGCACAGGAGAATAATACCCGGATTCAGGTCAAGCAGAGATGTGATTAAGGGAAGGACATGCACAGTGCTTTTTCAAACAAGACAAAGTTTTGTTTTACTGGGAAGAGAGTTATTGGAAAGGAAAACACCCGACCCCACCCTCCCTGACAAGGGCTGGGCATCCCTAGTCTCTGCAATACTCTGACATCTGTGGCTCGGTAGGATTCAGTAGGATTCCCGGAGGCTGGGCTTGACAGCTGAAGCTGTGCACCCTCCCTCACATCCCACCTCCAGCGGCCCACAGCTTGAACCAAGAGGCCTGCTGAGAAAGCAACTGCGCTTTCCCAGTAGTTCTGAAAAGCAGTCCCGGGGCACTGCCCTTGTTGCCCCCACCCCGACCCAGCTGCATGCTCCCAGCCTCAACAGGGTCCACCTTTCTGGACTGTGGAGTCCTACAGGGAAGTGGAAAAGGCAGCCCGCCATGCTTCGGAGGGCCGGAGTTGGCTAGGAAGCTAACCGAGGTTAACCTGGCTAAGCGATCGGTTCTCCTCTGTCCCTTTCCTCCTCTCCATCACCTGGAAGCACTACCTGTGCTATCATGGGGTCCAAGATCACTCTCTTTTGACTGGGGAATAAGCCCGTTTCTTCTCAGGGAACAGTTGGTAACTCCGTGTTTGCGCAACTGGTGGCGTTCACAGTTAGATTTGGTAGAAAAGAAGGCATCGCATTTTTGACAAGGGAAGGGTTTCTGACCTGAAGCAGGAAAAAAAATAGATGTTTATCTGGCTTTCTACAGGAAATAAAAAAGAAAAATTGCTTTTGATTTATTTTCCTGGAATAATTGGCATTTGCTTTTCCCTCCTCCCACCCATTCTTTTAAGAAAATAAACAAAACACATGAAAAAATACCTGAACACATAACAAATGATCACCTTCCCTTCGCCTGAATGGGATGGAAGAATGTTTTGACTTCAAAATACTAAAAATGAACAATGAAACCAAGATGCAAATGTTGCAAGTAAAACAACAGTATTACAATTAAAAATCTTAAATAAGTAATTACTACACAAAGCAAGTGAAGGGATTTAAAAGCACAGCAAGAGAACACCTAGTTTGGCCCAAGGGAAGACAGCTTTTAGTAAGTTGTAGCATTGCAAGTACTACTTCATAGGCTGGAAAATCAAAGCAGACACCCCATTCTGCAGGAATCTGGAACCCCTGGGTATGTTTGGAGGCAAGTCTCCTCCCCTTGTCTGACTTGATGGGCCCTCGGGCAGTGACCTCTGCCCAAGGTCAGTGTGTCCCTTACTCAGCAAGTCAGAGGAGGTCTGCTCACTGCATGAAAGGTTCTTTGTTCTGCTGCTCTAAGCTCCTGCTAGTAGTAAATAAGTGACCAGCAAACCTGAGTCTGCATTAGAATATCATATGCTCCACTAACAGACCTGCCTTTTGAGCAAAGTCACTGAATAGCCCCCTATCCCACCCAATTCCACCAATGAGTCACCTTTCCCAGGAAGGAGCTGCCTGGGTTTGCTATCCTCTCCTTTTATTTGGATTCCTTTTGTGCTGTAAACAAAATTCAAGCCAGGCTCCTCTGCAACCTGTCCCTTGTTTACATGGATGTGTGAGGGGGGAAAGCAAGAGCCAGAGCAGGAAGTGTGGACAGAGAGGAGGAAAGGAGGCAGAGGGAGCAGGGAAGTGCCTAGGTGGGCCCCAGGAGAACTGGTGGGGGCGGGGGGATCATTTACTGTATCACTGGATTCTTCTGTTTCCCCAATCTCCAGATTTTAAAGTCCCAGTTTTCGGTTTCACAGGGTAAAAGGTTTGTATATTAGCAAATACAAGGATCAGAGCTATAGCCCAGTATGTCTGTCTGTTTTGGGAATGCCACAACCAGACACACATGTTAAGAAATGACAGAAAAAAATAAACAATACAGCTGCCGTATATGACCTAGCAATTCCACTTCCAGGTATTTATCCAGAGATAACAAAAACAGTAATTGGAAGAGACATATGCACTCTTACATTCACAAACACTAGAGCATTATTCAGCAATAAAAAAGAATGAAATCCTGTCATTTGTGACAACATAGATGGACGGAGAGGTTATTATGCTAAGTGAAATAAGTCAGACAAGAAAGACAAATACTGTATGATTTCACTTATATGTGGAATCTAAATAAAACAAGTAAAGAAACAAAACAGAAACAGACCCCGAGATAAAGAGAACATGCTGATGGTTGCCAAAGGGGAGGGGGTTGAAATAAAAAAATAATCATTAAATTAAAAAAAAAAATTTAAAAAGGCATGCCATTAAATGAGGTGCATGAATCCAGACTGAATTATAGACTGGAAAAAAGTAGCTCAAACAGACCTTTTTGGGTTAGGTGATGGAATTTCATTATGACCGTGGATTAGGGGGAAAGAGATCTGGCAGGAAAATGAACCTGCACCACTCAGGAAACCAGGATGGAGACCTGAAGTGGTGCAGGTGTGCAGGCCAGGCACTCGCTGCAGCTTATGCGACGCACTGGGCTCCTGGGCTCGACAGAGGGAAGGACGGACTAGCACCATCATCTCCCTGCTGCACAACTCCCAGGGGGCAGTTGTGCAGAGCGAGCTGGTGTTCGACCACAGGAATCACTGTCCCCACCAAGTGTTCATTCAAGAAAGGGAATGTTCATTCCCTCCTGAGCTGAGAGGCCCTTCCAGGCAATGGCTCCAAATCACTGGTGGGGGCTTTTCAAAAATGCCCGTGCAGATGCCCGTACAGATGATGTACATAGACTTGTACCTCTGAAACCTGTATAATTTTATTAACAAATGTCATCCTGATAACTTTAATTAAAAAATGAATGAATGAATGAATGAATGGGTGTGGGGATAAAAAGAATACAGATAACTGGAATAATCTAAGGCCAGGGAACTAGAAACCTGGTGGCAGGGGTGGGGGGTAGAGTCAGTTTACCTTTGTAGAGCTCAGTAAAACAACATTAAAAAAACCAAAAAACCAAAAACCCATGCTTTTGCACAGTCATTTTAAAATTAAAAATAGGCCTTGGCTGGTGGCACAGTGGATAAGGTACTGGCTTGTGAACCCAAAGGTGGCTGGTTCGATTCCCAGCCAGGACACATAACCAGGTTGCAAACCAGGTCTCCAGCCAGGTCTGTGGCTGGAGGCAGGTGAAAGGCAACCATACATTGATGTTTCTCTCCCTCTCTGCCTCCCTCCCTTCCCCTATCTCTACGAATAAGTAAAATCTTTAAAATTCCACTGTCAAAAGGCCATCCTGCCTTCTCTGAGGCCAGATGGGCGGGAGGATGAGGCTGAGAGGGAAGCAGTCGGCAGCTGCGACTATGAACTATGATACGATTCCTGATTTCAAACAGAACCAACTGGTTATTGTTTCTACCTATTACACAACTTACACTGTAATTTTTAAGTTTCTAAATGCTTCATTTTTATAACTGGTTTGGACAACCAGGTTGATGTCCCATGATGAAGATTCGTATTAATGCTAAATTCAGAAGGGAATTCAATGATGCCAAAGTACTGTATCAAATTATGAAGATTCCCAAAAGGACAGTAACAGGAATCTTTAAAAATCCACATTTTGCTGCATAAATCTTACGTTTTAAATAGCAAGGTGCTTTCTGGTTACACGGACAGAGCCCTTTCAGTATTTTATAATTGCACAGATTTCAAACTTGTAGACTGGTAATCTATAAAGAAGGTACCAAATGTGCTTTTATTTACTTGGCAAGCTGCCTCACATGAATGCTTTGGCCAGGGTGTTTTAAAATGTACCTGTAACCACAAGGAGTTACTTTTGTGCCAAGGACCTGAGACAGCCCTCCACCCCAAATTGGTGAAAGCCATTGTCAGCCAGTTTTCACGCTCACAGAACAGTCAAAAAAGGAAGACAGAAACTTGACACCAAACGATACCATCTGGCAGGCACTGGGGCAACAGAGCAGGAGAATGGACCGAGAACAGGTTCTTGACTTGGCCTCACACTGCTCACTTCTCCCCACCATCCCTCTGCCCTGGCAGAGAAGGTTTCCTTCTTTCTGTATTTGGCAGAGACGCACATAGGCCTGGCTTAGCTAAATGGCCAAAGCCGCCGCTTAGGAAAGTCACAAGAAGCAGACACACCTGGTGTCAGAAGCGATTTACACTGAGGCTTGCGCTCCTACTGACTTCGGCTGCGATGCCTGTGGCTATGAGCAGCGGGCAGGAGAGAGAAGTGGGGAGACCCCGGGCTGGCAAAGAAAAGGGGTTACAACCAACCATGAGAAAGTGAGCAAGCCAGGGATCCCAGAACGTCGGCGCTCGTGGGCACCTCAACACCACAGGGTCCCGACCCCTTCATGTTGTGAGGAGGAAAGGCAGCAGAGGAGAAAGAAGGTGAGGGCAGGGTGGAAACGGACGGGCTGTGTTTCTGGCACTCAGCCCTCTACCTGTAGCCTAAAAACAATCAACATGCTCATAAGGGGGAAAAGGAAGGAATAGTGAATTGCCATCCCCTAAGGAGGCAGTGCTGTTCAGGCAGAGAAAGGTAAGGAACCAGGAAATGCCCCTGATCAGCAGGACACTTTGGGCGAGGAGAGGAGTGGAAGGAGGAGACCACGCCAGGGGATATGAAATCTGACAGCAACGCCAGCTTCTTCCTAAGACGCAACCCCGGGTACTGAGCCACACAGAGCGAAAGGGCTGAAACCAGGTGCCCACTGTCCAGAGCAGCATTAAACCCCTAGCTGGACACTTAACACCTAGTTTACTCAGTGCTGCCCGTCTGGGGAGAGGGTGGGCTGGAAACATATCTACGAGGCAACACACAGACACAAATCTATGCATTTGCCGAGTGATCAGGAGAAAGTTGACTTGCAAGATAGAGTTTGCCTACGTGCAGTCTAAAACTGGACACTGCCCAAAGCTGCTGCCTGCAACACAGCTAAATTCTAATGCTGCAATTAAAAGAAAACCTCTTCCCTGTATAACACTTGTTCACAGGATCATTTTAGAGTCCATGTTTAATTTCTCTTTTGTGTGCACCTTAGTCTTATTTCAGTTTCTGGAGAGAGCATGTCACGGAAAGTTAGGGAGCCGGGGGCCCAGAGCCGGGCAGCTCAGATTCTTCAAGAGCAGAGTCGCCCACAAGAAAGACAGTGGAAGGGGGAGGTCGGGAAAGTCAGGTGATGTCCCAGGCTGTCCAGCTCCAGCACTTGAATGGGCAGTGTTCCAACACAGAATCGGGCACAGCCAGGTGCCCTATAGAAGGACTTGAGAGAGGTAACATGGAGATGGTCACTGAGAGCTCTGGCAGTGAAACAGCTAAGTCAACAGCCCAATGGGCATCGACCTTTATGTGAATCTGTGTGTGGCTAACACCCTTCTGTATCATTGGTCTCTGATAACAGTATTCTGGTCCACATCTGTTTTCTAACTTCTTCTCAATCCTTTTCCCAGAGTTTTGCACTGGGACAGTGAGAACACAGGGAGGGCGGAGGCATGACCTATGCATATGCAAATAGAGGACCAGCAGCCACACGACCCTGACCAGGGGACACCTGCAGGGATCTTGACCCTGGCTTTGAACTCGAGCTCTCCTGCTCTCCTGCTCGCGGTTCATTTATTTCTCATATGAATATTAAAAAGGCAAGTCTTTCTAACCTCCAGCTTCCTCATGGCAAAATGTGGACAATATCGCCCCCATGGGACAGAGAAGAAAACTGGTTCTGAAAGGTTTCTCTACCCACCCTGAGAGCCCTGCTGGGGTGGGAGAGAAGGCATGCACCCCCCCACCCCCCCACAAGAACATAGTGTGGTAGGGGGCCAGGGATGGTCCTGGACTAAGGGAATAGGAACTGTGAAGGGAGAAGAGGCAGAATATGTCCATTACACCGACCCTTTCTACCCTGTCTTCAACAAACCTCCCACCTTCCTTGCTTGGTTGCATATGCTGCCAAATTTTAAACCAACTAGAAAATTGTGGCATTCAAAAGCCAGGCAATCAAAATGACTAGATACACAAATGGGAACTTGGATCAAACATCTTCAAAAACGTGGTGTCACAACTCTTGAAAGGTGTTCCCGCCCATAGTGGTCCTCCTGGGGGTACTGTCGGTTTGCTAGGAAGAGAGCACCCAGGGATAAGGGGCCTCATCTGCGGAGGATGTGCTGTGGTCCATCTGCTGAGCACCGGACTGCTAGCTGGAGCCAGGTGGTGGGGAGACTGAGAGTGAGGGGAAGAGGGAGGCAGAGCAGGAGCCACGCTTACTATCAGGGTAAGACCCTCAGCTTTCTAAAAAGCAGGGACAGAAATACTCCCTTCTTCAGACTGCAAGTGACCAAAAAGTGTCACCCAAGAGGGACTTCATGTGGTGCAACTTCTCTTTAAGATGCATGTCCTTTTCTGAATTACTTCCTTCATTAGAACTGTCATTTTTCTTTGACAGGCTTAAATGATTTCCAGTGGGGGGGGGGGGGGGAAATGACAGCCTAAAAAGGCAGCATAACTTTACAAGTCTAGAAATTCTGATTCCTGTTAAAGGAGTCTTCTGAA
>PVIW01000279.1:378115-417583 GCA_004026585.1 Noctilio leporinus | reverse complement strand
TCTCCCAGCAACAGCCTTGCTCTGTGGGCTTCTCCAAAGCTTCCAGTGACGATCAACCCTGAGAAGCATTTCTGCCTGGGTACGGAGCAGGGCTCCCCCCCAGCTCCCACCACTGCCCCTCACCATGCCATCGCTGGCCTCCTAACTGCCCAGAGTTCTCAGGCATAGCAACCAAAAATACAAGTCACCCAGTTCCATTTGAAGTTCAGATAAACACCACATAAGTTCTTAGTATATCCTAACTACTGCAATGTAGAAATAGACTAAAGTTACTTATTATTTACAGGAAATGCAAATTTAATTGGCAATCTGTGTTTTACCTGGAAATCCTGTACCATATAACTCTATTTGATTTTAGGTACTATCTATTAATATTTGGGTTATCTAAATACTATCTAAAGGTTGAGGATCTCATCCAACTTATCCTTAGTTCAATGATATAAACCCTGTATGAATATGTAGTAAATTATAATTAAGACAAGAGTTTCATGGTCTTAACACAAAGCTCCATGTCCCCCGAGCTGCCTCCTGTGGGTAACTGTGGATAATCTTGCTCCCTTCTCCAGAAGGGACGGGACGGATGGCAGTGAGTGATTAATGGGTCGAGGACCATTCTTCACCTAAAAACCTTACTTTTAACACCTTCCTTCATCAACAGCCCTCAGAGGGCTCAAGCCATAGGAACCAGCCATTCTGGTTACCAGAGCACATGGCTTCCCCAGGCCAACCCCCTGCTTCTGAGACTGAGGAATGGGGCCCTGAGAAAAGGGTCCCATGCTTCCAAACCACCCCTCACTCTCCTCACCCTGGCCAGTGCCCCCTCTAGGAAGCAGTACCCATGGCCCCATGTGCCCTCTTACCAGTGTGTGTGAGCATGTGCCTCTGGAGGGAGCTGGCCCAAGGGAAGACTCGGGGGCAGTGGGGACAGTTGATCTTCTGTAGGCAGTTGGCATAAGAGTTCCGCTTGGCCCTCAGCAGCTTGTCCTCTGGGGGGCTGCCCTGCTCTTCATCACTGGGCCCGTTGTGGTCAGTGGGGGTGCCAGCCACCTCGTCCTGAGCATTGTCCTCTGCTGTCTGCAGAAATGGGCTGAACTTGTTGGTGTCTGTGGTGGCGAGCATCTTCTCGATGCTGGCAAACTCCCCGCTCGAGTCCAGGTCCACCCCGCCACTGCTGGTGCGGGGTCGGCTCCTCAGCCCCCTTTTCCGGCCCCTCTTCTTCGACAAGCCAACTGACCCCTGCTCAGTGGGTGACGCTGCCTCTGGACTGTCAGCAGCAGGGGGTGGGTCGCTAGATTCTTTGGGGCTGGTGGTATCAACGGGGGCACCAGCAGCCTTGGGGGCAGTGCCCCCCACGCTGTCTGAAGCTGAGGTGTTACTGCCAGTGCTTGCGGGCCCTGGGTCAGCCACCTTGGTTTTCAGCAAGGTGGGGGCCGAGGATACAGATGAGATGATCTGGGCGATGGAAGCCAGTGGGGGCAGCTCTTCTGTCACTGGGGGCTTTGGCAAGAGCAGGGGGGGCTTGGGACGTAGTGGCCGAAACATGGCTGAGCTGCTTATGAGGGTGGAGTTGCCCAAGAGAGGGGAGCTATTGATGAGGGTTGATGAGTAAATGGGGACGGTGACCTGAACCGAGCCCTGCAGGGGCTGAGCATGGCTTTCTGGAGCAGCGGCCGCAGAGGCTGCTGCCGAAAGGGCCAAGGGTTTTTCCAAGATCCCATTAGGCCCCAAGGTCACTGACAGAGTAGGGCACAGGGGTGGACAGGGAGAGGATTGCTCCCTGCTCCCTGGTTCCTGCTCAGGCTTCTTGGCTTCACTGGCAGCAGAATCCTTATCACCTCTCTTGAAGTTCTTGGGGATGGACAGGTCAATGGGCTCCATGGAGCAATCGTAGGGGGCCAAGGCGGGGGGGCTCAGGAACAAGGCTGCATTTTCCTGCTTCACTTGGACCAGGGCCAGGCCCTTCTGGGAGAAGTCCAGTGGCTCACTGAAGTCTGTTGAGAAGTTGCTGGCAGGCTCCAACTTGACGGTGACGTGGGGAGGCAGAGGCTGGGTGGGGCCACCATGAAGATAGCCGTTCTGGGACTCCAGAAAGGTGGCAAGGGGTTTGCGCTCACCGAAGGCCCCACTGCCTTCCTCCATCCTCCCCGTGGCCTCCGCAGCGGGGGCCTCCTTGGGGCTCAGGCCATCCACTGCCAGGACATAGCTCTCAATGTCATGCTCCGGCACGTGCAGGTGCTGCTTAAGGATGTGGTGGATGCAGTTGCGCTTGGCTGAGAAGGTGGCGCTGCACTCCTTGCACTCAAAGGGCTTATGGCCTTTGTGGCAGCCGCCCAGGCCGGGGCCACAGTGCGCGCGCATGTGCATGCGCAGGGCGCGGTAGTGCTTCAGGTCCTCTCCGCACAGCCGGCACACCGTGTCTGGGGAACAGAAGGCGTCCACCATCTCTGCCGCACTGCTGGTCACGTACTCGATGTTCTTCTCGATGTCCTTGCGGGTGGCCTTGAGGTGCTTCTTGCGCAGGTGCCGCTCACAGTTGGCTTTGACGGTGAAGGGGTAGTGGCAGATCTTGCAGATGTAGGGCCGCTCGCCACTGTGTGTGCGCAGGTGGCGGATGAGCGCGGCCTTATCAGCTGCGATGTAGTCACAGATGTTGCACTGGTACGGAGAGATGCCCAGGTGGGAGCGCACGTGCGCCCGCAATACCCCTGAGAAGGCGAACACCTGGTTGCAGAAGCGGCAGGGGTAGAGCACCTTGCGCATGGCTGGGGATTTCTTGCTGCCGGGACCTGTCATGATGGCCTTGAGGTCTCCCTCTGTTATCTCCTGCTTGATCTTGGTGTCCATGCTCAGTGGCAGCAGGGCTTCGATGATGCTGTCCTGCTCCAATTGCGTCTTCATCTCTGCCTGGCCAGGCAGCTCCACCCCTGGCTGCTGCAGGAAGAGCTGCACGGCCGTGTGTGGCTGGGCCCCGGACTTGGGCTGCAGCAGGTGGGTGCTGGAGGCCATCTCCACCGAGCCTTTGAGGAGCTTCAGGGGTGGCGGGGGCAGGCTGGGGCTGACGCAGCCGGGGGAGGCCTGCTGGGCGTTGATGAGAGGGGGTGGTGTTGAGGCGGCCACCACCGTCCGAGGTGCGACCAGAGGCTTTGGCTTCAGAGGGGGCATGTGTTTGAAAATGGCCTGCAGGGGGGTGACAGGGGCCTTGGAGAGAGGTGGAAGACTGATCTGAGGGGGCGCGGAGGCTGCCATCTTCAGGATCTGCTGGATGTCAGCCAGCTCGATGGCTGACTCCCCAGAGATGGACTTGACCACAATACTACTATCGGGCTGGATGATGAAGCCCTTTTGGAAAGGCTGCAGGGACAGGTGCTTCATGCTCTCCTTGGTGGCTGGGAGGACCGTGAGAGACCCGCCCAGGGAAGAAGCTTCGAAAGGAGACAGCCTCAGCATGCTGGTGCAGCCGGGGTCCTGAGGTAGCTGACACTTGAGTGTCTGGAGCGGTATCGCTTGGTTGTCATCTGGCAGGGGCTCCTCAGCCGGGACGGGCCTGACATCTTTGGTGTGCTGCAGGCCCAGCAAGGCCAGGAAAAACTTCTGGTCCAGTGTGTCACCAGACAGGGTCTTGGCTTGCAGCCTTTCCCGTCCCTGGTCCCCAGTGATGTGGGTCTGCTTGTGCAGGGCGAGCGAGGAGAGCATGGGGAACGCCTTGTCGCAGACGTCACAGACGAAATGGTGCTGCTCGCTGATGCACCTTCGCAGGTTTGTCTCACACCAGGCCTGTAAAAGCAATAAAGAGGAGGATTTAAAAATCTTTACCAGGCTAAGATGCACAAAGTGTCTGCTATCTAGCTGCCCCAGTATTTAGTTTCCTCCATAACATACACGGAGCTGACCTTTCCCTGCTCCCTAACTCCCAGATTGAATAAGGAAAACGGCAAGCACCCGAAGAATCATGTTTTCTTGAAGAACATCAACCCCCAGGGTATCTCAGCAGAGAAGCAATGAACTAAAGTAATAATGCCATGACAGCAGGACTTTTTTTTAAATGGGTGCCTTACAAAACTAACAGGTAGGGACAAGCTACCGTCAGTGAGGAACCAGCTTATCTCTGTGACACCAGGGTAGGCAAGTGCCACATGGGGTTATGTGAGCGCACACACAGGGGTGCCTACATACGGAACTGAGCTTGAGGGTTCTTACACATTGGAAGAATTTCGCTGTTATCTTCTATCTCATTTAAAAGATATATATTGTATTTATTTTTAGCAAGGGAGGTGGGGAGAGAGAAAGAGAGGAGAGAAACATCAGTTGTGTGGTTGCCTCTTGCACACCCCCAACTGGGACCCTGGCCTGCAACCCAGGCATGTGTCCTGACTGGGAATTGAACTGGTGACCCTTTAGTTCACTGGCCTGTACTCAATCCACTGAGCCACACCAGCCAGGGCTCAATTTTTAAAAACTGGGAAAAAGTAGTTTCAAAGGAGTTTTAGCAAGTGTTTTATAAGCAAAGAATAAATACAGCTCAGGTTAATAATGACCCAAAACATGTTTTACAGAAACTACAACGCGGACAATATTTAGCTGTAACGTAATCAAAGAAACATGAAAAATACACAACTTTAGTTTCAATAGGGCTGGCATGGGGACGAGGAACAATTCACAACTTTAAATCCAAATGCCCGAAGAACGGGCAGAAGCCCTGATGAGCTAGACACAGATGCAAGTGAATATTAAATTCAAAACCAAATGAAAGGCCACAGACACTTCTCAATCCAGCAACCTAAGGCAGACTAAAAGAGCCAAATTGAATTTCAAGAGAAAAGGTGGTCTTAGAAAAACAAAACCCAATGGACCTCATTTTAAGGAAAGAAAACCTCAGGACGAGGAAGTGAAGGCCAACCATGCAGACCCCAGAGGAGGCGGGTGCTGGTTCTGCTGGCTGATAAGCATACCTGAGAAATCCGAGGAAATTTCCTGCAGGAGAAGTCAGTGAATCCCAAGTCGTGGAAGCCAGCAGGAATGGAAGGGTTGTTCTGGATGAAAGGCCTTCCCAGAGCATCCCGGGGAAGCTGTTTGTGGACCAGTGCGTTGTGGCGCAGCAATCCTCTGTGTGTTCGAAAGGTGACGCAGCAAATGTCACATCTGGGTAGAGAAGGACAGGATGTAAGGAGGCAGCCACACCAGAATTTCCACCTGTCCGTTAGTCACAGTGTATTTTTATTTTTTAAGATTTTATTATTTTAGAGGGAGGGGGTAAGAAGAGAGGCATAGAGGGAGAGAGACATCAATGTACGGTTGCCTTTCACCTGCCTCCAGCTACGGACCTGGCTGGAGACCTGGCTGGAGACCTGGTTATGTGTCCTGGCTGGTAATCAAACCAGAGACCTTTGGGTTCTCAGGCGGGTGCCTTATCCACTGTGCCACCAGCCAGGGCTTTGCTGCTTCATTTTAAAGTAAATAAAAATTAAATGATACAACAAATGATTATAATAAATGAAAACATTAGAAGTGATATGACATCAAGAAGCCAGCCTGCTGCCTACTGTTAGCAACGAAACACTCTTCCTTAAAAAAAAAAAGTTATATTCTAACAAATTCTGGAGATCCAAGCTTTGCAGAATGCCCTAGTATGTACAAGTGTCGCAAGCTTACTCATTCAGACCCAAATTATGTCCCACAGAGCAATTGTCTCTCCCTCTCCCCGCTCAATGGTTTCTAATAATAAAACAGGTTTGAAAGTCAAAAAACACAGAATTACAAAACATCTTGAGCAATTACATCAATATCCCTGATATCTGATCAGGATAAAATGATAATCCAATTCTTCAACTGAAGGAGTAACATGTGACAGTAATTACGTATTCAATTCTGATATTATGACCATCGTTATCTGAAAAATAATCTCAGCTCCCACACTAAGTGCAGGACACCCCATGGGGCAGTGTGAATGGTCCTGGTAGGTGGACAGACAGGCATCCTGCTCTCCCTTTTAGGTGGAAACACTCAGTCCGAGATTAGGCAGCTTGTAAAAAGCAAAGACAAAATGGGAGGCCGGTTCATGCTCTCACCGTCACCCACTGAGGCCGTCTCCCTTTCCTAGAAAAACCCTCACAAGTGCAGTCCCTCTAAAGATCATCATGTTTCACTTTAGAGATGACCTCCTCCTTCGCCTTACATGTCCTGGGCCACACATGTGCTAGCAATGCCATTTTTAAATACTTTCTCTACTTTTCACACCTGTTGTCTTTCTTCTAGGTCTTCTATCTAGAGAACCACTATCTTAAAAACTATACAATTATTAGGATACTACCAACATCCTCTACACCAGCCATTTTCAACCCTTTTCATCTCATGGCACACATAAGCAATTACTAATATTCTGTGGCACATCACAAGAATATATATTTTTGCTGATCTGACAAAAATAGGCATAATTTTTTGATTCATTCATAGCACATGTGTTCACTATTGTCATTTTTAAATTTGAACCAAGTGAAAAGAAGTCAGTGGCCTTGACTAAATAATCAGGTGTTGCATTAAAAAAAATATTCTTGTGACACTCATTGAATCGGCTGAAAATCTATACATGTGGCTATTTAAATTTAAATGAACATTTCCTCAGTCACATTAGCCTTGTTCATGGGATATTCCCATGATCGTAGTGCCATGTACCAATCATCATTCCAGTACTTACATGTATAAGTGCATCTGCCCCTCACCAAACCTCCAAAGCAGTTCTTACTGTTTTACGAAGAAAGAACAAAGAACGTGGGGGCACAGAGGAATGAAGCAACACTGCGTACACCTTAGTGGCAACTTTCTTCGATTTAAAATTCTTCTTTGGAAACAGTTAACAAAATTACCCATGACTCAGCTAAGCTCATTTTCATCTGGTGATGAGAGAAAGAAGTGCCAAGTACGTGCGACTCTGCTTCCTTCATCACGCACAGGTAGGACACGCCAACGCGGTCCTGCTGTATATCTGCCTCTCCTATCTCCCCTGCTTAATTCGGCTGCATCTTGCCATCAAGATTCCTGTGATTATTCAGTTAAATTTAGAATACTGGTTCCTCCAAGCCACTCAAAATGCCTTTTAAGGGATTTCTGCTTAAGCTCACCATTATGATAAAGGTTCTAGGACAGAGATGGCTTCAGAGAGCCCCAGATACCTTTCGGTGCTGACAGACCTCAAACCACAGGACCCATTCCCTGCCAAAGGACCAAAGAGCTAAATCACTGACTGGGAGGCAGTTGTGTAGGGAAGCAGAATGGTTACAGACACTCTGGGCAAGGCTCCTTCTGGCCAGAACGCGGTCAAGTTCAACAATGCATACTCCAGGGAGCTGCCACCCTCGGAGCCCTATGGCCACTCTGTCCTGTCCTACCACCCTGGAAAGAGTTCCTCCCCTTATGTCACCCCAACTTATTTCTCCTAGGCTCAAGTTCAGTTGTATGCTCCATGGGGTCACCGATCACCGTGCCACAAGTCTGCTGAAAGCTCTGTACCAAGCTGAAAGGAAGAGAAAACATCTGAATTGGGGAACTTGAACACTAACTAGATGTTAGATGATATTAGGATATTACTGTTAATTTTTTAGATCAGCAATTTTCAACTGGTGTGCCACCACAAATTTTAAAACATACAATACTCGACTATTTTAGTCAGGGGCACTAACCCCTTTTCCCTTAGATTGTCACACGCACACACACACCAACAAAACAATAGCTGTCTGGTACAAATGAATAAAAAAATAATCTCATTACAGATGGTTAACGACAGTGGTCTTTTTGACTCTTTTTTCCAAGTTTCAACAATGTGCAAACCACTATCTGCAGCAGGTGTGTGTGTTGGGGCCCAATCTATAAAAACTCCAGAAGCCCCTATACTGAGTCTCACTGTGACACGGGCAATGTGAAGGAGCCCATTTCTCTGGCAAACTGCGCCGGACCATCAGAGGGGCCAGGGGTCTGGAGGGAGGCGCCCAGCCCAGGGCTCATGTAGGCCCCATGTTGTGGGATTTACTCTAACTCACACTTTGCAAATTCGTAATGAGTACTGCCTACGTACATTTTGTGTAGAACATTTGCAGTTTTTAAAAAAGATTTTATTATTTTTAGAGAAGGGAACGGAAAGAGGCAGAGAGGGAGAGAGACATCAACGTATGGTTGCCTTTCACCTGCCTCCAGCTACAGAACTGGCTGGAGGAGATCCGGCTTGCAACCTGGTTATGTGCCCTGGCTGGGAGTCAAACCAGTGACTTTTGGGTTCGCAGGCTGGTGCCTTATCCACTGTGCCACCAGCCAGGGCCTCATTTGCAGTGTTTTAAATTAATTTTTACCAGTGCCAAGTTCTGTGCTGGATGCTGGGACACTACAACAAATACCTAAACTCATTTCATCCTAAGCACCAAACGAGACAAACTTTGAGTAAGACTCGATGAATGCCCATCATTTGGTCACACCTGCAAGTTGAGGCCTGTTCCTAAGCTCACCTTTCCTCTGTAAAAACTGCAGGACTTACTTTGCCTTGGAGAGAGGGGCTAATTAACTAAAGTCAGGTAAAGAAGGGGGACATACTCATAGAAAAATGAGTTATGTACACTTTACATACTTTATTTAACCTACAGTTAAATAAACTGTGAACACTGGGGGCTAAGGACTCCTGGTAGCTAACTTGGGGTTGCACAGGGACCTCTCACACCAACTGTATGACCCAGAGAAGCCTCCTCACTACACAGCCTGTGTACCTCAGGAATGCCTGCCCACACTGTATCTGCCCTCTAAGACAGCTCTCTTTTAAGGGTTTCGTGGGATCTTATCTTAACCAATAATAGGATTGAGGCTTTCCCCAGCCAGTCAGAGCTGCAGAGCTCGGACCAATCCAATCAGGGACCAGTGATGGGGACTTCTGTTTATTATGTAAGCCAGCTCCCACCTGGCTCTGGGCGCACACCTGCCGCAAAGACTGCCCTTCCCTGGCTGCAACTGAAACACAGGCTTCTCACTGGAGCAGAACAGACCCTGCATGGGGCGGGGCTAAACCGGGCAGAGCAGAGTGGACCATTATGGAGCCCACCTGCCTCGCTAAAGAGGGACTAGGCCTCAGGGTTGCCTGGCCCCTAGGCAGCCTCACAGAAAGCTGCTCCACATAAGTGCAATTTTCATAGCCCTGCTGTATTGCCATTGAGCTATTTGCACTAAATAGTACCACCTCCAAAACTGGGGACTCCTGTTGGTGTTTGAATTGGCGCCAATGATCATCGGGTGACAAAACACATTAAGTTGACCCTCATTATTTGTGGATTCTGTATTTGTGAATTTGCCCATTCATTAAAATTTACTTCTAAACCCCAAATTAGTGCTTGGAGTATTTTCTTGGTCACTCATGGATGTGCACAGTGCTGTGAAAAATTTGAGTTGTCCTAGGCACACATTCCCAACTGAGGGCAAATGAGGAGACACTCTGTCTTCTTGTTTCAGCTCTCATAATGTAAACAAGTATCTGTTTTGCAGTCTATTCAGTGTCGCAGTCCATTTATAGTGCTTTTTGTTGGTGATTCTGTTTAAAATGGCCTCCAAGCATAGCGCTGAAGTACAGTCTAGCATTCCTAAGTGCAAGAAGGTGGTGATGTGCCTTACGGAGAAATGACCTGTTTTAGGTAAGCTTCATCTGGGCATCAGTTGTGATGCCACTGGCGTTGAGTTCGTTAATAAATTAATAGTATTTATTAAATAAAGCATCTTTAAACAGAAACACATAAAATGAGTGGTGTGACACTGTTTCCTTTAGAAACAACAGTTCAGAATTTATGAATTCTGTGTTCACAGTGCTTTTATAGAAAATAACTGCAGTGAATAACAAGAACTGATTGTACATATGAGTACAGTTCCACTGAATGTAGCTCCATGAATCATAAGAGCCTTGATTTCCAGTTTAGATTATGTAAGGGAGAACAAGAACCTACATTTTTGCAAATCAAACTAAACCAGAATCCTATGTTTTTATGATTATTTCTCTCGATTGTTTATAGGTGTCTTGCCCACCCTAAAATGACAGCATTTTAAAAAAAAGGGTCCAATTGGGCCAGTAAACAAGTCTGCCCAACTTACACTATTCTTTTTAAAAAGCATTTCATTGGTTTATATAAAGTTTAATAAAATTATAGCAAATAATTACAACTATAATTGAAATGTACATGTTGGGAAGAAAAACAATTACTGACTTAGTAACACGCAAATCAACTGCACGAGGGGAGCTGGTGGGACTGGGAAGTGGCCTGCAAATTCTGGGCTGTACATTATCTTATAATTAAAACCTTTTTGAGCATGCATCTTATATCTATTTGTTGTTTAACAGAAATATGTGTATTATGTGTATGTACTTATATGCACATATAAAATATGCCAAGTACATTATAAAATATAAAAACAGAAAAATTGAAAGGGTGACATAAGAAAGCTCCACTGTTTTTTTTTTTTTTTTTTTCGTACCTTAGAGTCTTTCTGAACACCCTCTATGTACTTTTGAGACTAGCGCACTAGTGCACAGCCTACTGGTCATGACTATTTAGTGAGAGAGGCAACATTAGTAGGTTTTATTAATTTTTTTATTAAAAAATATTTTATTTATTATTTTCAGAGAGAGAGGAAGAGAGAGAGGCAGAGAGGGAGAGCTACATCAATGTATGGTTGCCTTTTAGCTGCCTCCAGGCATGGAGTTGGCTGGAGACCTGGCTTGCAACCTGGTTATGTGCCCTGGCTTGGGAATAGAACCAGGGACCTTTGGGTTCCAAGGCTGGTGCCTTATCCACTGTGCCACCAGCTAGGGCAATAGGTTTTATTTAAAAATAAATAAAAATAAAAACAATGGAGAATCTCTCTTAATAGAGCAATCAGAATTTGCTGCACTTCTAATGAATTTTAGGTAAGATTGAGTTTTCTTCCTCTATTCTCTTAATTCACTTTATAATCTCTCTTGTTTCTGGCTTCTAGGACAGAGGCTCACACATAGTAGATGCTCGATAAACACATAACAGAATAAACCAATGACAACTACAGTGCTGTGTCCTCTGGGAAAGGCAGCTGTGGACTGGTAGGGAGATGGGCCCAGAGACTTGAGGCACTGGGCAGGGAAGTTCAGATTGTGGTACACTGTGGAATTTATTTCATCTGTATTTTAACTGGCTGCTATGTAAAATTTCTCAAACATGCCTGAAATAAGAATCCCCTCATGACCTTGTTAAAAAATCAGAATCCAAGTAAGGAGAAGATAGGCCTAGGAATCTGTATGTGAACAAGCACCGCAGGCGACTCCTAGTTGGACAAGTTGAAAACAAATTACAGTGAGAATTAAGTGGAAAGATCTTGAATCTATAAACACAAGCCTGTGAGAGCTCTTTCCCTTCCTCTCTAAGCCTCTGTTTTCTTTCTTGTCTGTAATATGGGGATCTTTAGAGCTACTGCGAATAACAGTTAACAGAATGCTTGGAAAACTACAAGGTGCTATTACAAATTTGACCATTATTTTATATTGTTAGGAACAACCACAACAAAAAAATCAGGAATAACTCATTTCCTGGCAATCAGAGAAAAATGAAAATGCAGGAAAAAATGGAGTTTTAATCTCACAAGGATGTGTTCTCTCTTTTCACTCTGAAGAACTTCATAATCATTTCTATTTCTGTTTAATCTTGAGACTCCTGGGGAGAAATGTGTGTTTTTCCTGGCCAGACCTCTGTCCTACCTACAACACCTGCGTCCTTCCCGCCCCCGCCACCCCACCTGGAGCCACGCCTCACGCAGGGAAGCCTGTACACACTCAGAGCCTTCTAAGCACGTCTAAATAAGGACCTAAACCAGGGGTGTCAAACTCATTTTCACGGGGGACCACATCTGCCTCTCGGTTGCCTTCAAAGGGCTGAATGTAACTTTGGGACTGTGTAAGTGTAACTCCTTACCAGTTAAGTGAGCCGGGTAGAAACAAGGTGCCAGGCTGGATAAAACAAGGCTGAGGGTGGGATTTGGCCAGCGGGCCTTATGTTTGCCATTGGTGCCCTAGACCTACAACTTCACACCTCTGTTTTCATGGGATTTCAACCAAGGGGCTCCCATTTCACTTTTGAAAAGATACAGAATGTCATCTCACAAACAAGCTGCTTCAAAGTGGCAGAGAGAGAGGAAAAAAAAAAAAAAAAACTGCTTTGAAACCAGAAGCACTTCAGAGGCTGGTAAAAAGAAGAAAAACACCCCTAGGAAAACACTGCCTCCCTTCTCACACTTGGCACCCAGGAACACTTGGATCAGCCTTTGTCGGCCAGGGACACCCCGGTTCAACTAGGCCCCTTGCAAGGCCCCTGGAAGAATGAATGCTCTGCAACTTTGCTTCTAAGCAGCTCTTCAAGGACAATGAAGGTCACCATAAATCTAAGCAATGCTGCTGGATGCAGAGCCGGTTCAGGCATAGTTCCTGGGGTGTCTGCTAACCTCACTTGGGCCTGTCCATCTTCATTAAGGCCACGGCTGTCCTCACAATTCTCCCCTGACCCCTGGTTTTGGGGGATCTCTCAACTCCGCCAGCACTTGTGAATAGCACAATTGCAAAATATGCTGATGGAGGAGGACTGTACTTATGAGTAGGAGAGGGGAGCCCTGCAGGACAACTTCATTTGGCAAGTGATTTTGACCATGTGCCAGAGGGAAATTTTATAAAATCCAACAGGCTGTTTTCTGATTTTCTGGCAACAGAGATGCCCTATACAGGAAACTGAGGGTAACTTTTCCAAAAGGGAAGCTGACTTTGCTCTCAGTAGGACAAATGTATTCGGGAGAAAGTATATCTAGTTCTAGGACTTAAATAAGCTCATAAAACTGCATCAACACTTTAAAATGAAAACTTGCTTCGGCTCTTTTAAAATTACACACGGAGGCTCCGGCTGGTGGCACAGTGGATAAGGCACTGCCCTGCCAACACAAAGGTCGCTAGTTCAATTCCCAGCCAGGGCACATAACTAGGCTGCATAGGTTGCAAGTCAGGTCTCCAGCCAGGTCCGTAGCTGGAGGCAGGTGAAAGGCAACCATACATTGATGTCTCTCTCTTTCTGCCTCTCTCCCTTGCCCTCTCTCTAAAAATAATACTTTTAAAAATAAATAAAATAAAATTACACACAGAAATAGGTTACTCTAAGGAAAACAAAAATCCATCAGTGGAAAACCTGTGAAGGACAACACTGAGTAAAAGAGAGATTCTACATGAAACACAGGGATGAAAGCTAATGCTGCTGTCAGTCCATCCTTGGCCTGTAAAAGATGAGCACTGGAGTGAGGACACCAACCATTCTGCTACGCAAATGGTGCTTCTGTACCCCAAGGAGTTCACCAGCGCCCATTTTACCCAGAAAACACGGGGATTCTGGCACATGTTAGCAAATGCTTCTACAAGAGTATGAAAACTTAATTTAGAATATTGAAATAGATTTTAGTATCTCCACTCCCCCACATGTGACATCTACCCTGGTCCTGACCCCTCGAGGTGGCTCTTGTCACTGGGACAGGGAATCTGGCAGCTCTGTCAGGGGTGGGTGGAAAGGGGAAGCTGCACTTTCGCAGGCATGCAGAGTTGAGCTCTCTTGAATGGAAGAGGGAAAAGCAGCTGTCTGCAACTTATCTGGTCTCTTCCTTAGTGTCACCGAAAGGGCATGGGTAGGTGTGAAGCACAGGGAAGAAGGTGAGGTGGGGGTCCCAGGGCAGGAAAGTGCCCCCAGGGAAGCACAGTGGGGGGATCTGCTTCCACTGTGGCCTGGGTGTGGAAGGCCTGGGGGCTGCCCCAGGGCGGGGAGAAGCACCATGTTCGCAGAGAGCCGTCAACATGGACTTGAGCCCTTCTTGGTCCTTCTCTTTTGGAAGTCAAACAAAATCCCACAGCACACGGGCTCTGACCTTGACACTGGCTGGGCTGGAAAGCACACTGTCACCATGGGAAAGAAATAGGCCTCCCCTGAGAAGGGTAAACTGGCTTGGTCCTGAAGCCACCAGCCAGTGCTGAGCCTCTGTCTCTGGCTGCCGCAGGCGGAGGGGCCACAGGTGAGGGTGGGAACAGCCAAAAAACAAAACAAAACAAAACAAAAAAACCTCTGCTTTGTCAGCTAAGGGTTTGTCCTTTCAATTCTCAAAGGGCTTTATTGCAAATAAGTGATGCTCTTGTTTGTAGCCAGATCCATGACTAGTTAAAAAAAAAAAAAAAAAAGTTAAAATGTTACTCACTGAATCGAGAGCTAACATGCACCACAGCTCACTTAATGAGGTGCGCTGATACCTGTTCTTTTTCTTTTCTTTCTTTCTAAGAAAACTACAGTCTGGGCTGGGGTAGAAATGCAATGTGACATGTGTGCTAGTACGGATGGGCATTCTGTGTAAGAAGCAAGGGGACAAGAAACTCTAAGCAGAGCCAGCAGTTTTGATGGCTCATAGTAATGCTAATAGGAGTAACTGTCACCAGTAAAGATATCAGGCCTGATAACCACTGGCAAGCTTCTAGACCACATTCCCAAACACATAAAATGGGGGAGGGGGGAGAGCATGTGTACGTATCAGAGATTAAGTCAGGTTTGAAGGCAAATTGATCAGCAATGGGATTTACAGAAATGAAAAACAAGGCCAGCAAAAAAGTTTGTTTTTTTAATAAAAAATGAACCTTGTGGCTAAACAACTTTAAGATTAGCTCCTCCCAGTGCTCGGTACAATATTTTATTCATCTGATAACCTTAACCCTCCAGAATGAGAAGAAAACACTGAAGTCAAGGAAAAAAGCTGCAGAGCAGCCCAAAACAATAAACCTGGGGTGCCTGACTGTCATATCATTCCATGAAGTCCACCACTGTGGCAGGTTAGGGACAGAGAGGTGACCCCATCATCAAGGGAAAAAAAAATTTTCCCCCTATGCTAAATATATTTTTCAAAAGGATGATTTGGCAAATCTCAAACATCAGGAAACACATTTTTTTTTAGAATCTCAGGTTTCTCCAACAATCTCAGGAAAACGATGTAAAGTCTTATTTAAAGGTATCAAGTCCCTTTAAACTTTTAAATATCTGGCTTTCAACACATGTGGATTACAAATTTGGTAGGTTAGAATGAACCAAATGAAATAACCACAGAGTTTTCCCAATCTTCACAAAAGCAAAACTAGATAAAAGTATCTTTTAATAACAATAAAGTCTTAACAGACAACCTCCTTTCATGTTCTCTTGTGAAGTAAATAGTACCTGGGAGAAGTTCCAGAATTTGACTCCTCCATTTCACTGGAATGGGGTACCTAAAGAGTGGCACAAAACCCTGACTGTAAATGTTGCAAGGTCTACAGTATTGCAAAGGACACATTCTGACTCACAGTATCAGAGGTAAATGTTCATTCTGCGTTTGTTACCCTCTGAGGCCTGTGGGCTGTCCCCTCCCCGATCACCAGCAGACCTGAAATTCATTTCCCAGATGGTGACACTGAGTCTCAACTTGCCTGAGGCTACAGAGCTGCTAGGCAGTTTGGATGGACCCAAGTACTGAACTCCCCCCCTGCTACACCGCCATGCTATCTGCTCGCAGGACAGCCAATGCAAGGTGCCCCGCTCCTCCTGCAGCCCATGCTACATTCTTGATGCCTGCACACGGGCCGTGGCTCCCACGGGGAGCCTTTCGCAGCACGGATGCTCCTGAGCAGCCAGCAGGCCCAGCCTGGGCATCAGAACCTGTAAAAGACCTCGCTAAGAAAGCTGCCGCTCACCCTGGCCACTGCCCTGAGATACTGAATTTCTTGCTCATTAGTGTTTTAATGGACTGGCATGCCTTTTTAAAAGGATTTTATGCTTCATTTTTCCTGCTCCATCTCTGGAGGCAACAAGGGCTAAGTGCAAACAACCTCCCCTCGGAGCCCTGCCCGGCTCAGACATTCCTTTGCCCTCGAGCCCACCCTCCCCTCCAGTCCTGTCCCAGCTGAGAACTGACATCCAACAGCTGCACTAATCTCTCAGTTGCTGAGAGCAACAGTGCAGGCCCTGGCCAGTGGTGGGCGGCAGCCCGCCCTCCCCACGCCCAGGAATCCGGCAGGCTGCACACCGTGTCCCGACACCCTGCTCAGACTGTTCAACCAAACCAGTGTGGCATGATGCCCAGGCAGGTCTGGGGCTGGGGTGAGCCCAGACGCTGGTGGCTGTCCCTGCCTGGCACAGCCCAGGTCACAGAGAGGCTCCATGGGTGGGGTGGGGAGGGAGCAGTCCTGACAAAGGTGTGTCCAGCTGCCAGGCCCACGGGGAGGGAGAGGGGAGGAGGGTAGCGTCCTCCTCTCCACCCTCAGCCACTGGCATCCTTTTCAATCTTCTTCCACTGTAGACCCCTGAGACTCAGATACAAGATGCTGACAAGTATTTTGTGATCCCCTTTCCTTATTTTTAGAATGGCATTTAACAGGTGTGGGACCATTGCCATGTAAATTCGTCTGAGGGTCTCCCTGCAGGTCATGGGTGTGTGTGTGTTGCAGTAAAGAGAATCAAACGCTCTTTGGAACACTTGAGAGCCCTGCCCCCCGTCACAGCCCACCTGGGTACCCCATGTATTAATTCCTGACACAGGGTTACAGACATTGCCTTCAAACATACAATCATCTCACAGACAACCAAGGCCCGTAATTCAATCAGGTGGAGGAGGGCCTCCACTGGTGGAAATGCAGGGAGCACATTCAACATAAAATGCTGAGGAAAGCTTTATGTTAGTGGAGCCGGGCTTCCTCTGCTTGAGCAATGGGGTACTGTATCCACTGGGCCCTTAATTCACCTCAACTTGCTTTGTTTTACTGCCCGTTTACTTGTTTTCTGACTGGCCCTTAATGGGCCCTGTCTCCAACATCACCACTATTTTCTCAAGTCTAGTCCATCGCCTGAAACACTATAGCATTTGCTGAAATGACTTATTACCCAATCTCCTTCAAACTAGGAGCCATGTAAGACTCAGCAATAACTACTGCCAAATTTTGCCCCCATTGGCAGTCACATCTCCTTGGTGACCACCCAGCTGTCACCCGTCCAAGCCCAGCCTTGGTTGGCCTGGGATAAATCATTCAGACACAAGACCAGGGGCTTCCAAAACAAAGCTGCTGTCTTGACACCTTTCCTGCCTTGGGTGGGCTTGTCCTAGACCTGCACCTTCGAGGTGAACTGCTGAGCGCCTGCAACATGCTTGCTCAGGCGGAGATGGGCTGTGACCACACCACATACTCTGGACTGTCAAGATTTAGGACATAAATAAGTACGTAAAACATGTCACAGACAATATTTGTACCAAACCTATGTTGACATTATATTTTGAACATTTTGGTATAACCAACAAAACATGATCAACTTCACCTGCTTCCTTTTAATTTTGTAAATGCGGCTACTGGCTTAACCCTGGCCAGGTGGCTCAGTTGGTTAGGGCATTATCCTGATATGCCGAGGTTGTGGGTTAGATCCTGAGTCAGGGCACATACAAGAATCAACCAATCATTGCATAAATAAGTGGAGCAACAAATCGTTGTTCTCCCCCTTCTTCTCTCTCTTTAAAACCAATAAAGTTTTTTAAAAAATGTGGCTACTAGGAAACTGAAAACGACTTGTGTGGCTCTCATCCCGTGTTGGTTGGCATTGACCTGCACTTCCCTCCCAGCTAACTTTACTCATGGCAGTGTACGACCTGTTACTCTGTTCTATTCTTATAACCAAGCAAGACATTCAACACCCTGAAACAGCCACACAGGGATGTCCTTTTTGCACCCACGTGCTCGCTGAACACCCTTGTCCATCACCTCCGGTTTCACATGCCAGGTCTCAGGGAGCCCTGTGCTTCTCCTGTCTGGGGAGCCATGCAGAGGGACGGATTTGCTGCTGCTCACCCAGGAACCAGGCAATAACTGACAGGAGCCAGAACTGCTACAGGAGGCTTTGTGCTTTCCTGTTGTCCTATGCTGACACTTCATTAATTTGAAACACAGGCACAGGGGAATGGAAGACAACAGCTTCAGTGTTTACACGTGTTTAGATTTCCAACACTTTTTATGATGGAGCAATGGGCATCCTGCCAATTTTGGGGGTGGGGGGTTAAGGGCAGGGGAGCAGAGAAGCCAACAGCTGTTTTGAGTTATAAACTTTCTGTCTAAACTGGTAGCATCTATCCCACTGTGGTTCTGCTGCCTTTGGGGTTTGCAAATGGAGTTGGTGCCTATTTTAGCTCTGGGTTAACAAGCAGTTTCTCCCACCAGCTACTGTCACAGTTCACTGCTTGGCTCCTGCCTGCTCCACGGCCTCCTCTGATAGCAGGCTATTATGTGGAAAGGCAGAGCAGTCAGGAGAAAAGGGAAATTAACTATGTTCTGTAATCAGCTCTTTTTGGTTTCCAGACACAAGTCCCACCCCACCTAGCAACAGCCACTAGACAGGGGATGGCTTGGTTGTCCCCCACAATGGAAGGTAGGCAGCTCCTTCTTAAGGCCACTGCCAGGCACAGCACCCTGGAGTTCCACGGGAGGGAGGACTGCCAGGAGGGGCCATGTCCCTGCCAGTCTACAAAACTTCTTCAGTCAACCCCTCACCAAACAAAGGGCATTACTACCGAGTAGGCGAGGAAAACAGGCAGAACTCGAATTTCTGCATCATAGCCCATTGGTGGCCTTGGAGACACAGCGAGCAAATTACCCAATTGCTCGCGCTGAACGGAGCAACCGGTGTCTGGTGCAATTCTCCTCTCTGTCCTGAGGGGCAGGGCCAGCCTGACCCTGGAGAAGCCATTTGTTCAGAAGGCTCCAATCCAGGAGAAACCACACCCTTATGCAGGTTGGCATTTAAGAAGGGACACCTGATCTTTGTCTATCTCTGCTATACACTATGCTCTGCAGCCTCCAGCCACCCAGAATCTCTATGGAGAGTCAAATTATGTTCCCTGCAAGGCAGAATTATCTGGAAGGGGACAAGTGCATGGTTCCTGATGACATGTGAGCATAGATTAAAGCAGGAAGTGAAATTAATATATGAAGGAACCCGGACACTAGCAATGTGTTTACTTTGCAGTGATGGGGGTTGGAGGTCCTGCGGGCTATTCCTGTCTTTATCCACAACTTGCCAGGTGAGGCTCATCTGGTAAGTTCACCTGTTTGCGCAGGCCCTCAGTCTAGAGAACCATCCCAATACTCATCACCCCCACAAGCCCACACCCAGTGATGCTGTGGCTGTTAACACCATGAAGTCAAGTTCCGAGTCTCTCACAATTACAGGGCCTATAAAAGAAGAGCAAGGCACTTTTTCTTGGTAGACATGAAACTGTTAAGAGACAGGTTTCCGAACCACAGAATTTAAGGCCTGGATGGGAACGCAGGGGCTGTCTTGTCCAGTTCTCCTTCAAGGGTTCAGATGCAACGGGTCAAGGTCCTATGTGGGCAGACAGGACTGGGATCTAGGGGTGCTGACAGCTGGCCAAACATTATGACCACTCCCCAACATTATGCCGTTTCCTGAGATGGGGGAGTTATGTAAAGACATTTTATAGCACTTCAATTCCTCAGCAGTTTTAACTCTTCTTAAATCCTTTTTCCCCCAACTGAGAAGTGTCAAGCGGATGTGACTAAGGATAATGATATTTGACACAACTTTAAGTAACCGCACAATTAATTCAGCTTTCCCCTCAGCACAGAGGTCTTCAGCTTGCTCAGGTTCTTTCACTCCCAAACTAAACGTGTGCCTTCAGGAAGGAAATCTGGTCCACACACTGGTGAGTCACACAGGCCGATGCCCAGAGCTCTGCACTCCCTAACCATCCTCTGCACCCCAGCGCTGCAGCCATGGACACGCTGGCTGGGCCCCGGCTGACCCTGGCAGACGTGAACTTTGTAGCCTCCCACTGCACCAGAGGCTCCAACGGCGCCTCGATCTCCTCAATGCTCAGACTGTGGGGTGGCTTTTTAAAAGTGGCAGTTCTGTAGGGAAAGGCCAACTCTATCTGCTCACTAAGAACACAGGGCTTTCTGCCTGATGAAAAAGTTCTCAGAGAGGGTAGGGGAAAACATCTGACCCACAGCCCCAAGTTTTGCTGGAAAGTCATATTACCACCCCTGTTCTACATGGTAAGGCTGAGGATCAGAAAAACTAGATCCAGCAAAGACCTGCCACTGAAGCTGGACCAGAAGAACAATCACTTCCCTTTACGTCGAACATCTTGCTCAAAGCAGAGCTTGGGTGCACCCCAAAAAGCACCAGTGCAAACACCCGAGGGCACCTGATAGTACCTTCCTGTCCTTACCACAGTTACCAATCAATGCCGTGCAATACCTTTTGTGAAGACTGTTGTCTGCTGTCCAAAAGCCTCATGACAGGAGACTCCCCGTGCATGGGGCCTCACAGGGATGGCCCGTGGGCCTCGCAGGAGTGAAGGAAGCGGAGTAAAGCTCAGCAAGCAGTCTGTAGCTACAGCTGCCTTCTGCTGCACACTTTTCAGCCCGACTTCACACACCATTCTTAATGGCCTCACTGATGCCCTCATCCCCAAATTAAATGATTTCAACCCAGTATGTAGTAATGACAAAAAAGGATGTGCCATCTACCAGGAAAAAAACAGTAATTGAAAAGTTTTCCCGAATGCATGTATATCCCACCCTTTCTCCTACCTTAGTGGGTTATCTGAGTGGGTCTCCATGTGGGTCTCCAGCCCATACTTGCAAACAAACTCCTTGAAACATATTGGGCAGTGAAACACTTCACCAGCTGTCTTCTCCAAGTCACCCAACTGCCCATCTTCTACCATCTAAGGGGAAAGGAAAAAGTGAAGTCACAACAGAGGCTTCCCACCTGGGTATGCTTCCAAGGAGAAGCCCACACTCAATCCAGAGGCTACCTTTAAAGAAAAGGATATCACCCTCCAGGTATTTAGGATACTATTGACCAGACCTTCATGTATGGAATGAACACTCACTAAATATCCATCCATTTATGCATGCATCCATCCTTCCATCCACTACCCCCATCTGGTCCACAAACATTACAGAGCACCTAGCATCTGACAGGTACTGGGAATAAAAGAGTGAGACAAAAGAGTCCCTAACACTATGAAGCTCCCCTTCTAGCTAGGAAAACAAAGAAGCAGAGGAGCACTGGAACGAGCTCCTCATTTCACCACAGAGAAAGCGCAAAGGCGCTCTGCCCTGCGGACGCTTTCAGAACAGTACGGGAAAACACAGGCCAGAAGCTTAGGAGGGATGCCTGCCAAGTCCCCACCCTGTGAAAAGAAAGACGAGGGGGTATTTCTATCGGGAGTCCTGTGATTAGGCACATCTGGGCTGGGGGCAAAGAGGACCTTTTTAGCAGGCACTGGGTCTTCTTTGTCTGCCTCGGCATCGTGACTCAGTTTCCTTTTGGAGGACAGCCGCCTGCGCTTCAGCGGGGATGGAGGGGCTGCAGCTGTAGCACTGTTAGGGTCCTTCTCATGAATCTTCATATGCCTGGGGGGAAAAAACACATACACACATACCCCATGCAACGTGATTTAGCAAAAACAATGGGTTGGTTTGTTTCTTTTAAATTTTTCTATTTTCTATTTAGGTGTTGGTAAATTTTCTTGAGAGATATGAAGTACAATTTATACAGTGGCTTCTCTCTTTTAAAAACCTGTAACTCCTTTTAACCTTCTACAGTCTCTTACAAGTGCTATTCAGAAAAATGTCAGTTAATACCTTGCTGTCTGTTGGGAGATATTCATGAACATCACGAATGAGATGAAAAGAAACTATCTGATGACCTGTTCTTCATATTCAGGCAAAATGTATTGGTGGCCAAAAAGTTTGTTTTCTTTTTTCCCATAAGATGGCTCTGCTCTCTGCTAGGACTTAGTAGTTATCTTTAACTTCATTCTACACAACTTTGTTAGACTGTGCTGTGACAGCTGTCCTATCAGTGTGCCTTGAAAAAAAAAAACTTACCAAAACTGGTGAATTTTTGTGTAGCCATTTTAAAATTGAAGATGGAAGAAAAGCAAC
Source organism: Noctilio leporinus (assembly GCA_004026585.1). Lineage (NCBI taxonomy): Eukaryota > Metazoa > Chordata > Mammalia > Chiroptera > Noctilionidae > Noctilio > Noctilio leporinus. Next base: position 395,550 of record PVIW01000279.1, on the reverse strand, counting down.
ATTTTCAACATATTAGGCTTTATTATTTCAAGAAAGGTAAAAACTCAAAAAAAGATTTGTTGAGTGAGTGTATGGAGAAGGTGCTGACTGACCAAAAGTGTTAAAAGTGGTTTGTGAAGTTACGTGCCGGAGAGTTCTCACGACATGATGCTCCATGGTTGGGCAGACCGCTTGAAGTTAGTAACAATCAACATTATACCATGAGGAAAATATCCAACGAACTCAAAATATCCAAATTAATAAAGTTATTGGCGAAAATAAAATGGGCCTTTTAGGACACCTAGTTCCATAGAATAAACTCCTGGATACCGCTAGTTCATAAAACAAATAATCACTCTGTATTTGTCCCTTGAACCCATCCCACTTCTACCATTACAACGTGTTCCCTCTCTTCTACCTTCTGAAAAGTGCTGGGGGCCAAATTTGGGAAGTGCTGACTGAAAAAAACATCTGGGGTGCTTATTAAGACCTAATAGCCTTTCCATGATGTTCATGGTATTGCATGGATTAACTGCTCATGGACAGAGCTGGGACAATAAAATGAGCAGGTTACATGCTGCCACCCTGACATCTATGAGACTAGGAATATACATATAAGAAAGTATTACGGTTACAACATATGCTTATGTATATATACATATTTTAATAGTTTTATGGGTTCCAAAATGAAGAGCTTTATGAATACTTGATTTAAAGTGACTTGACAAGTTCTAAGAACAAGACCAACAAGGAAAGAATGACATTATAAATTACCATTTCCTTGCTTTGTGACAGAAAAGGTTTAGCTTTCCTAATGACACCATCACCACCATCATTGTCTTTGGGGTTAAAATGTGCCACATGTCAGAATCTGGCCACAGCCTTTTATAAATAACTTTTATAAGATTATTGTACTAGAGATGATGTTAGGAATGGGAAAAACAGCCAAGTTTTCATAAACTAGCCTGTCACAGTTACAGAACTTCAGCTCATTTTTCTGCCGCGCCCTTCCTCAGAGACAGGCTGAGAATGAAAAGGCAAAGGGGCTCATGGACCAGGAGCAGCAGCAACACAGGGCTCTCAGGTCACTGGCTTCCTGACAGCAAAGATAGTGCCTTTCGCTCGCATAATCCTGCCCTGCAGCACCTGTGAGTCCTCGTTTCTGAGTGTGGGGCGGTTAAGGTGCTGCCACCCCCTGTTCTGATCCTATAGACATACACTAGAGAAGCTCAGCCCCTGAGCCAAGAGCACTGGCCCAACCTTTCGTGGGCACATTAGATGAGGCCTAGCCCTGGAGGAAATGGGCCTCTGGGAAGGAGGCTCAGGCGAAATCCCTGTCCCCTTAGGGGGAATTGGTGTCGTGGAACAGAAAGATCCAGTGGGGCGGAATGGAAAAGAATCCCAACCATAATGCCCATGTCTGCATAATTCTTGCTTAGATTATTAGGAAGAGATGCTTCATTATTAGCTCTAGGTCACTCACCTAAAGCCTTGGAAAAGTTAATGAACACAGCTTTATTCTAAGTCCCTGCTGTATTCTAAGGTCACTGAAGGAGATCAGTGTTTGGAGGGGAAAAAGGGAGGCTGGCAAGTTTCTTTGACATTTAGTGTATGGCGCGTTCCAACCTGAGAAATGTAAACAAAAATTTTTTTCGTAGTATTTAATTGAGGAAGTATGATAATACTAAGGGATGCAAGTTAGTACCAAACCTACCCTTTCAATACATAACTCGAAATTAATTTAATAAATGAACACCCTTTTTAACAGTCCATAGGTTACTTGTGCAGATGAACACTGAGGCTACAATAACCTGTGAGAATACTGTCAGTTGTTCACTAGCTCGTTGTCAAGTTGTACCTTTTCTATCATACGATACTGATATTTACAAAATAATACTTTATTATCTAGTTCTTGGGATATATGACAAGTTGTTTTCACAGAGAGCAGAAAAAGAGGGACTAGAGCTAGCACTAGTATCTGGTGAGAACTTGACAGGTTCTTCTTTATTTTTAAATTTAATTTTATTGTTGTTGTGTTACATCCATCCCGTTTTTACTCCCCTAGATTCTTTTTTTGTTTTACAGATGAGGCTGCTGAGGTGTAGTGAGGCTGAGACACCTAGGCCCTCACAGCTGGGACAGAATGGACCTCAGTGTGCCAACCCCAGGGTCCATCCCTTCTCTCCAAATTGCCTCTGAAGGCCAAGTCTTTGGATCTGTGTTCTGGACCACCAGCTACAATCTTAGGGCTCAAATCTGAATCCAACACTTCCTTTCTGAGTGACTGGCCCAAGGCCTAGAAGTAGACAGCAAACACTAATGAAACTTCAACAGGGCGTGAAGGGTCCAAGGTCAGGCAAGAACATTCCCCACCTCTCATCCTGCCTTTGTGGTATTCTGGGAAAAAAAGAAAACAAAATGAAACCCAACTGGGAATGCCCTTGAACTGCAAAGGCGAGGAGAGGAGAGCAGGCTAAAGCGGTGGGTGGCAAGCAGGAGGCTGCCGAACACATCAACCCGCCCCCATTTTCTGACTGAGCCCAGTTGGAGCCCCAGGTTCGAAGTTCAAGCAACACCCCATTCTAGGGTTACACCTTCGGTTGCTAGCCAAGACACAGGGTGTTCCCATCTGTCCTTTCAGCTACATGGTGACCAACTGCTGCAGGCTTCAGTCAACAGTTAAGCTGCCAGGGTTGGGAGCTGCAGCCATTTCTGGAGTTGACTGTGATCTGTGGTTAATGCAGCTCCCACCTGACCCCTACCCTTCTTCCCTGGCTTAGGGCTATCCATTTCTTCCCATATCCTCATAGGAAGTGGGGTGAGCCATAGCCTCTTTCCTACAGAACATGGCCAAAAGAGAGAGGAAGGCTTGGGCTTATTTTTCTCTTATGTTTTATTTCAAGGGCTAATTCATCTCATTTTCATGGGCCCTAAGAATCAATAAATTACAATGAACCTCAGAACAGAAAGGGAGCTGAGGTGATATCCCTCTTCCCATTCGGCACAGAAAGTCCTCTCCCCCATTTTTTTGGATATAAGCACACCTTTAGTTTTGACTGAATACTGACAGCCTCAAGGACTTTTCCATTTTCGACAGTGCTAATTGTTAAAGTCATCTTCCCCATGTTAAGTCAAAAGTTTCATCCTCTGTCTGTCCTCAGGGACAACGCAGAATCAGTCTATATTCTCTCTCTCTCTCTTTCTCTCTCTTTTAATTTTATTGTTGTTGTATTACATCCATCCCCTTTTTGCTCCCCTCTGTCCGCCCCACACCCCCAACAGTCTATACTCTCTTATCTACAGTATCTCTTCTAATAGCTCAGGATGATGACTGCCTTTCTCTAAAACTCCCTTAAAATCAAACCACCCCAGCTCCTTCTGCCAGCTCCCCCAGGTTCTGCTTTCAATCCTGTCAATGATACCAATCATTGTTAACCTTGGAATACTCTCCAGTGTGTAATGTCCTTCAGAAAACATTGCATCAGAAGTGAATAGCAACTTGGATGTGGTCTGAGGGAGAAAGCCATAGGGCTAGGACCACCCTCCAGAAGCTTCATGAACAGGGCTGGGGTTTCCTCGTGGTTGTTTCACAGCAACACTACACCCCAGTTCTGAAGAGCCCTGTGATTTCTTCATTCAAACTGCTATCAAGCTATGTCTCCTCCATTCTGCACTTGAATGGTTACCGTCTTTTCATACTTTCCGGATTGGCAAGGACAAGAAATACGTGATGTTGGGGTGGTGAAATATACCTCTCATTCTCTACAATGGCCCCTGGTGGCACATAGTAGGTGGTCAATAAATATCTGCCAAAATGGCTGAATGAATGAATGAACTAATGAGCATCTGTTGAATCACTGAAAGAAGGGAGGGATGAAGTATACGCAGAAAGTCTGTTACACTTGTAGTATCACTACAACCTATGCCCTCAGCTTCCAAGGCAGCTTATAATTTGCTTTACTAGGAGGTACTGTTAGCAAACTTGATATGAAACTGTAAACAGTGTTTTGCTGAAGAGACTTTAATGAAAAAACACCCTAAATGTGAACACTGAGGACATATGCTGATGTTTTCTCTACTGGGGTTAATCTGTGTTCAGGGATTCACAACTATACCTACATTCTTAGTAGAGAGAAATTAATGTAAACTCAAAGCAAGCATCTGCTTTTTGCATAAAACGAGAATTTTCTTTTAGAGGCATGCTACTTCAATAGTAGAAATCCTGCCACACTGTGGTCTAAGGGAGGAATTTTATCAGAACTCTCAGAAGTCAAGTGAAGTTTTCTGCCATTCTTAACACTTTGAGGGACTTTTACAGTAACAAACCAAAACTAATATGGAAGACGTTTCTTAAACTAGGAAAGAAGTCTCAGTTTGAGTAGTTTCTAGCACTGATTGGAACCTACTTTGAATTTTAGGATGGATGCTGATTTTCAACTCAAGGTTTCCCTCTGGTGAATATGTTCATTTCTTTTCTAAAATGTGAAAAGATCTATTGTAGGTAGAGTGGTCTATTTCCAAGAATAAGGAATATATCAGAGCTAAACCAAATACACCTTGTACAACAGCAGTTCAAAGGAGACAGACCCATTTTCAAAGCACATCCCTCCCTTCTTCCTGGAACTTCCTCATTTCCAGTTTCAAATCTGAATCTGGGAACTTTCTACTGACATTTCTTAGGTATGTAAACTTGTAGATGTGGAAACAGACGTAAACTCTCAACCATTCAGGCACTGGCTTGCTCTGACAAGCAAGCAGGAATTGGGATAGATGAAAAAAAGTAAATTTTGGCGGGAAGATGGTGTAGGAGAGAGAGATCATGTGATGGCACTGAAGTCTGGGGACAATCTAGGAGCTGCGAGACATGTCAGAGGCTGTAACCCAGTTCCACCCTCTAGTAACCATGGAGACTCCCTAAGTTACTTAGGCAACCTCAGCTTCAGTTTCCACATCTGCAAAATGTCCCAGGAAAACACTACCAGTCTCCTAGAGCCCTGGTTTTCAAACTGTGGTCCTCTGACCAGCAGCAGCAGCAGCAGCATTCCCCAGGGGCCTGTTACAAAGGCAAGTCCGCGGACCTGACCCCAGCATCCTGGGTTTCCATGAGCCCTCTGGTGATACTCAAGCATGAGGGACCCTGGATGACAGCAAGATTCTACCCATTCATACGGCTTGTGGATCTGGTTAACTTTCTGACTAAGATGCTGGCATGTTTTGGATATAAGCATTAAACCTGCACATGTTTACCAGGTATAAATACATTACGACGACAACAAAAAAAGCTGGGAAGTTTTAACATTCCTGAAGTTATTTGGGGGGTAAAATCCTTTAGAAAACTAGTAGGTACCCTCAAGGCAAGTCTCAAACGTTCTTCAAGTGCTCCCATATCTAACTACATGCGAAGGTCAAAGCTTGGGAGATCTACACATTTCCAGTACCTGCTGCCTGTGCAGTCTTAATTTTCTTCCAGGTCTTATTGATCTGGGAGCTGAATTATTTGATCCTCTGGGTGAATGGCATTATGAAAAAGGTCACTCTTTCAGGACACGGGACAAACTGTACACAAACAATACTCAGCACTGCTCAGGGCTGACAAACTGAAGTCAACAGGTTCAAAGCAGGTTTTTGCAGCCCGATTTAGAGCGTACCTCCACTCCTACCCATACCCTGTGCTACCTTTCCTTTTCCAACAAAGCCATGTGATGACCACAGAGAAAATGAATGAGATTCAGAAGCATCACAATTCTGTAATCTGTGCTTTGGGCGAAAGAAAAGCAAGCCTATGGAAAGATGTGCATGTCTTCGTAACAGATGCTGGGAAGGGAAGGGTAAGTTTAAGGGTAGGGAGCTACGATACTTATAATGTCAATGGCATCTGGTGCCACCAAATCAGGGGGTGGGGAAAGGGAAGATGGAGGTGTACAGGGGACAGGATGGCAAAGCAGCAACCAAGCCATTCCCAGTGTGGCCCCACCTTGAGCTCAAAGGCACCTTCTGGTAATTTGGGTGTTGTTCAGGTTCAGTCCTGCTTATCCAGCAGGCAGGTCACACCAGCTCTGCCTGTGGGCAGAGGAAGGTTGGACAATGGTGCAAGCAGCTGTGCTGACTGAGGAGACAGCACTCTCAGAAAGATCTAGAAGTCAGCCTAGCGTGAAGTGCCAACTTAAGGGAGGCGTTTCTGCTGTCTGCGGGCTGGGTCTGGGGATGCTGCACCCACTCGAACACAAGCCAGTGGGAGTCCAGGTCCTGGACACGGGCAGTGTGACCAGCACCGGCTGGGACGAAGGGAAGGCTTGCACCTTAGTCCTAACACCCAAGCTCACGCCTGCTGCCTTTGTCTCCACTCAGGAGCAAAAGAGGAGGAAGACCATGCCCCTCAGGTCACCTTGTTGAGTGCAGCCTGATACTCTGTTGGTGCCACCAATCAAAAAATGTATAAAAAGAGGGAATCTTACTGCAAAGCAGGGGTGTGCCAGGGGTTCAGTTTTAAAACTACGCTTGCACTATCTCTACTGCTCAGCCCAGAGCTGCTCACCAATCCCAACTCAAGGGTGCAGTGTTGGCTGGACCCCACCATTGCTCTCCTGCCCCCTTGGCGCCTCTCTTCTTGGTCACGACGGAGAAGGCCACTCCCTCTTCATCTTGGTCTTATGCAAGACCTTGGTACAAACACTTCCTTGCTGATGGATGCAGCTGGCAGGTTGATGCCAGAAGAACCTTTTCCCCTCAGTGTCCCTGATCTCCCAGCCATCCTTCAGGTAGGAGAAGGTAACCTTTGGCTACTGCATTCCCTTCCCACACCTCCTTGCTGATACTGGGGGCTGCTGACCTCAGCACAGAACCGAGGGACGTTTTCCCATTACTTACTGTCCACTTGGAAAACAGAGAGCCTTTCCCTGTTCATTCTGAAGCACCTTTCTCCTCTCCTGACTTTCCGATACAGTGCAGGAGAGCCCAGTAGGTGGTCCATGGCAATAAATATCAACCTTTAAAAAAATCTTGATTCTAGATCTTGTCCCTAGCCACCATGCCTTTGAATCAGTAGACCCTAAACCCTCTTGTACTACTTTGCCTTTGCCTTACCTCGTTTTATGAAACAAATTTTCATTTGTTACAACATGCTTCATATACTATTTGGCTCTCTGCATACCTGTTTATAACCCACAGAAATACATAGTTCACATTTCCATGTAAAACGACAAATTCTTAAGACACTGACAAAAGATCTCTGAGGTAGCATGAGTTGACCTCTATCTCACCCAAAGAGAACTCCCTCATTCATGCAGAGCTGTGCTAATCCAGAGGAATAAGCAGAAAGTGACCACCTTCCCTCAGGTATCTCTGGGCAGCTGCTCCATGGGAGTGGCCTCTCCTTCCCCAGACTAGACTCTATTTCTTCCATCTTCTCATGCAGCCTGGGGTCCCAATCCCATACTCAGAACTGGCCCTGTAGCAAGGCTCCTGGACCAGGTGATGAAGCCCATCTGAAGGTGACACTCTCTAGACCATTACCCCATGGCTGGAAAAGGTCCTTCTGTGGCAAACAGCTAAAAAACTACAGTTAAGCCAATCCCCAAGCCTAAGCTTCAGGGCAGAATGGAAACACACAAGACCCCTTCTCACTTCAGCCCCAAGGGGGTGAGCTTTTGCTTTCTTAAGATGTCAGAAGCTGTTCATTCACATCCTCTTTCTTCCTGCAGAGGAGGAAGAGATGATTATCACCATAAGAAGGTGGTGCCAAGCCACTGTTTGCTGCTCCTCAGCTGCTTCCAAAAGAGGAACAGTAGTGCTTCTGCTGGTCATTTGAGAGGGAACCAGGAGGTGTGGGTGGCAGGAGCAGGAAAGGCATGCGAAGAAAGGAAAAATCAGCACCGCTATGGGGGCACATATCGTATTATTTGGAGGCCATGAGAAAGAGCTGAGAAGGAACAAGGTACCATACTCAGTTCAACTCTGAGGGAGAAATAATGAAAATGAATTCAAAGAGAAATGTCACCTGTGGAAACCAATGGCCCCGCCTGACTATAGCAGTAAAAAAATGGGATTAAGGTGGTCCACACTGGCCTCTGCCTGCCACAGGTGACACATTACAAATGAGGCACCCCAGGATGACGGCCAATATTCCTTCTGATCTCAGCTGAATCCTGTCACATTGCAGACCAGTTCTCCCATCTGTAGAACTAGAACAATCCTTTTGGGTGAATTGGGCTATATAAACATGAATTAAGTGCTGATATCCTATACCAATGAGCCCATTATGCAACTGAATCTCTGGTTTAAGGAAATAAAAAAATCTCTCCCCATTGAAGGCCAACAAGCTCTCTATCAAGCCAGAGACTTGGAGGACAGAGGGGAAAGGCCCAGGGGCACAACACACATGCACAAAGGGTGGTAAGTGGAACCCAATGTGCTACCTATGTATATTGCAATTTTTGTGTGGCTGGTTCAATTTTTAGGAGGGTGGGGGTGGATTTTGTTGCTAATCACCTTCTGAAACAAATCAGAAAAACGTTGACAGTGAGTGGGCATGTTTAGATGTTTGCTAGCACTAGCTTGCTCAACCCAAACAGGTTGGACAGGTTGAATATTTAAACAAAGTTGAAAAAAATGCAAGGTATAAAGCAGGACGTGCTGTGGTAGGACTGGGGCCAGCACTGCAGTTTTACATCTGTGATCTGACGCTGGTGATCAGGCGTGTTCTCCTTTTTACGGCAATCCTTTGGTATTTTAACACTAACCTAGACACAAACACAGGATCTATTCCAAGTGCTTAGGACAGCAGGGAGTGGCATGGCGGGAGAAGGGAACGGGCACTCTGGAGCAGCGGCCAGCTCTTGACGCCTCCTCCTACCCCCAGCAAACACATACTTTCCCTGCTGCGACCTAATTTCTAGCTCTCACAAATGCCAGGCTGCTCAAGTGCAGGCAAGCGGAGCGCTCCAGACTGGATGCCATTCATCAGTCTTCCCTGGTGCAATGGGGCTTTTGAAATACTTCAACAAGATATGTCAAAACAACTGTACTGCCTGGATGCAAGAACATTTGTGTGTGTGTGTGTGTGTGTGTGCGCGCGCGCATCTGTTTAATCTCCAAAAACAAACTAATACACAAACACCACCTCTGCCAAACAGAAGACAACCTGAGTTATAAACATCAGCATCCAGTCAGTCAAATGACAATAAACTATTTCATTATGAAGCAGATGATAAATTTGAGCATCAGTTTTAGGATGAAAAAAGGCTTCCCTGGGGTGCCAAACTTGGGTAGTCTTATGAACAAGCTCTTTGATGTACGTGTCCTTCAGAGAAAATGCAGACTCAAAAATGAGCACATTTTTCAAAATATCCTTTCAAAGAAAAAAATAAACTATTCTGATTGTTAACGGATGCTGGAAAAGAAAAAAACAAAGTGGAAGGGAAGGGAAGATGTTTCAGAGAATGTCAGCAGGCACAAAAGAGGCTGCATGAGGGATTATCAATCGAAATGGGTCAACATCCAGCTTCTTTATGCATTTTATCTTATTTGCATAAAACCCTGTGGCAAATCACTCTGACCTGTTCTTAGTTTTAAATTGAGGTATACATGACATAGCGTTATAGTAGTCCCTGGTGCTCAATGCCATGATGTGCTATTCCGACTGATCTGTTCCTTTTCTCAGGGAATGCTGGTAGATTTCTACTTTGAGCAATTTCTAAAACATAGAGTTCTGAATGGGACCTCAGATGCTCATCTAATAGTACAAATGCCAACCACGTGAAAACTGTAAAGACACCACAAAACAAGGAATCCTTAAAAATGGTGCTCAAATAATAAAGATCTGCACAATATGGTGAAGGAAATTTAGGCAAAAGTCACACAGCTACGAAACACTGTTTTCAGACTGCTGGGCCCTCTCTTGGTGGAAGGGCTTGGTAAATACACATGTTTACCAGCATGCAGAGGAACTGAGGCATTTAGTTTTCCTAAGGGGAATGAGAAAGGAAGGGAACTACAATTGAACATCTTATGTGATTTTGAGGCTTGGGTATATATTATAGCATTTAATTCTAACAATAACAAAATCTGTGAGCAAAATTTCACCCTGTTAAAGAAGAAGAAAAGAAGGCTCCCTTCGCCATTCCATGGAGTGTCTTTATCAGCCCTGTCAGAGAAGACACAGATAAGCCGCCCTTATACAAACCACTATTAAATCTAATATAAAAGCAAACAGGTTTCAATTCTAGTCAATGAGATGTAAAGGAAAGCTAAAGACATTTAATTATAATCAAACAAGAGCTCAGAAATTTTTTCTGGTTAAAAAAAGAAAAATTTCAATGCTTATTAAAGAAATGTTTTTTAAACTATATCCGAAGCATGTCCATTTCAGTACACAGAAAACTAAATGTACAGAAACTGCCTGAATACCCAGGACACTATCAAATATTCACTTAACACCCACCATATGTAAGGGTCACATGTCCAGGCCAGTTCACAGTTACACTATGTCTATACCATTAATGTCTCATGTACACAAACCCCTCAGTTGCCTTTGCAGAGAGCTGCGTGCGTGGTCACAGAGCATCTATCACCATTAGTGGAATGAATGTGCCAAGATCTCTGAGCATACTCCAAATTCTTCTGGTTTGTCTTTCTCTCAAGGGAAAGACAACCAGTAGTAGATAACTGAAATGTGATTATGTAATCACTTTGCATTCTCTTTTAAAGAAACATTTCAAAGGAAGCAAATGTTTCCATTGTCCTGGGTAGGGTGACCCACAGATTTTTATCCTAAAAATAATTTCTGCCCATGTGGACTAGCACACCTTCATTCTGTCAGGGAAGCAGGCGCGTGGTGATAAGACTCATTTCACAATGGAACCTGCCGAGCCTTTGAGCGGTCACCTCCACTCCTGAAAACTGTCAAGTACCAACGCTAGTTACAGCACATCTCTAGAAATGTGACATTCCCATGACAGAAGTTCATGGGGCCCTTCTTCTTGCTGGGCTCTGAGGGTAAAGAAGTAACTATCCCCTTCTGAGACACTGTCCTATCTCTGCTCCTTCTGTCCTTTAACGCCGGCCACCTGTTCAAATACCCAAGCTCGGCTCTGCATGCCAGGGGTAGGCTCCACCTAAGCACCAGAGAGCAGCACGCTACATTCAGAGACTTCATGGCCTCATTTGTCATGGGCTAGGTCACATTTCTGTGCAGCGAAATGCTTTCTTCCAGCATAATAGGAACACATCAGCCTCTGTTCTAGAAGACTGCTCATAATCCAGCGGCACCCTAAGGGTCTATGTTCCTGAACTGAGCAACAGAACAAGCCACACTCACTGCAGGAGGAAAGAAAGCCCGTGGCAAACAAATAGAGGATGTTCCAACGGTTTCCCTCCCTCATCCTCACCCTCCTAATGCCACAGCAGAGTTGAGCATGTGCCCCCGAACTCTGGAGGATAAATGGGGAAGTTGGTTAGGAAAGTCTGCTCCTGCCTGCTGAGTCTGTAGAGTGCTCTCACTGTAACATACTCCACAACCATCTTCACAGCTTAAAAGTCTACTTTGTAAAACGAGGAGCAAAGTGAGAGTTAATTTCGTATTTCTTCAAGGCAATTACAGTTTGCAAAAACAAACAAACAAACAAACACCCATTTCTGAGACAAGATTTCTTTTAAACAAGGTCTGTTTCAATCCTCTGTCAAATATCACCACTTCTTCACAGCTCTGCAGCCCAGCACATTCTGGAAAGTTTTGCAAATTGCCGAGCTCAGTGCCCTTTTTCCTACATCCAGCTCTCCTGAGGGCGGGCTCTGGCTCAGTTTCCCAAGTTTGTTTTGGAAGACAAGCACCGCTCAATCCAAATTTTCAACGTGGGAGCAACTGATAAAGAGTTCTGGGAAGTTAAAAGCTGGAGCCACAATGAAGTTTCCATGATAAATAGTTTGTACTTGATGACAACCTGTATTCTGCTTGGGAACTAAGCTGCAGTTAGAAAGGTTTGGGATAAAGGATTTTCAAACCTCAAAAACACAAAAATCCGCAGACAGAGAAGTGCAACTTGAAATACTATACCAGATATAGTAATAAACTAACATGGTCTCTTCCCCATCCTTTTTCAAAATGAGCTAGAATTTGCATCACTCCTATCTCCCAAGTTACCAAATATACATTACTTTTAAAATATCTTTTAAACTTATTTACTATAATTAAATTATAAGAAGTCATGGACTTTATCAGAACTACAATGCAACTGTCAACATAATTACACATAATGAATATGCTACCTGATTCTGTGAAGTTTAGTTCTTTTACTAACAATTCAGTTGAGTTATGTGTGATGATGGTCTTCTCATAAAACTATGATAAAGGAAACTCTACAAAAAGACTCACCTAATAAACAAAATGACTAGTGGCCAAAGGAAATAAAGTGAGCTGTTCTATAAAGTGGCTGATTACAAAGAGTACCTTGGTATCAGTTAAGAATAACCTGAAATTGGAAAGGACAGAGTTCTTGGGGTCCTCATCCTACATGCGGTAAGGTGTATAATGAGCCCTCTGAGTGTTGCAGCAACACAAGTCTGGGGTGGAGCCCTGACGTGTCTCCCACAGCAGTGCTCCCAGTCAGCATTGGCAGACACGGCTCCCCTGGAGGAATGTGCACACACAGAGCTATGTGTCACATGTGCATGTGCAAGTGACCTTCAGAATGAGGGGTGGGAGGGTTAGTGGGGGAGAAGGAAGCTGGGGCAGGTGCTCCGTGTGCTCCAAAACATTCTGTGTCCCGGAGCAGCCTTGTGGAATGGAGCCTTGGGGGAATGCATCTTGAAATCCACACACAGGGAACCCTGTCACAGCAGGGGCCTTGCTCCATCTGTGGCACTCAGGGCAGAGACTGAGCATCAAAGAGCACATGAGGCTGACAGAAAAGCAGGGTCCAGAGCTGTTTATAAACAAGATGAATGGGGACACTGGCAGGGGGCGGTGTGCTCAGGGCACACGGGGAGGTGTGGGGGTGGGGAGAGGGGGTGGGGGGAGGAGGTTAGAGACCCTCTAACCTCATAGCTCAGCATGGGTTCCGGGCCCCGTCAGCTCTGCCCCTCCTCAATCCTAGCTGGTTTGCAGACCTCCGGCAGCAGAAACAATAGAAGGAAAATGAGAAAACGAACTTGGGTCTTCAGCACAAAACTCACAGTTGACTGACTTCCTTCCATGCCTTCAGAATCCAGAGAGGATGCAGCTAATCAGTTTGGGTTTTCTGGATTCATTGTGTTTTGTTCTTGAACATGCGTCCCAGGGCAGCTCTTATTCACGTTACATGGGCCTGTGCTCCGGGGAGGCTGCAGCTCACCACCTGAGTTTCAGATTCTGGTCCAGATCTACCAAGATGAACAACTCTAACTCCGCTCTATCTGGAACATTTTTGTAACTTTTCACACTTCCGTATTTTTTTTTTCCTGGTTCAGCTTCACCAACAAATGAAGGTGGTAATGATTGTGGTTGAGCAGCAAAATCAAAATTTTAACCCATTATCTGCAATTTTTTGCAGAGGACATTAACTAAATGTAGTGCGATAAACTCCAATAGTCTATGTTTTTTGTTATTTAAATAGCAGGAAGCAAAACAAAAACAACGTCTAACAACCTCTGGCAAAACGACTTATTTTCTGGCATTCTATGGCTTACTTGGTAATATTTTCCCTCAGTGGCTAATACTAATGACCATTTATTTATAAATACTACTTAACAAACACCATCCTAAATGCTCTGCACCTATTAATTCATGAATTGCCACCGTGCTCCCAATATAGATATCAATGCCTTCTACAAGTAAAGTAACTGAGGCAGAGAGGTCAAATAACCTGTCCAGGGTCACAAAGCTGGGAGTGGCACGTCTCTCACAGGTGGTCACAAGGGTACTTTCAGCTCGAAAAATACAAACTCAGAAGCACCCTCCCCCTGAGACGTTTCCACAGTACATGGTAGCCCTTCAGAAAGGTTTCACAACCATTACTGTATTCTGAGCACAAGTTCTAAATGACATTCCTCTCTGTCACTCTGTGAAAGGATTAGAAATATATTAAGAGATTTCTGAAGACTTAAAACTAGAACTCTGTCCCCAATAATTTGTCCTCTCCTGCAAATCAAGAAGACTCACCATAAATAAAGTCGGCACAACACTCAAAACTACACAACCATCTCTAAAAAAATTTTTTTAACCAACAACTCCAATATATAATGTTCATAAATGAGAAATGTATCTTAGGATAATATCAAGGGCTATGCTATAAAAAATTCAAAATAATTTTAAATCTAACTGTGTCCATCCAAACAATATACCATAATAAAACTCAGTAAAAACCTATCCATGATCACCAAATATAGTGTACCATGCTAGTAGGATGGCTGAAATAGTTTAGTGTTGAAAATAACACTCTATGACACCATGGAATTGTTTTGAGGTGGGGAAGAAGGCTTTTTTCTAATATGCAAAGTGATACAGAACTACATCAATTACTTCTCTAAGCCCAACAGCCTATGTTTAAATCTCAACAATGTTACTTTGATCCTAAGCAAGTTTCCCCACCTGCAAAATGGGATGATAATTATGCAAACCTTTCAGGTACAGCTCAAAAATCAATGGGATGGACAAGGACATGGGGGACTTGAGCATGTCTACACCAGCCATACCGAATGCAGCACATCCTGAGAGTACCCACTCAGCAGAACACACAGTCTTCTCAAACAAATGTGGGAGTCTCCAGGGCAAACCATGTTAGGCCATAAATGAGCAAAAGTAAATTTAAAAGGATTGAAATCATACAGAGTATGCCCACCAACTGCATCAGAATGAAATTAGAAATCAGTAAGAGGAAAACTTTTTCCAAGTTACAAATTATGTACAAGTTGAACAACACATTACTAAATAACCAATGGGTCAAAGAAGAAGTCACAGGAAAATTAGAACATACTTTGAGAGGAATGAAAAATAAATCACAACATACAAAAACTTATGGGATGCAACTAAAGCAGTATTTAAAGGGCCATTTATAGCTATAAATGTCTATGTTAAAAAAGTTCTTAACAAAAAGCAAAACAGGACCAGATATATGAATACAGTGAATAGGCCTTCAGTGGGCAGGGGGAAGGAGATGGGGGGAGATGGGGGGAGAGGGGAGGAAGAGGCAAAGAAGGGGAGCAGTTTAGACAAGAACCCAGTGTGGAAGAACCATGGACATGGACAACAAGTGGGATTGAGTTTATGGGGGAGTGGGCAGAAGGGAGCAAAAAGGGGATGGATGTAAAACAACAACAATAAAATGAAATTAAAAAAAAAAAGGTTCTTAGCCCTGGCTGGTAGCACAGTGGATAAGGCACCGGCCTGCAAACCCAACAGTCGCAGGTTTGATTCCCCAGCCAGGGCACATGGCCAGGTTGCAAGCCAGGTCTCCAGTCAGGTCTGTGGCTGGAGGCAGGTGAAAGGCAACCATACATTGATGTCTCTTTCCCTCTCTGCCTCTCTCCCTTGCTCTCTTTCTAAAAATAGTGAAATAAAATCTTAAAAAAAAAAAAAAAAAAAAAAAAAGGTTCTTAAACCAATACTCTCACCTTCTCTATTTTAAAAACACTGGAAAAAGAGCAAACTAATCCTAAAACAAGCAGAGGGAGGAAAATAACTCTTAGAGAGGTGAATCAATAGAGGAAAATCAATTATATCAAAAGTTGTTTCTTTGAAAAGACCAAAAAGGTTGACAAGTGTTTAGCTGGACTAACGAAGGTAAAAAGCAGAGACAATGCAAGTAATTAGAATCATTAATTAAAGAATGTACAACACCACTGACTGCAGAATCAAACGGATTACGGGGTGATACTAAGAACAACTGTATGCCAACCAATTAAATAACTTATATAAATGGCCAAATTCCTAGAAAAGACATAAACTACTGAAACTGACTCAAGAAGAAACAGAAAATGTAAACAGACCTATCCCAAATAAAGAGACTGAATTAGTAATTTAAAAACTTTTCAGAAAGAAAAGCCCATGTAGCTTCACCGGTGAATTCCACTATATATTTAAAGAATTCATACCAACTCTTCGCAAAGACTTTCAAAAAACAGAGGAGGAAATGCTTCCCAACTCTCTCTCTGATACTTGTATTACCCTGACACGAGCACTGGAAAAGGATATCATAAGAACACCACAGACCAGTATCTCTGATGAATATAGGCAAAAATCTTGAAAAAAATTTTAGCAAATCATTTCCATCAATATATGAAAATGCTTATACATTGTGACCAAGTGGGATTTACCTCAGGAATAAAGTTAAACACCCAACACAGAACAGATTCTTTAAAGGACAACAATCAACTTGACCATCTCAGTAGATATAGAAAAAGCATTTGACAAAATCTAACACCTCTTTATGATTTAAAAAAAAACGAACTAGCCAACCAGGAACAGAAAGGAGTATCAAACTGAGAAAGGGCCATTTATGAAAAACCCATTAATTAGTACCACCATGTTTGATGGGAAAAGGCTGAATGCTTTCTCTCTAAGATCAGAAATAAAATAAGGATGTCCATTCTTTTCACTTCTGGTTTAACACTGTAGGATCTAGTAAGGGATAACAAGTAAGAAAAATAAGTAAACAGCATCCAGATTAGTTTCAAAGAAAGAAATAAAACTATTTCTACTTGCAGAAGACATGATCTTATATACACAAATGCCTAAGGAACTCACTAAGTAACAATTAGAATGAATAAACAAGGCCAGCAAAAGGTTGCTGGAAGTGAGGTCAATACAAGTTTGAATGGTTGTTTTTTTATACACTAGCAATGCACAATCAAAAAATAAAATAAAATGAATAATTCCACATATAATACCACCAAAAAGAATAAAACACTTAGGAATAAATTTAACAAAATATGAAACCTGCACTCTAGAAAACTATAAAACACATTTGAAAGAAATGCATTAAGATACACATAAATGAAAAATACTCCATGATCAAAAAATTTAATATTATGATAGCAATGCTCCCAAACTGATCTACATTTTTGCAATCCCTATAATTATTCTAGCTGCCTTAAAAAAACAAAAACCAAAAAAACAACTTACAAGCTAACACTAAAATTCATACGGAAATGCAAAGAACATTGATGGTCAGTTGAGTTTTGACAAAGGTAACAATACAGTTAAATGGGGAAAGAAAAGTCCAATAAACAGTGCAAAAGTCAGAACTTGGACCCCTTCCTTACACTGTATGTAAATATGAGCCCAAAATAGATCAGAGACTTAAAAAGAATTAAAATGATGAAACTCATGAGATTCTACTTCATATCTATTAGGATGGCTGTAATGAAAATGACTGAGATGGACAGTAACAAGTGTTAACAGATGCAGAAAAAAATGGAACCCTTATTCACTGCTGGTGGGAATATAAAATGATGCAGATGCTCTAGAAACGGGGGGGGGGGGGGGG
>PVIW01000279.1:104618-378015 GCA_004026585.1 Noctilio leporinus | reverse complement strand
ATAATGGGCCATTATTTGAGAATAAAAAAGAATGAAGTACTGATATATGGTACAACACAGGTGAATCTGGAAAAAACTGCTAAGTGAAAGAAGCCTGTCAAAAAAGACCACATATAATTTCATTTATATGAAATGTCCAGTATATGAAAATCCAAAGACAGAAAGCAGATTAGTATTTTCCCAGGGCTGGAGGGTAGGAAGTAATTAATGGGAAGTGACTGCTTATGGGTATGGGTTTCTTTTGGGGATGATGAAAATATAAAGTTGATTATAGTGGTGGTTACATAATTCTGTAAATATACTAAACACACTAAATTTTGTACTTTTTTATTTTAAATTTTATTTATTTTTTAATACTTCATTTATTATTTTTAGAAAGAGGGGAGGGGAGAGAGGCAGAGAGGGAGAGAGACGTCAATGTATGGTTGTCTTTCACCTGCCTCCAGCTACGGATCTGACTGGAAACCTGGCTTGCAACCTGGTTATGTGCCCTGGCTGGGAATTGAACCAGTGACCTTTTGGTTCGCAGGCTGGCACCTTATCCACTGTGCTACCAGCCAGGGCTTAAATTTCATACTTTAAATGAGTGAAATGTAATGTATATAGATTGTATCTTATAAAAATGTAAACAAATAAAACAGAAATTGCTTAGCTCGGTGCCAGACACACAGCTCACCGTAGCTTTAGCTATGATTTTGTAAAATGAATTGTCAGAGACATCCTGTAGAAGGCAGTAACTATACCTTTTACAGGTATATTTAACAGGTATCATAGTTAATCACAGGTATTGTTTCAAAATGGAAATTTGCAAGTCAGGAGTGACCAAGCCCAAGGCCAGAGACAGGCATGGAGGATCACGAGCAGTAAGCAGTCAGGGCAAACGCAGCCAAGAGGAGGGCCCTTCTCACTGATGCGTCCCATTGCCCTCTGCCAGTGTGTGCTGGCCCCATGAGAGTCCACTGGGCAAGCTCAGTAGGAGAAAGCAGGGGAACTGCCCCACAAGGGACAAGGTAACAACACCTCTAGGACCAGATTTTAGGAGGGTGAAGAGGCAAGGTGGGGCATTTGGTGGAGGCGTAGATTGGAGGTGCAAGCAAAACAAATGGTAAATTCATCATGAGCTACTATGGTAGTGAAAAAAGCAAAAAGCTAAAATGTAAAATATATTACAAAATGGCAACAGTATTCACTTCCTTCTTTGTACCCAAAAACACTCTTGGGAGGAAATAAGGGGCAAAAAGAGAGACATGAACTTTTTATATGGAAAAAAAATTAAAACACTTCATAAAAAATTCTTTAAAATACTGGTATCTTTCAGAAAGTCATACCAGACTCTAACCTTCTAGGAGTTGCAAATGTGAAATTCATAGGCATTAAATTTTGCAGCATTACTTAGAAATGCAAGTAAAAGACAACATTTATTGAGTGCTAACCATGTGTCAGGATTGTGTGAATTTATTTTCTAATCCTCATCCTGGTTCAATGACATGGGTAATGTTAAACATCTTACGTTAAAGAAGAGCTAACTGAGTGCAAAGAAGGTTAAGTAACTTGCTTAAGGAAAATCTTCAAAGTGGCAGGTGTGTTCCCAGTACTACATCATCAGTGGTTCATGCAATGATTTTACATGGAATAAACTGGACCATCTCATATTAGTATTCATCCATAATAAAACATCAATTCACAAAAATCATATAAAGCTTTCTTTTGAAATAGATATGAAAAAAAAAAAAAAAGATGTTAGTCAACTTTTGAAAACAAAGTAGCGACCCTAACTGGTGGCACAGTGCATAAGGTGCCAGCCTGCAAACCCAAAGGTCGCTGGTTTGATTCCCAGCCAGGGCACAATAACCAGGTTGTACGCCAGTTCTCCAGCCAGATCTATAGCTGGAGACAGGTGAAAGGCAACCATACATTGATGTCTCTCTCCCTCTCTGCCTCTCTAAAAATAATAAATAAAATCTTTAAAACATAAAAATAAAATAAAATAAAAAGAAAGTAGCATAATGCCTAGAAGAGAATATGGAAATAGAAAAATAGCCTGATTTTCTGAGAAGGCAAAATTTTGAATCCCTTAAAAAAAATCTTCCTAGAGTTCTAATGTTCCTAAAATGTTTGTGTTTAAAGAGAAAGAATTTAAAAAGTCTGCTTTAACCCTTCAAAACATGTAATCATTCTATAAAGTATATTCTTCCATTGGCTCATCCTACAAAATTTAAATATGCCCACCACTGAACTCCATCCTGCTTCTAAGTGAGCCTCTTTCTTCCTCAAGAAAGTAAATTCCTGCCCTGGCTGGTGTGGTTCACTGGACTAAGTAAGTGCTGGCCTGCGAACCAAAGGGTTACTGGTTCCATTCCCAGTCACGTGTACATGCCTGGGTCGTGGGCCAAGTCCCCTATTAGGGGTGCATGAGAGGCGCCAGGTAACCACACACTGATATTTCTCTTGCTCTCATTCTCCCTCATTTCCCCTCTCTCTAACAACAAACAAACAAACAAATAAAATATATTTTTAAAAAAGGTAAATTCCTGACATTTATCAGATTGGTTTATTACTTCACTTCATGTTACCTTGCCCTGAAGATCCAGGCCCATGCAACTTAATTATTTAATCAAAGGTCCCAGAAAGTTTTTGTAAGACAAAGACCTGCAGGGACCTAGCATGTATAGCAACTAGTTTTAAAAAGGCAAGGATTACTGTGCTATTTCTTGAGGGCTCCTCTGTATCTGATAAGCTAACCTATGTCTGGCACCCAAATCAAGAACTTGCTATTGGCAAAGTGGGAAGGCCTGTTTTATCCAGGTCCCCAAATGGCCAAAGTCCTAGGCCAGGTGCTTCTGTTTTCCATGATGAGCCCCTCTAATACTCTGGAGATAGTATCACAGGCAAACAAAATCATCTCTGGCTTTTCCATACAGTGAAAAGGATTCAGGACTCTTTATTTAATGTTTTTAGGCAAGTGCTCTCTCTGATGATGGCTCAGAACCCACTTCACTTTCTGTCAACCACCAGACACCAGACACCAGGCCAAGGTGGCCCTCACCCACCTGTGCATGTTCCCATTGGTGGTAAAAGACTGGCCACACACAGTGCACTTATAAGGCCTCTCTCCAGAGTGCACCAGCATGTGGCGGTCCAGGGAGCTGGCTGAGCTCAGTGATTTCCCGCAGATGCTGCACGAATGGTCTGCCCCTCCAGTGTCCGTGTTGTGCTGTAGAAAGCAATCACAGTGGTCACTTAAGGTGGGTCAAAACTCAGTAACGCAAATTTAGAGCTTTATCATAAAACCAGTAAAGCTTCCCAGTTATTTTTTCTGTTTCATTTTAACTTTCTTGCCAAATGTCACAATCTATCAGGAACACAGGCAAATAAATATATTTGGTATGATTTTCTTCTATTCTCATGTTTGTTTTGAAAAGTCCTTCTGCAAGGCTCAGAGAGAACTGGAATCTTTGAAGGTCTTTCCTGGAGACACATCTAGGCTAACTGACCACACAGATCCACCTGAACAAGAAGACTATCAACTATGAAGCAGGCATGTGAAGTACGGTCCTCACATGGAGTCAGTCTCCATTCCTGAGATGATGACTCGGGACTTGCTGTCATGGAAAGAGAACTGAAATCCACACAGTTCAGAGAGTTCTGTCAGCTGAAATATGTTAAGAAGAAACCTTTTTATCCAAATCTGAGTTACTAAATGATGTAATTATTCAGTACCACATTAGAATTTTAATAATGTCTCTCCTTCATTGCTCTAGATTTTGTCATGAATCAGTCACAGGAGGCAGGCAAGGGAGAAGGACAAATCTCATAATAAAGGAGAAAAGTCAAGAGGTCCCAAATCAAGTCAATTTCTTTCTTTGTGACATAGGGTTATTACACTATAAACAGTAGGGGTCCACATCTGCAATCTCATGTACTGTAAGGGGATCTGGTTCATACTGACAAGTCGTGTACTACGCAAAGTCTTTGGTTATATGCGGTCAATGTGATATTTGCTAAATTCTGAACAGGTATTCTATATCAATCTAGGACAGTGTCACAATAACATGGACATAAAAATTATTCTATAGCCACTTCTCAAAATATTTAAAATATTAAATCTAAGTTAAATACAACCACAATTCATCCACTGAGGTCAAATCACCTTGCCCTCTGTTAATAAAGAATGATTAAAATAAAGAGTATAAAAGCAGCAGCAAACCTGACGAATGTGCATCGTTAACTGATGCTGTGTAGTGCAAATCTTTTCACAGAGGGGACAGTTATAGGAAGACTTCTCCTCTTTCGTTTCCTGAAAAGATATAAGAAAAAAAGAGAATCAATTTCACTTTACAGTAAATTGGTGCCTCATTGTTTCTGTTATGAGCACCCGTCTCAAGAGCTGCAGCAACGAAATAGCTGAGAGGATGGGCTCTGGAGCCTATCTGGTCTGAGTTTGGACAAGCTACCACGCTGTTGGTCCTCAGTTTCCTCATTTGTAAAATGGGGAGAGTAACAGCATCTACCACATTCAACTATGATGCGGATTCGTTCAGTCAATACATGTAAAGCACCGGAATAGTGCCTGGCAAACAGTAAGTGCTCAATAACTAATAATGTTCTTATTTGACTGACACCATTGAATTAATCAGTCATGGTGAAAAATGAAGCATTATTTCAAGGCAGAGCTAGAAAAGGAATCTATTTCTCCCCAAGTCTAACCCAGGCTCCAGCCACTCTTTCTCACACATAAGAGGTAATGAAGTTCTCATGATGAAAACCCACCCTCCCAATGACGGGAGGTCTCAGGGCCCAGCTGTGAGCCCAGCAGGCACCAACACAATACTTTCACTCCCTACAAGCACCTACAAGCAACTGCTCACAAATATTTAGTAAGACTCAGAAATTCTGGCCTGTGTAAACTGTGATAAAGAATGACAATCCAATTCCCCAGCCAGGGCACATAACAAGGTTGCAGCCAGGTCTCCAGCCAGGTCTGTGGCTGGAGGCAGGTAAAAGGCAACCACACATTGATGTCTCTCTCCCTCTCTCCCTTCTCCTCCCTCTAAAAATAATAAATAAAATCTTGAAAAAAAAAATGACAGTCTTCCAAACTGAAGACTTCCATAGAGGTGATAAAAAAAAACCCAGCTCACTACTTGGAAAAATGGCTCATTTTATGTTCCCTCAAAACACCTAGGACAGGCTCCCTTCAAGCAACGTCTTTTACCTTTTTAAGGAAAACGACAGGTTCCTTCACTACCTATACAACTTCCCTTTCAAATCATTCATGGAGCATTGCCATGGACATGCCTATCACAGCTTCTTCACACACTCAATCTCTAAGCACCACAGGTCTCTGTCCTCGTCCCCAAAACTAGTAGAATCAAGGCCTGAACACCTTCTCAGGAGCATGGAACTGAGATGCTTACAGACTGAGATCTGTGGGTTTCCAAAGATCAGTAGAATCACTGTGGGAGCTTTCGAACTACAGATTGCTAAACCAGATGCATGGCAGGCTGAGTCAGAATGACTGAAGTAAGGGAAGCTGAACCCCAAGAATCTGTTTCACAAGCTCCCAGGAGATGCTGGAATGTGCCCAGGTTTGGGGATGACCAAGATTCTAAGTTAGGTGATCACCAGCACTTGAGTTGAAAGCCCAGTAGCGTGGTGAGCAGAAGCCACACATGTAGCCGGGGAAGCTGCCTGTGCTAACGGAAGTGGGAGACAAGGCACTGGAGACAGAGGGGAAGGCTGGATCCCTGGGCCTCTTTCAATAGCCCTCTTTTTCCCTGTACTCATTTCAATGAGTTTCTGTTCCTTGCAAATAATTATTAAACACTTACTATGTGCTAAACTCTGTACACTAAAAACAGTTTTTTTCCTCAATCACTGCTTAAGAGCCACTATTACTGTTCCCATTTTCTGGATGAGGAAACTGCGGTACAGACAGGCAAGTAACCTGCTCCAAATTAGGATTAAAACTCAGGCCGGCTGCTCAACAGTGCATGCTAAACTATTATGCTAGGTAAGTCCGACCCCCCACCCCCCCAAAAAAAAAGAACCAAAAATAAAACCCAATGACCAAACAAAAAAAATGAATCCCAAGGCACAGAAAGGAAACACCCATGTAGACGAAAATAAAAGTCACCCTGAAGACTATAAAAACAAGTGGCACCATGAACCAGATGGGGTGGAGTGAATGTATGATGGTGTCTAGTACGGAGCTGACTACAGTGGTTCCCTCGCAGTCTTCTTGCTGAAGCCTCATTTTAAGCAATACAGTAGTTCCCCCTTTGCTTTTCATGGTTTCAGTTACCCATTGTCAACCACGATTCAAATGATCAAATGGAAAATTCCAGAAATAAGCAATTTATATGTTTTAAATTGTGCACCATTCTGAGTAGTGTGAAGAAATCTCACACCATCATCCTGCATCCACCCGGGATGTGAACCATCCCTCTGTCCAGCTTCTCCAAACTGTATACACATTTGCCACTTAGTAGCTACCTTGGTTATCAGATGGACTATTGAGGTATCACAGTGCTTATGTTCAAGTAGCCCTTATTTTACTTTGTAATGGCCCCAAAGTGCAAAAGTACTGGCCTGGCAATACCAATATGCCAAAGAGAAACTGTACAGTGCTTCCTTTTAGTGAAAAGATTTGTATGCACAGGAAAAAACCATCATATTGTATGTATATATAGGGTTCAGTAGTACCCACAGTTTCAGGTATCCACTGGGGCTCTTGGAAACTATCCAAGGGTAGAACTACCAGACAAACCCTTTTTTAGTCTGTGGCACAGGGCCTGAGACTTCTGTGTGCTATACATTTTTTTCTCTCACAGATTAAAAAAATATTACAGATATGAACTCTAAGGAAGTTGATTAACCCAGAAATAGTAAAAAGCCTGCCAGGGTCACTGAGTCATCCACAGATGTCCACTCCTTGCAGAGGTATAATGTGTGCCTGGGGGTGGGGTGGGGGTGTTATACCTTCTCAGCCCAGTTCCACTACAGTCAGAATGGAGCTAGCCAAGAATCACCAAACAGAAAAACCAAAAACAAAAGTAGCAACGACAAAATAAGAGCACTCACTATAATAATGAGAAATGTCTCACAGCCAGTCAAAACTCAGTCTTGGGTGTTTTTGTTGAATTATTAGATTAGCAATAATATGTATCTTAAATTTTTTTTGGTCCTAGCTGGTGGCTCAGTGGATTGGCGCTGGCCTGTGAACCCAAGGGTCGGAGGTTTGATTCCCAGCCAGGGCACATAACCAGGTTGCAAGCCAGGTCTCCAGCCAGGTCCTTAGCTGGAGGCAGGTGAAAGGCAACCAAATATTGATGTGTCTCTCCCTTTCTTCCTCCCTCCCTGCCCTTCTCTCTGAAAATAATGAATAAAAATCTTTTAAAAAAAAAGAAAGAAAGAAAAATTTTTTAGAGAAAGATTCATCAGCAGGATGTAAATAAACATTAAAAAGCCAGGCCTCTAAGTGATCAGCTTTTTGAGGAAGCAAAATGTGTTAATAATCATCTTTTCACCTGGAGGTAGATGGCAGACATACTGAGCAGCTCATGAGCTAACTGGCATTGTTTCTGGGGTTTATCATGAACCCCAACTTTCTCTGAGGCTGACAGTGGCATGCTGCAGGCCGTAGCACAGGCCCACAAAATCCTTGCTGGTCTGGGGAGAAGGACATCTGTGAACTCAGATTTAATCTTTATAAACAAACCTAACAGAAAAGACAGCATAATGATGCTGGGAGAAGCCCTACTGGAGAACTCTGAATGCAGTTACCGGGGCCCTGCTAGTGGACAGAGCACACTTCCTGAGCTGACAGATAAAATTAGCAGCTAATGTGATAACTAACCATTCCGTATTTAAACAATTCCGCGCCTGTGTCCGTGTCAGTGTCCAGCAGTGCGGTGGCTCACCTGTCCCGGAGCTCAGTGCTCACCCTCAGGGGCTCTTCCCCAGGGCTCCCTCACCCTGTCTTCCACATCCCCTTCCAGGTGAGGATGAGGCGCTGTCTCCCCCCACTGCACTCTGCTTTTATTCCTTCTTCCAATGCACTGTCTTCCCCATGCTACCTCCGGCCCAGGCCAACCTTTCAAAAACTAAGCCAGTGCCCTGAGGAACCCTGGAGGCACAACAAGCAGATGAAAAGTAGCTGAGGGCCACACCTGTATTGTCTGCTTTACCACATTTGCACAGTTACCCCCAATTAACACGCAGGGACAGAAAGGCTCTATCTACTGTTTCTGAACCCCAGGAAAGTGGCCTGGATTCTGGACTCCCTGAGCTGGGTGATTTAAAGAGGAGGTGATCCATACCTACCACTTCCTCCTGGTAGAATAGAGAAGGAGGGAGAAGAGACAACGGCCTTATCTATCTCATTCATCCCCAAATGCCTGACACCCTGGTGTGGTACCTGGCTGGAAGCAGGAGCTGGTGTGTACAGTGAATTGAGTGAATGGGTGGCGAGATGAACAAACAGATGGATGGACAGACAGTCATGTGAGAGTGGAAGTAAACCTTTTCTTCCCAGAGCTAGTGCTCCTTCTTGACCCAGGCCACAGTCATACAGGCTGAATGTTTTCTTGGGGACCCATAGGAAGAGAAGCAGGCAGAGACAAGAAAAAAAAGAGAGAGAAAGGTATCAATGCTCCAACCCTAAAGCACTGTTGTTTATCTCTGCCAACTCCTCAGCCTTGAGAAAGAAGTGAAGAAAATGGAACACTCCCATGCTGCTGGAGGGGTTTTAGACTAGTACAACTTTTCCTGAAGGGCGGGTTATAGCAAAAGCCTTAATTAGTATTTTACTTAAGAATTTATAGAAAATCATCATAGATGTGCTCAATAATTCTGAGTAAGAGCAGTCACTGTAGGATTGTTAATAAAAAGTAATTAATTCCCAAAAGCCCAACAGGGTTATTTCTGTCCCCATCTCTGCTATCTAGACCAACTGAAGACTGCCTGCTCCCTGAGGGTTTGGTATAATCCCATTAAATCAGTTAAACCAAAAACCAAACGTGGAGGCATCAGTCAGTTGTTATGATATGGCTTCAGAGAAGAAAAAACTATTTACTTTCCTCCTTAGTCCATTGAGCTTCTGAATATGTTGCTAACAGGATAGCAACCACTTGGCCAGTGCCCCCTTTGTATGACAATTAAAAGATTCTTCTCATTTCCCATGGAGGAGCTGTGGACTTTTACTACACCATTAATCCTCCCAAGCCCTGCCCACTCATTTACCCTTTCCCTCTTCTCCTCATCTGATGCCCACTAAAGGTTCAGAAGGCCTAAATCGCCTCTTAAGTGGAATTCTCTGGAGCCAAATTCTGTGCTTTGTCAAGGGTGGAAAGCTGGAGAGCGGCCCCAGCACAACCAGTGCTTATTTGCTCTCTAATCTGAAGTTACTTAAAAAAAAAAATCAAAGAGGTGGCTTTGAAAACCAAATTAACCAGCTTCATAAGTAAGGAAATGAACCACAGCACAGTAAAGGACTAAGTTCTATGCCTTGGTCATCAAATTAAGAAAGCTGACGTTCAAATCAAATTACAGGGCAGGGAATCAGGGCGCCTTCCCCAATACTAACACCATAGCACAGAAAACTTTCTCCATGAATCAAGAAAACTGAAATAAGCTACGAAAAGCTTGCATTTGAAAAATGATTGCAACCTCTGGATATATCTGTTTACATTTCAATATGAGGAGGGATGCCCCACCCCCAAAATACAGAATTATCTTCTGGAGGGTGGGCCCCTTGCAGTGCAGGCTTCCCCCAGTAAGTGAGCGTTCTAGGAACCCATCTGTATCCATCCATGTACCAGCTGGCCTTGTGTGAGAGGCTGCTTTCGGCTTCAGCGATTTTTTTTTTTTTTCCTTTAAGACTCTTTCAATGCGTTTGCTCATTTCATGATGGGTGATTTACCAGCACACCTGCCCATACCATGCTGAGTGTTCAGCAGTTTTTAACCAAAAATGGCATGACCCCCATGCCCCACCTTCCCTATTCACCCGATCTCACCCCAAGTGACTTTGAGTCCCTGGATGAAGAAAGTCCTCAAAGGGAAATGTGTTGCTAATGTGGAAGAGGTAAAACAAAAAAATGACAGAACCCACTAAAATGCATCAAAATTGACAAATTAAAAACGGTTTTGAACCCTGGAAAAGAACATCTCGATAGGTGTATTACATCAAATGAAGAGTGCTTTGAAGGTGACTGGAGTTTAAACGTGTAAGTATAGAATTGTTAATAAATAAATTCCAGGGTTTTTTTTTTTGCCCCTCCCCATCCCACTGCCCCCCATACACCCAAGATTTTGCCTTAGGAAGCTGAAGCTCAAGGAAACATCCTTCTCCTCACGTTTTCAGAGACTGAAGCCACAAGATATCATCACCCAGCACATAGCTCACCTGGTTCCTTCTGCCAATCCGATTTGGTCCTGGAGGCTTCATGGGGGCCTTGATGCTCTGGGGGCTCCCGCCATTCTCAGCGACCTTCCCTACACTCATTACCGCTGACATCATGGTGTTGATGGAAGACAAGTCTGAACCTTCCAAGCCAACGGGCGAACTTGACGTCATTGGGACAAGGATTAGGCGTCTAAGAAGCCTCTGCCATAGAACTGAAAATTGGAAATTGCTGATGTGATCACAGGGAAGCTTAGGCTTCTGTCCGAGCCAGGTGGCACTGGCCAAGGCTACCATACTGTAAGTCAGGCCAAAATGCCTAAACCTCTCTGTCTTCAGTCCAAGCCGACACTTACACCCATGACAACTTAAGCTCTCACCTACAGTTAGTACTGTCATACCAAAAGATAACCTTGCTTCCTTTCCAAGCGTCCGCCACCAACCCAACTCCCAAAGCCATCTGAGGCAGGTCTCTTTGCCCTCCCTAATCTTTCATTAGGCAGAATGGCAAAGGCAGAGCCAATAATTTGAAAGCCCAGGGTGCTGCCCTTTGGCCAGCACCCTTCTAATAACCTAACTCATTGACTGCTATAGGAGCACTGCAGACCTGACCACTGGAAGCATCAGGTTCCACTTAAGTCCACCGCTGCAAACCAGTGATTTCAACAGGGGGCCCACATTGTGTAAAATAATTGAGATGCCACCCCTATCAAATTATAAGCAACATAAAAAGACTGCTTCTTCAAAAATACAAATAGGTAATATACCTGCACCCCAGAAAATGGACAAATGAACACCCTGCCCCCACTGCCAGTTACCTCCATTTTCTGCCCCAACTGATACACTGTGAGCTTTTCCCTTGCTATAGCTGTTATCCACAAGGAGTAGGAAATGAGTCTGTTTCACTTCTCTTCTTCTTGTCCTGGTATCAATTGTTGACACTGGAAGAGAAGCAAAAACAAAAAGATTCAGTGCCTATCTTTTCACTTAATGAAGAAAAGACTTGAAACCATGTATTTGCTATAACTTCAGACTACAATAGTCACGAGAACACAGGGAGCACAAATGAGAGGTGACTTTTTTCAGTCTTCTTTTTCTTCCCAAACCATATTTTACGGTTGTTTTTCAACCGTTCCCTATGGTGCTGCCACCCTCACTCCCAACAGCCAAAGTGATTTTGTGGTATTTTACTTTCCGAAGCAAATAAAACAAATTTCCATTCAGACTCTATCCCATACCCCATAAGGACTCTCAGACTCGGACCTGACCACCGCCCACCTCTGCCTAACCCTGACCAAACACAAGGCAGTTTGAGGAATTCACCGAAGGCTCACAGTTGAGAAGGCATTAGGTCAGACCTAAAGGAAACCAGGTAACGTGAAAGGAATGACCAAAAGGAACACTGTGGCCCATGGCCACATCAAAACCTACCTCTTCAGCCCCTCTCTAGCTCTGTTCCTTGCCAGAAGTGCTATGGCTATAAGCATGACCAGATATAAGTACAGGTCAACGTTGTCCTTCATTTTATCGAGAAGGTATTTTATAGCTGAGGTCCTGCCAGTAAGCCATATACCCTGTTATTCCATCGTGGGCATCAGTCAATCTGACAAGCCCACAACTGCAGTCAAAGACCAAGCTCATTAACTCAGCATCGCAGTGAATGCTCAGGAAAAACACCAGAAAGAACACGATTTTAGTGGTTTCCTCCTCCAACTTTAGGCAGTGCGACCTAGGACAGGACAGGTGCTAACACTCAGAGCAGCCGCAGGCGTGTGAGGCACCAAAGCAGGAAGGACCCAGGAATAAAGCCTTATTAAGTGACGCTGCCATCAGCTCAGAAGGACCAAACTCCAATCTTACCAGGAACAGTACTTTTCTTGTTAATAGACATTTTGAAGGTATGAATCTAATGGCTTTCCAAATGGTGGGTGAAAGGACTAACTGCAGAAACATACTCCTTCAGACAACTGATTCAGCTTCCCCCCTCACATATTTCCACACAACGAAAGTTATGATCAAAACTAAACCAAAAAACCCAAACTGTTGTCTTTCCACAAGGTTTCCCTGTGCTAGAAGACCATTTAAACTTATTAAAGATTAGGCTTCGACTTTCCATTTTACTGTTCTTTGAAAGTTCACTTGAGAGAGTTCATTCTCTTTAAAAAGAAGTCCATGTGACACAAGTATACACACCTCATTTCTTTATTAATGGAGTTCTAAAAACAGTACCATCAGTCCCCTAGAATCATCATGTTCAATCAGCATGTAATTATTTGTTTGATGCAAGTGGATACCTTCAATCTCAAAATCATCTTCATTCTTTAAATGTACTTCCCTCATAGTTTTAATGTACATCAAATGATAAAATAACTGACTAGAAATCTTCTTTACTAATTATGCCAATAAAAAAAGAAAATTAATCTTCCTACCAATTTACATAAGTTTAGAAGTTGATCTTGCTTTTGTACTAAGACTCTACTTAGAAAAGAAAAATGTAGAGTTCACTCAAATCTGGAAATATGTTAAGTACCTTTAAAACTAAATACAAAATTTTAAGTTAAAATTAAAAAAATATATTTTAATTCTATCATTATGTAGAGAAAGAAAGTGAAGAGGAAATAGTCAATATGAAATTAACAAAAATAGACTAGTAAGTAGAGCCAAATCGCCAGTAAGAATTTTTGTCACAGGCTCTATTAACATCAAAGACACATTCTTGCACGCTTCCTAAGTGTCTTAAATACAGAATACCTAGTAACAGTCACAATAGCTAATCTATATAAGGGCTGAAGGTGGCAAGGGCCTATCCCAATAGGAAAGAAAGAAAGTCACATAAACTTGTTGCTTCCCATTTTGTCCAGGCGAGAAGATACTTGCTAAATTTATTTCCTCTTTTGGGACAAAAGGTGGTGACACTGCCCATTGATGACACCAAGATCACCTACATTTATTTTCTTTTCCTGGTTTGAAGGTAAGTAAAAACAATGAAAAAAAATAGAGACTCTTCTCACCTCTGTTCTGAAACTGCAATGAACAAAATAAAACTCATAGCTACACTAAAAAGAAAAGTCGGTATTAGAAGCAGCCCAAACTAGACTTATTGTAAGATTTTACTCAGGTTTACTCTTACATTCAAATTCTCCATTGGGATGGAAAGAAGGGAAAGAACCTAGTGTGAAACACAATATAGTACACTGTTTCACGGTGGGAAAAAACCTGCCTTAACACTGAGTTCATCTACGAGCTACTTTAATCATGCCTGGGTTGCGGGCCAGGTCCCCAGCTAGGGGCATGCAAAAAGGCAACCTATCGATATATCTCTTATGCATTGCTGTTTCTCTCCCTTTTTCTCTCCCTCTCCACCTCTCTAAAAGTAATAAATAAAAATCTTTATTAAAAAAAAAAAAACTGTAACAAATTAAAAGTAAAAATCATAGGCCCCATTCTAATATGAGCTCCTCCAACTGGATCAGAGAGGATTGGGAACTCAGATGAAATTCCCCAATCATAGATATAGAAGGAAATCATCATCTTCATTGGCATGGCCAAGTGGACTGGCCTGGTACTTCAGTTTTAATACAAACAGTCTGGATTTGGGGCTGGGGAGGGAAAAGCAAGAAATGGGGTTGTCTGAAGTGTTGCTTTTCTTTTGAGACAAAACAGTAGGCACCCTTTCTGAGATTTCTCACCCCACACCTTGGGTCCAACAGGTCAAGAAGAACTAGCAATTCAGTTACAATTCAAGGTGGTTTTGCATCCAAGCCTCTGGGGGTCCTGGAGAAGAGGGAGGGCAACTCAAAGGGAACATGGGGAAGAAGAGAGACAGAATGGAAGACTCAACATTCAAAGTTATTGTGACTCAAGCCAAGTCAATACAGTTTAACTGACCCAATTTTTGTTGTTGTTTTTTGGTCTTATCACGTTGGCCCTCCTTACTGAGGAGCTGGTGCTCGCTGGACCCAAATGTGGGCTGGGTCACACCTCAAAGCCACCACGTCTGGAACAGAGCAGGAGCAACCTACAAAAATGAGAAAAGGTGACATTAAGAGGAAGCCAATACCAAAAATAATCCCATTTCTATATTTCTTCACTCAATACCACCAGGAGTCACAAGTCGAGAACAAAACATTTCCCACTCCCTGCCTGCACTTTATAAACAAGCTTCCAGCCCCTCGGTTGATTTTACTCAGTCATCCCTGGGCATCTGAGCAAGAACAATGGGAGTGAAGTGTGTCTCAGACAGCCAGGAATTTCCAAAGCATGTTCCAGCAATGCCAAGGGCAATGCTACCTGAGAATGGCTTGGACCCCTGGCTCCAGGTGGAGCTTTGAGCATCATAAGAGTGTGTTAATGCTGATGGATGGCAGGCAAAACACAGTAAGCACTATCAGAAACAGAGAGGAATAAAAAGCCCAAGAAAGTAAAAAATATGGAACTAAATGGCCCTTCAATGTAAAGGAGAACTATTACATCTTTCTTGAGTGATGGGAGAACTGTCCCTAACAGTTCTAATAAGACCAAATGCCTTAGTTTTTCTTTTCTGTAGAGAAGATGCAGAAAACTACTCAAATTTCATGCACCGTTCAAGAGCCTGAGAATTTCTATTCTGGGTGCCAAGGGCCTCAAATGCCTGGCTGGGGAGAAAGCTGTGTCTGGCCCTCCACAATGCAAGAGAAAACTGGGGCGCAGCGTTTCCCAGAGCTACGGCACTTGGCCACACTCTCTAGGTCTCTGGAAACAGCATCCATAGCCAAGGTGAAGAGTGAAGAACTTTGAAGTAAAAACTAAAGAAGTAACATGGATTGCCACAGAAACAAGACCTGTTGAGAAATACTTGCTTGGTATGTTTTTTTCATGATGATTCTCTTTTGGAGAGCTGAGAAAAGCCGCCCAGTCATGTGATGTGCTCAGTGACATGCCTCTGTCTGCACCAAGTGACTGAGCACCTGAGACAGCAAACCTCTGCCAGGCCCGCCTGCTGCGGGGTGGGGAGGGGGCGTGGGGAGTGAGGAAGCGCCCCCCTCCCCGTTTCTATTACAAACAGCTCCTGGTTTCTGACACTGTGAGTAGCTTCTCTAGCTTTACACCTCACTGCTTCAATTCACCATCTTTTCTTTTTGGGCCTTTTGAAAAAGTCTCTGGATTTTAAACATAGTATCAAGAAACAAGGAGTGATTCATTGGGATATTCCTTGAATGGGACAGAGACCCTTTAAGCCAGAGGAGCCCTTACAACTACCCCAGTGATGCTCAATGTTCCCAGAGGCAAGAATCCTCCTTGAGGATGTAATGAAAACTATAGACCCTCCCACAGAAACATGAGCAATCTGTAAATCTAACATTGTCTTTCAGTATCAGGTGGGCCAGGGACCCCAGAAACCCGTCTGGGATAAATGGGAGGAGAATCCTGGTTTTACCTGATATAGAACCACATTCCTTTAAACTATGCATCAAGCCAACTTTATTAAAATTCCTATGAGGTTTCAGGAATACAGGAACCAAACACCTTTTCTGATAACCCCCAGCCA
Source organism: Noctilio leporinus (assembly GCA_004026585.1). Taxonomy (NCBI): domain Eukaryota; kingdom Metazoa; phylum Chordata; class Mammalia; order Chiroptera; family Noctilionidae; genus Noctilio; species Noctilio leporinus. The sequence goes on along the minus strand of PVIW01000279.1, from coordinate 362,084 downwards.
TCTAAACTTAAAAGAAGCCTAAGGCAAAATAAAACACTGTAAAAGAGAAAACAGCATTTTCCCGTTATTACTTTTTAACTAATGGTAGATTTTATTAGGAAGAAAATCTAGAGAAGAATAGTTCCATGCTTTTTTTTAAAGAAACCGCCAAGATCTCCAAGTAAGTGAAGTAAAGTTCTATACATAAGTAATAAAAACACATCAGCAACTAACCTCTGAAATTTGGATACACTCCTTTCTCTCGTTTAAAAAAGATAACTTGAAAAAGCTCAACTAACCTCCTAGTACACAGGGGAGTCAAGGGAAGAAAAGGGCCCACCTGACTTGACCTTGAAACTTTCAGCCTCTGATCTTAGACATAAATGATTTGAATATTGAGAATGTCTTGGGAGTAAGCTCAGCACAAAGAGTCGCTACCCTGTTTATCCTGGGTCCTACCAGGCCGGAGGGATTCACTCATCTCAGAGTGGAAAAGTACAGGACAGTTCTTGGAAGAAAACCCGAGATACCCCTTACTTCTTCTATCAACAGTACTTCAGGAGAAAGGGGGGGAAAAGGGGAAAATAAAGGCCAGTGAGGGAGCCTAGAAGCTAACTCGGGTAGGTCCGGGCAATGTGACCACACTGGCTGGGGAGGGGCGCAGCTCTGACTCAGGAGGGAGGATGCTGCATTCTGGGTCTGCGTTCCCAGGCAGCTTTGCCCAGGTCCAGTGGAAGCAGGATGACTTGGAAGGGCAGGGGTTCCTCTGTGAGGATGAGGGGAGGGGAGGGCCAGATTCCACCACCCTTCACAGGAGATCAGGGGTAAAGCCACAAAGATTAAGAAGCCTGTCCCCAGGTCCAAGATAGCAACAAAGATGAAAGATAAAGGGGAAGACACTCCAGAAATGAAGCTCTCCACCTTCTAAAAACCCTGCAGATTCTTAAGGTAAAATCTAGAGTTTGTCCTAAGGCCCCCAGGGAAGATGGGCTAAGTTTAGATGCCTGGGATGACAGAGAGCCGCCCTGACTCCTCCACCCCGGGAGAGTCGACTTTACAACACCAAACCAGGAGAGAGGCTTGTGCTGAGCCTGCGCTGAAGTCCTCAAATACTTGGGATGGTTGATCCACTGATTGGAACAGCCTTTAACTAGCTGGCCAGCTCCACCCCACTCAGGACAGGCTGAAAGAGTTTAGGAGTTCAGATACCAAAACCCTGTGAGCTACTACGGAGCTTAATAGCAGGAAGGACATCTCTGCAAAGATGGGCTGAGGGAGAAAGGAAATATTCTTCCCATCCTGGTGAACTGGGGACAGAACCAAATGAAACTAGATGTTGCAGCATGGCACTGCCTGTTCTACCCCGCCTGCCAAGCGCAGGGCAAAACCGTCTCCTCTAACCAGGACAGCCTCCCCTGTGCTCTGAGGCCTAGGACAGCTGCGATGACAGCTCTGAGTTCCAGCAAGTTGATGTGTTTCTTGGCTTAGGGCACAGTCTATGCCTTGGACAGGGCGGCACCCATGCAAGTCACCCTCCCACTGCTGACATGAGCTTCGGTCCAATGGGGCCTGAATGTGTCACACTGAGCGGGCCCTGCACAATCAGGTACTGTGAACTGTTCCAGCCAGTTCTGGGGACCGTTAAGAAGAGGGTGGATGTACCTCTCGGCCCACATTCAAGAGAGCAAAGTACAAAGGGGCGGGGAGACTGCAGCCCTGGGACCAAAGATCAGGTGTTTAGGCCTCCCCTTGGGTTGTCTTCTCCCTCTTCTTCTTTTTTAAAGACTTTATTATTTTTAGAGAGAGGGATAGGGAGAGAGGCAGAGAGATATCAATGTATGGTTGCCTTTCACCTGCCTCCAGCTGGGGACCTGGCTTGCAACCTGGTTTTGTGCCCTGGCTGGGAAATTGAACCAGAGACCTCTGGGTTAGCAGGCCGGCGCCTTATCCACTGTGCCACAAGCCAGGGCTGGGTTGTCTTCTGATCTCAGCCTCAAGAGTGCAGGAAACAGACTTCTTATCCTTTGGGTCAAAGCCCTCCATGCTCTGGCCTCAGTTTAGCTTCTGGACTTCTTGCTCACCAGCCTCCCTGGGTATCCCTGTTCAGCTTCTTCCCCCAGAACATTACTCTCCTCACCACCTCCCTCAGCGGCTACGTTCCCCCATGCAGCCTCCCCATCCCCACTTGACCCCAGGCTCTGAGTTCCAAACCTGAACTCTGAAATAGTAGCACAGCTAATACTTTTTGAATACCATGCATCACAAGTCTTAATCCTTACAACAAACACCCTAGGTGGTGTATAGAAAACTGCAGTGTAGATGCAGGGAGTGAAGTAACTTGCCTCCAATTTCATCGTGGTAGAGCAAGACGAACCCAGTTTCTACCTCCGTTAAGTTTCTTTTGGCCAAAATTTGCAACCCCTAGCACAGGGCCTGAGAGAACAGATGTGCTCCCCTCAGTCACATTCTCTGTTTTCTAACAATCATATTCTGAGTCACTTCTGCCCTTCCAGACCGCTTGGTGCCTGGCCTCCCATTTCCTTCTATTTCTAGGCAGGAAAACGGAGCTCTCTCCTCCCACCTTCACCTCTGCCTTCCTCTCTGGGCAGGAGGCAGCACTAGACTTCCATCTCAGACTCCAAAGTTCATGGCACAGGGCAAGGGTTTGCAGCCACTCACTGCCCTCACTGCACAAAGGGATGGGGAACTGTGTCTAATACCAATGTGTTCTGGAAGCACTCAGGCAAGGAGGACGGAAGAAAGCCACCAGGCTCTGCCTGAGATCTTCGCCACCAACCCCCACCCCTGGTTCCATCTGAGTGGCTGGATCTAACCGACCCACCAACAAGAGCTCAAGCTGAGAGGCAACTTGTGTGCTCTGGTCATGTGGGCTTCCATGACAATGGAATGCAGATCTGGAGCAAAAGGAAACTGATGGGGGTGCCCATACTTTAAGGGACTGGGGTTCTAACAATGTGTGTGCAAGAAGTAGTGGGAAGCAGGAGACAGGGAGCATAGATGGTGGGGAGTGGGTAGCCAGAAGTGCCCAGATCAAAAATTATGCAAACATCAAATGAAGAAAATCTTAAGGGTCTCATAGAGTCAATGAGAAGTTCCCTGCCACTGAACCTCCAAAAGAGCCATTTCAAAGAGCAGTCCCTGTCCAGCATCGTCATGGACCATTGTTAGAAAAGCAGAGTCTGAACACAGAGAGGCCATTATGTGGTACTACACCTTATACTTACACAGGGCTGAAAATGCAGATTCTTGGGCACACCCCAGAACTTCTGCCTCAGAAACTGACCTGGGGCTGGATCTATGGTCTGTCAGCTCCCAGGGGCCTGTGACCCAGCCTTGGGAACCAGCACTTAACTTCTTGTCTCTTTGCAGAATTTTGGAAGAAGGGCAACACCAAACCAAGGATATCCCTAAAAAGCTGTCACGAGGATTTGAAAGGAGCCACCCTCAGAGCAGAAATCTAAGCACTGGTTCTAACTTTAGCTTTATTCACCACAACAAAATAATAATAAATAAATATGGGGGAGGGGATTAATGTGCGCACGGCCTACTTTAGCCTCCTCAGGAATGGGGTGCACGCGATGGGAACTTCAGATGGGGCAGGGCCAGCTAGCAGTTCTCGGGAAACAGAACCACTCGGCCAGCCTCCACCAGCTACATCCTCTCCAAGCCATCTCTCCCAGCAGATGGCTTCCACCAAGCTCGTGTCACGTACGGAAAAGCTCCTTGGAGGGCGTTGTTGAGCCCTTTGGCCAGAATACCCAGTGGCCCTAGGCATCGTCATAGTCCCCCCAAATCTGTCTGATGCCCCTGGATGCCAGTGTGTCACAGAGTCGGATGAGAAGGGGAGTGCGGGAGGATAACTGGGAGGATAAGCAAGCCTACGCATGGCTCCCCTTTGGCCTCCGAACTGCTTCCCCACCTACTGCAGTTTGTGTCTTAATGGGACTCACAGCTGGAGGAAGAAAAATCAAATAAGAGTTCACCCCAGCTACTTAAAAGTGTGTCCTGTACCGATTAGGTTTCAGCTGCTCCAGTGGGGACCAGGTCTGACAGGGGCTGCTGATGCTCCTTCTCAAAAGGCACAGCTCACAGCCCTCGGGTAAAGGGGCACTAACATGCAGTAAAGGGTGGGGTGGGGTGGGGGGGCTTATGAGAGACTGACAAGTTTCACACTGGAAGAAATTTTCCTCTTAAAATAATTTGGACATTTTAGTTGTCGCATGCATACAACTTCAGCAGATAGGCAAGTGTTGATTCAAAAGATAGGGTTTTGTTTACCAGATTTCTCTGTTAAGTCAGATTCCATTTACTATTTAAAGTATACACTGCTGGAAAGGTGGAGAGATTTTTCTGGTATGTGCTAGATAAAACCATCCTATGATACCCCATTCTTCTTTCCGCATCTCTCCGCAGGGCTCTTGGCTTCTTTGGAGGGAGGAGGAAATGGGCAAAGTCCTGATTATAAGCTTTGCTGTTAGTAAATAAGACTATGAAGCAGCAGACTCTGCTCCTTGCTGGTCTCTTGGGAGCAGGTCTTACAGACAGGATCTAACTACTGCCAGGCCCATGAAGCCAGGACGCAGCTGGTACATGGCAGCCACTTGTCTTCCAGTGCCCTGCTCTTCTGGGAGGGGGCCCTGTCCCTTTCCCCAGGTGAACCATTCTTTTCCTAAACACTGCTTTTCTGCCAGGTCACCGGGACCTGATACTTTGTCACTCACTGTCTTGCCCAATTTAGCAGAAACCTGTATGGTTCTCTATTCTGCCTGAGGAAACTGGTGAGAGGGGGGTTGGGGGGCGAGCAGCCCATGCAGCCTGAATAAGGAAGCACTCATGCTGGGCAGGGGGCCTATGAGCACCTTTACTGACCTCCCAGGGCAGGGCAGGGTCTTTTAGGCTCTATCAGAAGGTATTTTAGGAAGAGTGCCTGGCAGGAAATTAAGTTTAGGATCCAAAACTCATCCCATCCTAAAATCTACTCTGCTGGCTTATCAGAAATGGGTTGGGAGAGGATTCCACATCACTCCTTGGTTGAGGAGTTTAAAAACAGAAAAGAAAGATATTGCTGTAACAGAAACAGAATTTAAGGCAGAGTATATCGGAGGTTTCGTATATATCCAATTACATGTCCTTTTCCCAATAACCGTGGAGCACTGACTGTGACATAAACTCTTAGCCAGAAACTTTGTTAGGCACTTTACATATACCCGCAAATTCTTCCCCCAATCTCATAAGATAATCGTTAGATTATTTGCTGGTTATTACACATGTTTTTGTTGTTGTTTTCTCTTTCTCTCTCTCTCTTTTTTTTTGTGTGTGCACATACATATAGGTATTTAGATATTTATTTAGGGGAATTGCTAGGTCATACAGTATGCATATGCAAGCTTTAGGAGATACTGCCAAACAGGTTTCCAGAAAGGTTTTACCTATTTATACTCCCACTGGTCACATATGAGTGTTTCAGTTGCTCTACATCCTTACCAATATTTGATATTGTAAATCTATTTTAAAATATTTCTTTTTATCCTTTTTATTGAATTCATTGAGGTGACACTAGTTAACAAAATTGTAAAGGTTTCAGGTGCACAATTCTACAGCACATCATCTGTGCACGGTACTGTGCGTTCACCACCCCTGGGTACTACGCAACTCCTAAAGGGCAGGGCTAAAATTCTTGTACCTTCTGCTGCACCACAAAGAGAACCATTAAAAATAACCATTCCGTCTGCAATTAGCAAACTAGGGAACTGGGAACCAAGTCAGGGGGAAAGTCCACGGAGGAGAAGGAACCAGAGACACTCAAGGCTGGCTGCAAACACCTGAAGGCCTGATGTGTGGAAGAGGGGCTCATTCTTCCCACATGCCCACCACAGCAGGAATGAGGTTTGGGTGAGAGGCACAAAGAAGCAGGTCTGAGACTCCATCATTCTTTATACCAGAGCGTTGAACAACTAGCACTGCCCACCATGGAATGAGGCTCCGTAACAGAAGGAGCTTGCTGTTCCTGCCAATAGCCAAGCAGAGGATCCTGCAGTGGGCGGGAGACCAAATCAGGTCATTCTTTAACAGCCAGATTCCGGGCTTTTAAAAGCACAATCCCTTTTCTGTAATACTGTGAGATTCCAAAGCATGCACCAGGAGAATAAACCATAGCAGTACAACTTAAAGAGCACATCGTGTGGAATCTAAATCATGGGCTGGGACCTCTGCTGGCCACCAATGGAGCAACTTTAAGTCTCTGGGCTTCAGTTCTCTTGTCCAGAAAATGATGCTAATTATACCTGCCTGCCACACCTTACAGTACAGAAATCAATCAAGGGAATAGTAAACATTTTACAAACGGTACAGCACCCACCCAGGATGAGCTACTGATGTTATGCTCTTTACCTCCCAATGTTCCAGTTTACTTGGCTGCTGGGCCAGCTGTCTCCAACGTTTTGATTCATCCACGGGCCTCCCCTTGGACCTCCACTCTCCGACTGCTGGTGCTGAGGGCAGGGGCCAGTTTGATGATCTTAACAGTATTTCAGCTCCAGCCCCTATGTTTAATAATGAACTATAAATATAATTTAGCTTATCTCGGATGCAATCCCATTGGCAAGGAGGAGGAGCAGGAGAACATGAAGTATGAGGAGCAGGAAATAAAACCCCTCCAGCTTCGGTTTGCTGTTGACACAAATCCTGGTCAGCTTCACTTTTGCTTAATCAAGGAAGTCCACACTGCTGGCTCTCACAGGCCAAGGCTCGCCCTCTCGTCTGTGTTCCCCACACCTCCTCCCTCCCAGCTACAGAACCTGACACCCAGTACCACATCCCAGACTCTGGGGCAAATGGACCGCAGGGAGTAGTGATGGGACTCCTCTTCAGGACCTTCCTCTGAAGTGGGTGTCGGTGCCTTCAGTCACATTTACAACCCAGGGGAGGGAGGTGGGGTAAAGTTCAGTAGCAGTTTGCCGAGAGTTTTAGGCAACATCCTGCAACTCTTTCACAGGTCCCGAGGTGGTGGGGCTGGGCTTTCTAACATGCTCTGGTAAAGGGTCAGCAGCTGCAGAAACAGGATTCTCCACTTTTCTCCTGAGGAGTTGGATGCAAGCTAAGTACCTCTAGGGCAGGTGGTTAACCTAGGACCGGAGGATTGAAATTCCCAGAATTCAGGGTGGTTCAGCACAGCCGCCCTCATAAAATCGTAATTACTTTGTGAAAGACAGTGTTGCTTGAAATGCTTCTACCCTACCAGCTCCGAGAAGGCAGTGGAAGGAGATCACATCCTTCCTCGCCCACTGGAAAAGCAGCCAGCTGTGGTCAAAACTTCACAGTGGGTAACCAGACATTACAAACCGTCAGCTGAGAATGACTGTGCCGGCTGAGTTCACCAGAGCTCGGTGGCCTGCCCTCCACGCCTCCGAACGGATGGCCTTTCCCCCCTGTATTTCGCCTCCACTCTAAGAAAGTTATTCGATGTTATATGTACGAAGAAAACAAATACTCTAAGATATACATGTTTGATAAGTGGTTATCGCAAGCCAAACAACCAAAACACTAGCAAGCTAATGGATTTTTCTTAATGTAAACTGAGCTACCGTGGTGCAGGATGGGGTGCTGAGAGGGAAGGTGGCATACGGGGCAGGTTTCTAACCCCACCACAGCTGGGAACTGACCAGCAGAGGCCCCTTGGAAGGAAGCAGGGGTGTGGAGTGGCTGGTCTCAGAGGAAGTCTGAGGCCCTTGGACCCTCGATGCGTTTAGCCCCAACCTGCTGGGGGCGGGGGGTGGTGGGGGGTTAGTTCAGGCCAACTGCTCCCCTGCGGTATCTAAATGCACTGCTGTTGCTGCACATGGGTCCCTTTGTGTGTTAACGAGGCTCATGCAGGGAGCCAACCATGCCCAGGATCTTCCATATGGGTTCACATTCTACAAACCTCACCCGGAGAAACATACCTGTTTGCAAGCTCCTAAATGCCACCCCCAACCCCCTCAAGTTACAAACAACAGTTAGGAACCCCTAAAAGGGGAGACCCACACCAGCGGACAGGTCCCTTCCCCTTAAGCTCTCTGGTATCTGAACCAGGTACCAGAGGGCTGGCCTGTGTTCCCATTGGCAAACCATGACACCACTGCCGTTCAGGGCTGCTCTGCTCATCTGCTCGGCCCACAGACAGCCTGACACTTTCACCAGGTTCCGGTGGGTCAAATACTCCATGGGAAAATCTCTGGAGCACAAAGATTTGAGAACCCAAGCTCATGTCCATTTACTTCAGAGGACGTAATGCAAACACTCCCTGTGGACTATTTTGGTTGAAAAAAGACTGGCCTCTACCAGAAATTGCTTTAGTGCACTTGCAATCCTAAAGCAGAGGATCCCTTGCTCACCCCCTTCATTTTACTTGAATGTCTGTGATAAAGGCACCCTCCTGTTGTTCAAAAGAACATCCTTACTCTTCCCTTTTATCTTTCCTTAACAGTTTGCCATCCACTGATAGCAGGGGCCTTGCCTCCAACAGTCCACACTTTTATCTCCCGCTGACCACACAGCAACACGAAGACAAGCGCTGGACTTCCTGCAGCCTGCCCCGAGGGGCTGTTTGACTTGTTTAAAATATTACTGGCCTCTAGAACCTTGGAACAATGCCGGAGCAACACCTACCCAGCATCCATTTCAGCTCCAACTTTGAAAGTCTCTAAGTCCAATGTACCAGCACTCCCTGTGCCTCAGTGTGGGAGAGGCTCGGCCACTTCCAAGAAAGAGAACTCATTTTCCGGGCTCACGTACGTATTTACTTTCTGTCTGCAGCAAACATAAGAGCTGTCTTCAAAGCCCATGTAACCCAGAAGTTAGTTACAGTAGCTCAAGTAAAACTCTGAGTTTAAACTACTAGTATTAAAATGATTCAGTAGCATTTAATAACACCCTTTAACCACTGGAACACAGAAAAGTACACCATGTGCTTCCTTGCATAAGCAGATGGCGTAGAAAACACCGGTCCCCTCGTCTGCAGAGTAATGAGGACATGATCTCTGATGTCCCTCCGTGGCCGAGTCTGTGTATGAGATTCAACTCCGTTGGAATGCCGTTGTGTCTTTAGGTCTGGTGTCAAAAGCCCTTCCACCTGCCTAACGTGACAAGCATTCCCATGAATATCAAGGACCGGAAATGGCAGCAAATTCCACTTCTTATTTAAGACAGTTGTGGGGCTGTGCACCACTTACGGATGGGCCAGCCGGAGAGAGCTCACACACCAGGGCAGAGGACCCTGACTCCCTGCCATTCAAGGACAGGAGTTCCATTTTCTTGGCATCACACCAACATCTGTGAGGCTAATGGGTTCAGAGGATGATAAGATCAGATGTTTAAAACAGTCCCCCAGTGTTCCTTTTTCTGGACTATAAGGGATCTCTCCCAAGTCAATTAAAGAAGAGAAAAACGTCCTTGCCTAAATACCGCATAACCCCTCTCAATCTCAGAGGTGAGAGGGCTGGGTGGGAGAGAAATGATGAAGTGATGACAGCAGATGCAAAGCCACGGGGAAAAGAGTGGCAAATAAGTGGCAGAAGCCAGGTTACAGATCCAAAATGAAGCCCGTATTTTAAGGATCCTTTTTTATGATGCCAGATAATGCAGTAACCAAGGGTGGGTGCTCAGAGACGCGAGCACTGACCCCTCTCCTATAGCCACAGGACTTGGCCCTGTCGTTGGTACATCTGAGAACAGGAGCCAGCTAACCGCTTTGGCCCCACCAGCCAAACGGCAAGCACTCTTCAACATCCTCAATTTCCTCCCAGCCGTGAAGTCAGGAACAACCTGTACAGACAAAGAAAGGAGAAAACTTGCGAAACAACGGCATCTACCGTGCTCACTAAATATGCCCGAGGAAACGCTTTCAAAGCCCTTTAAGATGCTTCATTACAATTCTGAAAAGAAAAAGCAGTTCACTACACCCAGGCATGTACATGTTCACACAGACCCAACTTTATGCTCTGCTGGCCCCATAAGCAAAATGCAGAATTCAAAATACAACTCAACAAAGTGGCTCTGGTTACCTAGAAGGTTTAGAACTGGAACTGACACTTTTCCATAACTCTATTAAAGGCCAATGACATCCTGGAATGTTCCCAATATGGAAACAGAATTTTCCTAAGTGGGGGGGGTGGGGGTGGGGGGGGTGGTAAAAGGTCTAACAATTTGCTACCTGGCCATGGTATAAAAGCAGTTTGCAGAATGAAAGGGGAAAAAAACTCTTAGTTTCTGTTTATTTTTTGTAGTTAACTCCTAATGCTGTGTTCAGGCCAGGCAAGAATCCTTCATGGCTTCACCCACAAGAAACTACTAATTGTGGTAATGGCTTTTTTTCTTGGTATCCTACTAGCCAAGATTCATTTAATAAGACGAGAGTTTGGAAGATAGATATATAAAGTAATTCCGGCTCTGCCTATCTTACATAAAGATTTCGAAAGAACCATGTTACTCGTGTATTCTGTACAGCACAAATTTATACTTAAACATTATCATTCTTATTCACAACATTAGGCAAGTGCTCCTTTTTTTTTTTTTAAAAGCTGGTAGAAAGAGAAAACAAAGGGACCCATTAATCCATCCAAGTTGCTAGGCCTTACAACTTTCACAGCTTCTTCGTACTTATCATTTCTATGGCTTCGGCCACCAAACAGGTTTCATTTCAGAAATGGGTCTCTTCAGTTTCTGGCAGTTTGAGGTCCAGGGCCATCCCTGCTGCTTTCAGTGTGCTTGAAAAGCCGAGGAAAGTATGCAGAGCAATGTGCATCCTCTGCAAGGGTTAAGATTAGTTGCTTAAGATGTTCTATACTATTTTTGTGCCCTAGACATAGGGCAAGATTTGGTATCAATGTGAGGACCTGAAATAGGATGACAATCTTTTTTGGACATTAGTCTCCTGTCATTTCAGATGTTAGAACCACCAAAAGCTGAATGACCGAGCCCCTAGCCTCAAAGGCTGACACTTAGGTTGGGGAGACAGAGGAGACACAACACAAAGAGATAAATTTCAGTCCAAGGGGAAGTGGATAATGAGGTAAATACTCTAAAGGCTGCAGGGCACCCCAGAGGTAAGTCATCAAGTAATGGGGCACCAGGGCAGTGACTTTCAACCTTTTTCATCTCATAGCACACATACACTAATTACTAAAATTCTGAGGCACATCAAAAAATATGTATTTTGCCAATCTGACCAAGGAAATGGGTATCATTCTGATTCACACCAGACTGATATTGTTGTGTTGACTTTTTTTTTTTTTTTTTTTTAATTTGGCAATCTAAGGGATAAGAGGTCAGTGCCCAGACTAAATTCAGGTATTACATGTTTTAAAAATTCTCACCATTTGAAAATTGCTGTAGTAGGGCAAAAGTAAACCTGAGTTTGAAGGAAAGATCCCACTTTCAGAAGACAGGGCATTCTATTAGAAGGAAATGCATGCAAAAAAAGGCAGAGACCCAAGAAGTACACCTGGATGAAGTGTAGCATCCCAGAAGCATTAGCTCCTAACTGCCTATGTTTTCACACCTCTCAGGTGAAACGAAAAAGTTTGCTGAGATTCTCACAATGCTGAATTAGTTTTATTTATTTATTTAAAGATTTTATTTATTATTTCCAGAAAGAGAGGAGGGTAGAGAGGCAGAGAGGGAGAGAAACAGAGAAACATCAATGTATGGTTGCCTTTCACCTGCCTTCAGCCACAGACCTGGCTGGAAACCTGGCCGGCAACCTGGTTATGTGCCCTGGCTGGGAATCGAACCAGCGACCTTTGGGTTCACAGGCTGGCACCTATCCACTGTGCTACCAGTCAGGTGAATTAATTTTTTTAAAAAGTTCAGTTCCCACAAGGAAAAAAAAATAAGGTTCAATTTCCTTTCAAAATGAGATGACAAAGATAGTAGATGGTAGACTGCTTTTTGAAATGCCCTTATTTGGCGGGAAAAAAAGGAAAAAAAAAAAAAAGAAAAGAAAAAATGGTGGCAATCCCATGTTTAACTGCAAAAGTTTTGCCTTCAGTTTCTGGGCCATTTAATAACACAAAGCCCTTGGAGACCAGACTACACCAGTCATTGGGTGAAAGGAGGGAGAGTAGAGTGAGGGAAATGGCAAAGATGGGGCTGGCAAAATGATGTGGAGGTCAAGGTTCCATCTCACAGGGATGGACTTTAATATAATATCCTGTGGCTGTAGAAACTCACTGAAGTGTCCCTCACTTTTTTCAACTCGGGTGGAATAATCATATCCATACATTTAAAAGCTCTGGGCAGCAGTTTAAATCATGAACAATTAATTAGAGGCACATAACCGTGTTACAAGGCTACTGCAACACCGCCTAACGGATAAGGCAGGAGAAGTGAGCACAAAGGGGCCAACCGGGCTGTGAGGAATGAGGGTCAGAGAGACACAGGGCTTCTTGCGCTAGCAAAAGAGTGAGGCAAGGCACTTAACTGAGATACAGTCGAGAATACAGCAGGAAGAGGCTGGCTGGGGAGCAGCAGGGTTTAGCCAGTTCTGTTTAAAAGAAAACCTAACAAAGCCAAGAGACGGAAAGGAGCAGATGGGAAAGAGGTTCTGGGGGAAGTGGGAAAGGAGGGCCAGGGTGCTCCTAGGCACTGGAAGATGAAACGCTTGTGATTACAAATATGTAACATATGCAGCCCTATAAATATATGTACAATATCATTGTCAAACCACAAAAAATCACTAATGAGAATGGACCATCATAAAGCAGCTGATGTGGGAGACAGTGCTTAAAAAACCTACATAATCTGATGGTTACAAAACTTCACCAAATGTAAAACGAGAACAAAACCCATTGTTCTCTCACTCTCAAAGAGCCCATCCTATAAAACTAACGTGTTAGATACTGAGTTAAAACATTTTGTTGAACTGATATGATCTGGGGCAAAGCTGCCAGGTTGAAAGTTCTGTAAGGATGAAAACTTTCTCTCTATAGTAGCTGCTGGCCACACATGACCAGTCAGTACTTGAAATGTGGCTCATGTTACTAAGAAACTAATTTTTGCATTTTTATTTAATTTTTATTTAATTTAAATATCTACACATGGTCAGTAGCTGTTTGGCTGTTGCACTGGACAGCACAGGTCTGTCGTATTTTTTTCTTTCTCCAGTAATCTTGGGTTACTAGATGGTAGCCCTTATTTTGTTTTTCCCTGGGACGTTTAAGACCTAAGGCAAAAATAAAGATGATGTAATAGGGTTTTACCTGTAGGCAGGGGAGGGGATCATAAGCTGATCCTAAAAGTAACTTACTTTGCTATGATTCTTCATTCTTCCAGGTGTTTATCAGAGGTTCAGTGTAAAAGGGGAAATAACCCCTGAAGCCAACAATAGAGACATCTCCTAAACTAGACTTCTCCCAGGTGAGTCATTACCACCCAGCCCCATCTACCCAAAACCTGCTCAGGCCTGGGCCCATCTCAAACATGAAGGTCAATGTGTGAAAATGTGAGAAAATATGTTTAAAGTAAGAACAAGTTTAAAAAGCAGGTTAGTATATTTAAGAAAGCCTGGAAAAAATGCACCCTGAAGTGTCTTTGGAATACATGATTTTTAAAAAAAAGAAAGTATAATTTAATGTCACTGCACACTTGATATTTTTGTAGTTTAAAATTAAAAACAAATTTTAAATATACAATTAAATTAAAAATAAAGCAAAAAAAAAAGCATAAGAAAGTAGTCAAACTACACTCCTTACCTTCTTAAGATATGAAACTGTTCATCTCCCTCTCTCTCACAAGTTTTATCACAGCCCTGTGCCTGGCACACAGTAGGCATTTACTTAATTCATGTAAATATATGCCTACTGTGGGCCACCTATTAGGGGTGATACGCTGAGGTCTACAGATAAGATTAATGCCCTTGAAATTATGTAAAATTTACCTGATATTCATTTTGGGGCTGGGGGGTGTCCATAAATTTGATCAAACTTTCAAACCTTCCTTTTTCTTAGGAAGGTTGATTAGAAATCAACCACATACTTCATTTTAAATATTATCTGACCCATACATGGCAATAACTCAATACGTTAGTGAAATCAATCCCCTAAACAATCTCCAAATGCCTGCTAGAAAGTTGTAACTTTAGAAGAGAACTCATCCTAAAGGAAGAAAGGGGCCGAGATCCTTATGAACCCTGCCTACATCACTGGGTTTCTGTAGTTTCGTCCTCTCTCCCCCGTTATTCCAGGAGTAACTAACTGTGAGAAGACTGGATGCTGACTAACAGGTTAAAACATTCTGAATACACGTACTATCACAATCTCTAGGCCACAAAGGCAGAGGAGGTTTTCTGTAAATCCAGTATAGGTGTAAATGGGGCCCCGGCACAAGCAATCCCTGGGAGTCTCAGAGGGGTCCCAGAATAGTGTGTGGTCTTGCAGAGGATGTTTGTTTTGCAATTAATAAAAGTTAATGGGGGCATTAGTGAGTCTTTTAAATAGAAGCCAAGAATTAAAACTAAGTCTTCTATGGACCAAACAGTTTTTACTTAAACTGTGATGCATAAATAAAATAAATTGGCTATAAAGTAGATTATACCAGCTGTAAAACTCAAGCGTCACAATGAAGGGAGTAGGAAAAGTGACTGTTTAAAAGGTACTGTGGGACGTGGCTCTGTCCTTGTTTTCTCATGTGTCCTTTGAAGGCGAAAATGAGAAAGACTTTCTGGAAAAAAAAAAAAACAAACCACATGGGCCCTGACATCTCCCTTCAAATGATTTTAGGGGAACAAATATCCCACTTCAGGATCTCAAATATTTCTTGATAATAAAAATGCACCTGTCAGTTACCTCAATTAGTAACTATTGATCTACTACTGAACTAGGTGGGAGGGGCTCCAGGAGCTCCCACCTAGCTGAGAAAAAAAGAAGAAAACATGAGAAACTAAGAGAACGAAGTGTTGTCTAAACAATAATTTTTAAAAAAGATTTTATTCATTATTTTTAGAGAGAGGGGAAGAGAGGGAGGAGGAAAGAGAGAGAAACATCAATATATAGTTGCCTTTTGCCTGCCTCCGGCTGGGGACCTGGCTGGAGACCTGGGAATCAAACCAGCGACCTTTGGGTTCAAAGGCCAGTGCTCAATCCACTGAGCCACACCGGCCAGGGCCTAAACAATACTAACTTTAAGTCCTGAAAAAACACTGGCCTGTGTAAGTGAAGGGGTATCAGTGGTGGAAAAGAGGGTGGAAGGAGCTGCTACCCAGCACAGACCAGACTACAGAGGGTGTGCGTGCAGGGTGGGGAACCATGGAGAGCTGGGAAAGCTGGGGCAGAGGGGGAAAATGATGTCTGAGTTGAATGGGGTGTGGGACAGCAGGGGAAGGAGACCTGGCTACCATAGGAACAAAGAGAACAGATAGGGAAAGGTAAGCCTGAACACCTTTAAAGACCTGCAGGGACCTAAAAAGGCAAAGGGAGCTAAGGAGTAAATTGTTGTTGCCACAGGCTAGATTTCCTGGGGCACAGGAATGGTGATTGTTAAGGGGGTTGGGAGAAATTCGCTTTAGGCACTTGGAAAGTGATGAAGAAGAGAGGAACCAGAAGGGAAGGTCTTGGTACTACCGGATTAGCATATTGGTGAGAAATGGGGGATAAAGAGTGCTTGTGGGATTGACACATCCACCGAGAGGTGAGGCCTGAGCTAGGTGAGCTGACATTCAGCAATACGAGGGCCCAGGAAGGAAAATGAGGAACCCCCATTTTATGCCACTGAAATAGCAATAAGGGCTGGTAGGAATGAGGTCCCAAGGAAAGAGGAGAATGTGTACGGTGTCCAAATAAATGAGCACACAGTAGGCACTCAATTATTTTACTGATTAGTAATCTCAAGAAAATAGGCAGTGGGTCATCTGTTGTGAGCAGGAGGAAGAAAAAAGGGGAACTGATGGTATAAGCAGCAAAGGAGCCTGGGAAGCTGGGAGGAGGACAGTGGCAGCTGGTGATAATAAGGCCTCCCTGTGGCGGGGGACTCCGAAGCCAAGCAGAGGGGACTCTCAGTTTAGACATTATAGCCACATGGCCTCGAGGTGCTCTGGAATAAAGATGTGCTCAGGGGAAGTGACGCAGCCCTTTGGAACCCCTTCCTCCTGCTCAGGGTGAGTCTGGCACCCATTTTCCTACTCTGGATGGCTGGCTAAGGAGCAGGGAGGAAAAGTGTGTTATTTCTTATGGTTGCCTCTTTTAATTCCTGCTATTTGAAGCAACCCTGTTACATTTCTTCCTACAGTTGCTCAGTTCATAGGCTTAACACTAAACTAGTGGATTCTCTCTACCAATACCAAGGGCACCACGTTTTAGAGAGTGGAGAATATGTTTTCCAAACACTCAACCCAAACTGGCTTTCACTTTTTTTTTCCCCCCAGGCTGAACTTCACAGCTCTAACCGAGATGTACCTCAGTGCAGAATGCTGCTAGGGTGCCTCATGAGATCCACAGGAGCAGGTTCTTTAGAGCGCACAGTTCCTCTGTGGGCAGAGGGTTCCCAAGCCCTTCTCCCCAGCAAGCTGGTCTGGGCAATCTCTTTGCTCCGGCCTCGGTGATTCAACTAGTGTGAGTTCAGCTGCTCTTTTTTTAGGTCAGTTCTTTCTTCTTTAGTTTAGATCTGACTCAAGGTTTACTTCGGTTAAAGTACCTAAGCAAATTAAAACATTTTAAGAGATGATGGAAAAGGAAGTGATGAAGGGAAAGGAAAGGAAGAAACTGGATCTTTCAAATAGCAAAGGCAAATAATCTCCACCCTCTCCCTTCCACCATTTCTGTTCTCGTAAATTACTAAACTAGACAAGCAACTGTTTCTCAAAGGAAAATTCGAGGCTCTAAGTCTGAATGTGAAAACCCCGTGGTTAAGCCCTGGCTTGCAGAAAACTAAAAATTTCAGCAATTGGGGAATGAGATGTTATGTTCAGAGCTATACAAAGCATAGCAGCTGTTCCCAGCCAACATGAAAACCGAAAGGGTTGATTCTATCTTTATCCTTTACCTAGAGTCAAAGCTGGTACTGTCCTGGGCAGAGCTGCCAAGAAGCTATCTCAGTTCTACTCTGCTGAGAACAAGAGACAAAGAAGGCTAGGGAATGAATGCATGGGCCAGCAAAGTACACCTAAACAAATGACAGACCCACCTGTAAGAAAGAAAATACAGTTAATAATTTAACAATTTTAAAGGATACAAGAAAAAACAACTGCTTGAAAAGCAGTCCTCAATGTCATTTTAAAAACCTTTTCAATCAAATCAGTTCAAAATTCACAAGATTAGATCACATCTATCTAACTCTACCTGAATATCCCAAGTGGAAGAGGAATAACCTTTTATCAATGTTCCTGGAAGTAAAAGCACACTTTCTCTATTAAAACTTAAGTCCTGCTCATAAAAAGTTAACCAAAACCTTGTTCAGATTGCCTCATGGATCAGACCTCAGATGAGCATCTCAGAGAAGGCAGATGATGAAAAATGAAAGGTCTGAGAAGAATCAAGAGAAGATTTCTCTCATAAGACTGAAGCTCACACACAAGTTAACTGAAGAAAATGTTTTTCTTGTGTGACTGAACTACCTCACTCTGAGAAAACACTTCCTACTAGTCACTCTGTTCTACCCCTGACAACCCCATTCTATTTATTGTTCAGTTTTAAATGACTGGGCAACTGCTGCCTAACCATGCATCTTCAGATTGGCCAACACCATCACCCCTACCCACCCCCCCACCCCCGCACACGTAAACCACTAACGAATGAAGCCGGCGGTGAGGGGGCTGAACTTGTAATGCGAACTGCCACTGCCACACCACACTTCCTGCTAATTCTGACACTATCTCCATTCAAGAAAAAGTGAAGAACTACTGTAGGGCCTAATAGGTTTCCGCTCTAAGCTCAGCAAGTAGATTCACAGAGCAGTCAAACAGGTTTGGGAGCCAGTGGTCCAGGTTCAAATCCTGCCTCTTCTACTTGCTATGTATGGTAAGTGGACAGTTATGGAACCACTTTTTGCCTCAGTTTCCTCATCTATAAAATGGAAACAATGACAACACCTACACAACATATGACTGCTGTTAGAAACAGAAGAGTTAAATCTGTAAAATGCGTAAACACAGTCTGGGACTACAGTAACCCCCACATTGCTTGCTATTAACATGTATGTGCTCACACCTGAGCATACTTTACTACACAAATACACTAGAAAGTGCCTATCAGGACTGCAAGGCTGATTCACTAATTAACAAGTGGTAAAGACAGTCCATTCACCTAGGTGAGTGATTTTCAACCGGTGTACTACAAGACTTTTTAAAACACACAATACCTCTCTATTTAGTCAGGGGCACTGACCTCTTTTCCCTAAGATTGTCAAATAAAAAATGGCAACAGCCAACACAACAACAGTGGTCCAGTATCACTGAATCAAAATTATTTTTTGTCCTATCAGCAAAATACGTAACATATTCTTTCGTGTGCCTCAGAATTTTAGTTATTAGTTTATATGTGCCATGAAATAAATGAAAAAGGTTAAAAATCACTGACATAGGGTAATGGTTCTCCACCCGGAGCATGCACCTGGAGAGCTTTCTGTAGGAATTTCTGAGCCCCAGTTCTACAGTTTCTGATTCAGAAGGCCTGGGGTGGGGCTTAAGAATCTCTGTCACAAGGTGATGCCAAAGCACTGGTCTGGAGGTCAAACTTGGAGAACCCCTGCTTTATGGTATAGTTAATGCCTTATGCTCTCTGCTTTAGGCCTAAGTCTTACCTAGTTTATTTATGCACAAAGTAAGGTGACAAAGTAAGAAAGAAGAGTGGCAAATACACCTGTGGCAAAGAGGTTAACAGCTCAGAGAATATCCATGTGCTCCCCCACACTCCCTAGCCCCTCTGCCTGTGGCAGGTCATATGACAAGTTCTGGCCAATTAGCTATGAGTGAAGATGTGCATAACTCCAGAGTCTGCAGCTTTTAAAAGCTGATGTGTGACCCACTAGCCTTTCCTTACAGTGGTGACCTGAAAGCACAAATGTCAGCCCCGGAATCCCCGGGCCACTGTCTGGAAGGGAGCTGGAGAGCTGCTAACCCTGTAGTAAATCTCACATGAACAAGCAATGGCATGTTATGGGTTGAGCTGCTGAGATCTCAAATAAAGCTGGTTTGACACTCAGCTTAGCTTAGCTTAACGCTTAGCTTAACCCAACTAAAACAATTCCTATTTTCACTAGAAAAGGGACCTCCACCTATCTTATTAGTCTTAGTCTTATTTCGTCCCACCTATCAAACATACAAGTGAGGTTAAAATCAACTAGGATTTTTACCCTACTCTCATTCGGTTTAACTTGTCACTGTTCTTTTTTTTTTTTTTTTTTTTAAACCTCTTATTTTGGGTCTGTTTCTAACCAAACATAAAAATTCTTCACCGCAACATGATTATGTAACAGTTGCCAATGATTTAGAAAGCTAAATGTGCTAAGAAGTGCTGATGAAGATGGAAGGATTTGGACCCAGAGCCCCATAAAACAAAGCACATGCACTACTGGGATCCCTGACTCCGCATGCTGCCAGAGGAAAGGGTTCTGATTTTATGTATTAAAGCACGTGCAAACTGATAACATATTTTGCCCAAGTGGGAGAAAGTGGTCTCTTTAAAGACATCACTATTTAACCACAAAAATGCTCTTTAAAAAATATAATAATTTCTAGTCAACCTAGAAAGTGTGCATTCTACCGCTAACCCATGTGTAATTAAACATAAAGATTTTTCTCACAAAAATTACCAGCATACACATACACACACACACACACACACAGAGCTAAAACAAAGTATAATTTAAAACAACTTAAACCAGAACATTTATGAAATACAAAACTAAAGAATTAAGGAGAGAGAATTTAAAAATATGTATTGGAATCACATAGGTCCTTTCTGGTCTATAGGGTAAAACAGTACTTTTTTGCAGGGCTCTGGTTGAGGAGGGCTTGAGTTGAGTAGAATCTACTACAGCTAATCCCACAGGTAAGGGAGTTCTCCGACTCTATAAAGCCAAGGAGAGCATGCCTGTGTGCGACAGAACATGTACACACACTTTCAAACTTATCTTCCGAGGAGCTCAGTGGCTTTCTGCTCCCCAACTAGTACTGGCAAAGCTTGGCGCTGAGATGAGGGCTCCTGCTGCCCCTGGCCTTCTCTGGGTGTGCCATCACATTCCATCTCTTTAGGTGCTTCTATGTGGCCAAAAGGGGGGGGAAAAAAAAGGCAACACTCATGTAATGCATTTGGTCACATGTTCTATCTCAACTGTAAAATCAGAGTGTAATTTAAAAAGCCCAACATATAAGGCTGGATTTCTCTAATATTCACAACTATTGGTTTTTCTTGGTAACTTTTTAATTTTTTTTTTTCATTTCTTTCAGGAGATTTAAAAATGTCATTTTAAAAAAATGAAAACCTGAAAATTTAAACATCTCTATTTAAAAAATAAATTGTATGACACACTACCTTTAGGACATTAAGGAGACCAATAATTATGCATACCCTAAAACAGGGTTACTCCTTTACTTTTCATTAAGGGGCTAACACTGAGCAGGGGGGTGGGGTGGGTGGGATTCTCTTAGAATACCAGAGTTAATAGGAATAACATGTAATCAGACAACAAGTGGATGTATTAATCATCACAGAACTAAAAAAAAAAATAGCATTACATCTTACTAATACTCTCCTGTAAAGCCCCTGAAAACTCTTCATTATCTAGCAAGTTGATTTTCTAACAACTCATATGTATCCTCAAATCAGTCACTATGTGCATCTGCAAGGAACATAATAGGAACATCCACATTTAGAAAACGAAAGCCATATAAAAGCACCCTCATTTGATTATTGGAGTCTAACTTGTGTTGTTTAATGCTTCCAGAGTCACTTTCATAATGAATCAAGCTGTAAGTAAATTCTTGGGAGTTTATAAACATTATGTTTTATAGAGCCAAAAGCTCCTTTTCATCTACATATGCCCCAAGAGGTTTGTGGTTGTAGACTTCTATACATTGTCCACATGTTGGGAGTGTTTTCAGGAGCGGAACAAGATGGTTCTCTCTTGAACCACAGCGCAGCAGGGCAGGCCACCCGCTCCCAGGCAGCAGTGCAGGGAACTGCAGTGCCCATCTCAGCAGAGCTGCTCCCACGGCTCTCCCGATTGCTGCCTCCTCCAGCTGGCACCCAAATAGATCTCAGGCCATTCAAAAGTCATGTCCCCTGATGGACAACTTTCATGCGGACCTAAGGCCATGAGGAAAACCACATCTTGACTAAATAACTCCCAAACCAGCACATGTCACACACTCCTAAGTTCCTTTTCTCCACAACCTCAGCACAGAGAGGGCTGCAGCACTGCTGTGCAGATCACATGACAACTGAAATCCCTGAGATAAAAAGAAAGCACTGTCCACTTTTCCTTAAAAATCTTGAAATCCTGGATAAGGTCGGCAATCAAGTAACATCTCAATCCTCCAAAAGCCTTAAATCAATTGCTCAAGTTCTCTTTGGTTCTCAATACCCTCCACCCACCCCAATAAATAGCACAATGTCCAATAAAAACCATTTTAGTCATCTTTCAAAGCAGATTGACAGCACTTACTTTAAATAAAAGATTAGGACTATGTGAAGGTAACATTTTTAAACAAATAATGAACATTATGGACTGAGACTCTAATAATGGTCCAATGAATTTCTGTCATGCCTTTAAAGAGCTCTGAGGGCATCAAGAGTATTGATTGAAAACATGCTCCCTTCCTTCTTCATGTTCCACCTCCAGTCACATACATGAGTTCTCTGAGCCTGTGATTCATGGAGGCCGATCTCCAGACAGCAACAGCTGTTCAAATCCTTGCCTGGCTGTCCTCTTCCCTTGCACCTCCAACTCCCCACTTGTTCCCCCATGGATGCTTATAGCACATTATCTCAAACTGAGCCAGCGCAAGGAGCTGCAGGTCACTTCAAAGGTTATGACAGAACAAGGCACAAGCTCTTTCACCTTCTGCCTCATCCCTCCTGCAAGCCCTCTCTGCCTTGTCCCCACCTAGAGTCATCGTGAAGATGTGCTCCTCACTTCCTAGAAAGTAAAGGTTTTTACTACTTTTCCTTCTGCTGTGAGCATCCAGATTACTAATTTTTATTTCTAATATGCAATTCACATCCATTTTCCTCCCCTGACAGAAGCACAAATGTCTAACCATAGAGAATACTTCCCCCTCCACATGGCAATCAGGAAGCACAGTTTCCATGGATACTCAGGAGCCCAAATTTCAAAACTAATTACATTTCAATGGGAACAATTCCTTTCAGTTAAAAAAATAAGTACGTGATTCAGGAGCAGAAAAGTTTATACCAACTGCATTCACAAGTTAACTATGAATTACAGCAAACCTATGGACACAAAAGACTTAAATTGAATACTATTAGAAGCTAATACAAAATCAAAATGCATCTATGAGTATGATTATTAAAACTTAGGCCCAGCAATGTTTCATACTGAAGCAGATAAAATAAAAATGCTTGCAATCCATTAGTAGGGTATTAACTACCCTGGAAGAGTTTTCAACCCTGAAATTTCCATGAAAATGTCTGTAAATACTTAATAATGCTGGGAAACACTATGCTTTCCCACCATGAAGTGCTGCAGTCAGCTCCAATCTGTAAAATGGAGCTACTGAGAATAAATAAATAACCTAAAAATATAATAAACTCTACCACGTGAACATATTTAATTCAAGTTAGGATTATTCTTCCTGGCTAAAAAAGCCATGCAGACACTATTCCAGGTGACATGTTCAATTCTGGGCACAGATGTGAATTATGAAAAAATATTGGGTAAAATGAAAGCAAACTGATAAAAACAGACCAAGTGATTGCTCAGGTCCCATCCAGCTCTAAATTCCATAAGTCTTAGAATATACCTGTAGTTGAGATGAGAAAGAAAAATATCATTCCTTCCTTCTATTCATCATTTGATGGTTTAAAGTTAACTTGTTCAGATATCTAAGTTTTCTGAGGCATCCTTTAAGACTGGAACTCCTTTTCTCCAGAGACAGTGTTTCCCAGGGTATCCATGACTTCATTAGTACCCAGCAGAGAACGAGTCTTCTCTATCATCTGTTTTTAAAAATTTGTGATATTTTGTGTATATTTTAGTTAAAAATATGAAAAATTCACATTAGGAATACAAATAAGCAACCTCATAATAAGTGGAACACCACTTGAATCTGTTAATAAATCACTTACTTTTCCTGCAAATCTGGGCAACATAAATTATATTTTAGTGTCTATCTGAATACACTGGAAGGCTCATGCTAACCCTTCATGTTAACTCATAAAGCAGCTGCACATCAATCACTGAGGGGTGTTGTGGGGGGAAATATTCAGAAGTCGATTTTCCATATAAAACTCATGGCTATAAATCATTCGAGAGCATCCTTCAAACTTCCCCCTGTCCGTAAGCAGAGCATGGTGAATCAATGTGTGATTAATCTCACTTTTTGGGGCAGTGACTCAGAATCATTGCAATGAACAACTATTACACCAGGCGCCTTCGGAAACTAGCGTAATATCCCCCCTGCTTCAGTTCTGCCCCTGTACTATAGGCCTCAGTAGGCCATGCTTTTTTTTTAACTGAAATTTTTGTTGGGAACATGTGGATACACATGTAGTGTAAGAAATAAGACAGCACCTCTGTTCACTTTGCCCAGTTACCCCCAGTGATAACCAGCCATACTGTTTGCCTTCTTCTGTTTCACCCCCTGACATCCTTTCTTGTTACTATCAGGGTATCTCCTCTGACAGCTTTTCTCCACCTCCAACCACCAACTCTGGCAACCGGTGGTCACAGCCATGGCCATATCTAAAGTAAAGTGTGTTCTTAAAGGATCATCATGAATCAAGGGCAGAAGGGTTGGCACCAGGACTTCCTACTCTGTCTGGCTTCTGAAAGCTTTATTCTGCATAACCCCCACCCCTCCCCCTGGTTCTCCCTCACTCACATGCTGAGTATTCTGGACTTAAGAATGCCAAATAAGTGATCTTCACATAGGTGATACACTTCTGGGTTCACTAAATACTATCTAATTAGTTGCTGTTTCCGCACTCATAATTGGTACTCTGGCAGTATCCAGTAGTATACTCCTTTAACATTTTCCACCAAGCCCTGTTAATACCCTGAAATGCATACACGTAAACTTTAAAAAGCAATTTTTTTCTGGACTCACTGGGGTTTTTCAGAAGTTTCAACTCATGAGTCAATTGTACTACTTGGAACAATTCAATTATATAAGTTGGAGGAATAAAGTTCCAAAAATGAGATAATAAAGAGCATAATAAATGTGCTTTAGAGACTTCAGCAAGAAAACTGTCACTTTGCTCTCCTACTGCATTAGGAACTTCTCAAACAAAGAGGCCCAATGGAGGTAGACAGAAGGGGCTTAACAGCTTAGGACAGGGGAAGGATGGTACAATTAACTGTCACAGAGTCAGATGTAATTCACTCTGATGAGGCCAAAGAAAGAAAACAAGGCAAAGAAAGAGTCTATCTCGTCTCCTTCCATAATACCCAGATGTCCCATCACTGCAGACCACCTTTTCAACAGAGGTTATAAAAATATACATGTGGCCAGAGAAGAAAAGCAATCGCCTTTGGAGGGAGTGAGGAAGGAAAAGAAAAAAGGAAGAGGAAGAAGTCTCTTATCTGAACCGCAAGGCTCATTCCAACAAGCTCAAGTGTCTATCCTTAGGTACTCCAAGGAAAAAAACAACAACTGCATTTCTTTCTTATTACTACGTGCTCTGCTCCACAGAGCCAGCCCTGCCAAGTGGAAAACGGCTGCAGCCACTCCTGCAGAGAGCTGCGCGCTTTGCCCTGGCAATCCAGGGCGATCCCGGCGATGTGTCGTAAACACAGCAAACACAGGAGGACAGCTCAGCTCAGGGAGGATCTGGAGGAAACAGTGGTGCTGGGGGCAGGGCACACACACACTCCAGCGCGCTCGCACACGCACACACGCGCACACACACACACACACGACTAAAGCAACTTTTCCACTAGTGCCAATAATGCATGCTACTGGAGATATCACCCTCACAGTGTTAAAAGATGCTCTAAAAACAAAACAGTTGCAGACTGAGGTCCATAATAAAACACAAAACGTGTGTGATGTTAAAGATACTAAAAAAATAACCAAGGTTTTTATTCTAAAACGGATGCAGGAAGATAATTCAGTTTCTCCTCACATGGCAAGTACAGTTGCTTTAGTTTTCAGAGTGCCAAACATAATGGGATCAGAAGCACGTTTCAAACAGTGTGAAGATGGCAAGCAAAAAGACCCCCCCTTCCTCCTCCCTCCAAAAAAGAAAAGGAAACCACACTAGAAATGGCCTGAGCCTGGTCCTAAGCACAGGAGGATCTGTGCATTAGGAGAGGTTCCCCTGCGATGTATGTTATAGTGAGCCGAAGCATGCCTATATATGGTCTGTTTACCAGGGGATTAGATACCAACACCATACAGAATTTGTATCAGACCAGAACTAGCGTTTAAAGAGCTCAGGTTCTCTGTATTTATGGCCACAAGACACCCCTGAAATCCAAGCGAACTTCAGATGCTTCAAGGAGCAACATCCCATGATTTCCTGGCATTCGGACGCAGGGACTCCCTCTCACTGCCCTCTACTCTCCATCTCAACCTCCCCACCTCCCACTGCCCACCCCCCCCAGCACAGGGCACCCACCCCAAAGTCCCACAGAAGCATAACTGAACACTGAAGAATGTCTGCTGAATGGGGCCTATGTTACATGATGAAGGGAAGGGACAAGAACGCCATCAATTTCTCGAGAAACAGCTGGCAAGGCTGAGGCCTCTCATCAGCACAAAGTATTTTCATCGCAAATACTCTGGAGAGGGAAAGCCAGACACTGAAGGGGAGGGGGTGGTGTGGGTAGGGATAATCTGAAGATGTTTTAAAGTCCTGGGGAGGAAAGGGTGAATGGAGGAGGAAAAGAGGGAGACACGGGGAGACAGAGGGAGAGAGAGACAGAAACAGGAACAGACAGAGAACGAGAGAGAAAGAGAGAGAGAGAAGGGCTTCATCACAGGCTTTAACAGTCTTGCCCAACCTGTTCTGCGGTATGTTCTGTTAACTCCTTTCTGGTAAATGGATGCAAACAGCAACCCCTTTCTTTCCTCTTCTTTTCCCACCGCCATAGTGCAATTTAAGGCAGGCTTGTAGAGAAAGGTCGTCCCACAGAAAAGACTAAACCCATTACTGGCTAGACTCAAACCCATAATCTTTACCGTGTAGCATGAGACTTTCACTACTAGCTCCTAGGGCTGTCTGTCATCTTGCTGGATAATATCAACTTCCTACTCCTAACCCTTTGTCTTCGAACTCTCCTCCTCCCCCTTAAAATACATAAAGTGAGGTTATGTCCTCAACAATAGGTACATTGAAGTTAGGCTGAGCTAGGCCCAGTTTCCCTGCACTATGTAAGAAGGAAGCATAAAGTTAATGGTTTTTCTTCTTTTCTTTTTTGGCCTGACATTAGGCATTTATAGGGTTAACAGACAGCCTGCAGACCAGAAATCTACCTGCTTAGCAACAGCAGCATCAACTAAGCCACACTGGCTGTTTTGACACAGGAAAAGCAGTTTCTACCTGGTGAAAATACCTGGTGATGTTTCAGTTGCCATTTTAAGCAACACACATATTAATCACATGAAAAAAGCAGTTAAGAAACAACATCAAGGGAGAAATGTCTGATGAGAGTTCATCCAGCTTAAAGGGGCAGATCAAACCAAGCATGACAGTGCAGGGCTACATGCAGAAAACCTGCTCTAAAAGTTAAGAGGCTGCTCAGGGTTGAGAAAACCCTGGAATCAGTAAAACCTTGGCTCACTTTCCCCTGAACTTGTTTGTAACTGCTTAGTCTTTACAGGTACCTTAAGAACTCTTCAGGCAGTAGGGGGCTTAATTCTCGCAGAGAGGCAAGATGCCCCCCCCCCCCCCCCCCCCCCCCAACTCCCAAATAGATGAAAAGGAAAGCATGAATCTCACAAAATGTTACACTTTTCCCCTTGAACATGCTAGTATATCTCAATTCAAACAAAATGCAAATGCAAACCCAGGTCTCCATAACCTCTTTGAAAGATTCCTTAAAACCTAAAAATCTTCTTTAAGTATCTGTTTTCAACTATAGGAAACATCTTCATTTCCAGTTTCCTTTTTGGAAGCTCCAGGATGCTGAGGATTGTAGAGCTGGTTGCTGTAGGATGTTTACTGCTGTTTGAACAGAAATTTGTCTCCTTAGCCTGAACAAAGAAGGCCTAAAAGCAGTCAGTACCAACAATTTGGCCCAGTTGTTGAATATGTAAAACACAGCAGAAAAGTATGTTAATACACTCTTTTAACAAAAATGTAATGAGAAGGAATGCTGTCAAGATATGTGTATGTATCACATACATAAGCACAGGGCCCAAGAATGTATATGTGAGAGAAACAAAAACAGAAGTAAAGATTTTAGCATTAATGGTGTCATTTTGGGGTTGGGCCTTGTTTCAAGAGGAGGGAAAAAAAGGATAAACTATTTGCTATGATGATATCCAAATACTCTAAGAAACCTCCTTGGGTTTGGTTTTGATAGCTTCCCTTCAATTCTAAACTGAAGATAATACTTGAAGACAAAGAGTGTGTGTGTCAAGTTTAAAAAGAAGGAAATATAATTACCTAGGGAAAAAACAAAACTTCCTAACTTCGATGCAATTTAAAACACAATTTCAAAGTTACATGGTTCTTTGAGATTATTTTAAAAAGCACATATGCAAAACCACAAAAATAATCTCCTTTAATACTCTAATAAAGTAAAAGACTTCTGCTCATTGAGAACCCCCTACACTAACAATTTGAGCCAATAAATCTTATTTCTGAAACTTACATTTCAAAAATGTAGGCTGGGTCAAAACTGCAGTGTAGACAAAACGGTGGTATTTAAAGCAAAATATGTGGCCTATGCAGAAACAAAAAAGAGAGGGAGAGAGGAAAAAAAAGAAGGAAAAAAGGCATCAGCGAAGGCAGTGAGTGATGCACTCTCGCTGCAGGCCAGTTGTATGCAACAGTTGTGCTTGAAACAACAAATGGTGCATTCATAAACTGCAAAAGCCAGGGCTGTTAGAGGCTGTAAAGTCTGCACACAACATGATGAGCAGCAGACTTTGCTGTTCTTCCATAGTAAAGGAGTAAAAGGACTGAATTCAGTTATAGACACAAACTGTCCCTTCAGCTGTGGCAAAATGGTGAGCAAGAGGATATAGATAAAGAGGCTCCAAGTACCACATACCCTCTTCTAACAAGAAAGCTGGGTCTAATGATAATTGAGTAAACACCTCTACGTACATTAGATAATGCTGCAAGAACCTTGCAAGGGGAAAAAGCCACGTAGAAACCAGAGTACATCCTTCCCCTACCCTTTTGAAAGAAAATGTTCAGCATCCCCAAATCCACAGCTTCAGACCAAGGGATTAAACGCCAGTAGCCTTATTTCCTGTGATATTACATCTCGGGGACTTTAACAAAAGGAACATCTGGTACCAGCCACTCAGCATCCCTGATAATTCTGTCAGGGTTCCAACTTCTTAAAAAATTAATTAGTGACATTTACACTCACCAATGCAGACAGCCTATCAGGGTTCTAGCACACGTACCACAATACCTGGCTTAATAGGAAACACAGGATTGCAACAAGCAAGCATCAGATGGGAGAATTTCAGGGTTTCTATTTCATTTCTTAACTCTACTTAAAAAATTCCCAGTGGTTCAAATGTCTTCATTTGTCTCATTAGATATAAATGTAAAAGTAACCTGTTTGAAGCACTGGGGAAAACATTTTTGAA
The DNA here is from genome assembly GCA_004026585.1 of Noctilio leporinus. Lineage (NCBI taxonomy): Eukaryota > Metazoa > Chordata > Mammalia > Chiroptera > Noctilionidae > Noctilio > Noctilio leporinus. Next base: position 333,163 of record PVIW01000279.1, on the reverse strand, counting down.
TGGACAAGCCTCAGCCTACGACAGACCTACTAAATCTGAATCTCTTGGAGTGGGATCTGGCAGGTGTTTTAGGGAAAAGTTATCCCCCATTTTAAGAATCACTGGTTTGGATGCTGCAGCTCAGTGAAAAGCGGTCACACACACACACACACACACACACGGCACATAAAAAAATGAGACACATCCCAAAGTGAAAAGGCTGTGAAGAGTCACTGGAACTTGTTCTACCTATGTTGCTCATGGAATAGGAGGAAGTCTCCCTGGCTCAGTTAGCCAGCCACCTCCGGTTCTGCCCCAGCCACATGACCACAGAGAGAAGCAGGCCTGAGCCATGTGCATTGTCCACTGTGCCAGCTCACAACGCAGGGCCTGCATGGGGAAGACAGAGCACTCTCAGCTGGATGCCTGTGTGGCAGGCCTTTGGCCATCCAAAGTAAGGTTGGTTACCAAACTACCTGCTGTCCTCACTGGTCATGTACTGGAAGTACAGAACATCAAGAAACTACATGCCAGCTGAATGGGGATCATTACTAAAAATACCGATTCTGGAGGGAGAATGGGGTGCCCCACTTTCAGGAGAGGTGCACAGGGTCTGATTCCAGCACGGCTAGGAAGTGGTTGAAATTTAAAACCTGAAGCCACCGTGGCTTGTTTGGTTCTATCTTGCCCCACTCTGCCTCCATTCTCAGAAGGCGGGTCATGTTAGAAAGAAGAAAACGGTTGCTCAATCCTCTTCGTAAAAGGGCAAAAAGGACCACAAGCTGTCCTGTCCTGCTTCCAAGCTCTACACATCCCGTTGCTGATTCTCCTGTCTCATTACACAGAAGCTACTCTCCTCGCCTTTCTCTCTACACATTCCTTTTCCTTCCAGTTCCGGGTGTGGTGCTGGTAACGTCCGCACCACCCCTCCTCCTTGTAATAAAGGGCTCTGCGGGTAATTTTTTAGCTACCTGCTGTTTTCACTTTAAAATAGCAATTAGGTAAACCAGATGTCTTAAGGCGAACTTCTTCTTGGAAATAAATACAAAATGCCAGTGGGCTAGCGCACGCCTATGCAAGGTTTCTGAAACTTTAAGTGATAACAACCTAAATAGCCTCAAATTGGGGGGGTGGGTGAGAAGGAGGACTTCACTAAGAGAGCACACATTTCCTAAGCTCTAAGAAGAATTCATTTAAAAAAAAAACTCAATTACTGAACGGGTTCTCTCAAGATCCCTGGTAGTTCCTTAAATTGCTGCTCCGGCTGACGCGGGACGAGAGCGTCAAGGTCTTCTTGGAAGACCAGCCCGGGCTGCCCGCCCACCAAGCAGAGTGGCTCGGGCCCCGCCCCCGCTGGCTTGCTGACCAATTGACGCCCACCTTCCTGACTGACGGCCCCACTGCCCGCTCAGGGCCCGCCCACCACGGGCCCCGACATGGGGCGAACAGCCAAGAGGGCCCAGGCAGGACCAGCACCCTTGCCAACCCCCGCACTCTTCGGAACTGCATCAGCGAGTCCCCCGGGACCAAGGTTGACGCGCTTTCAGCTGTGCGAATACATCTGCTTAGACCAGCATCCCCTGTGCACACAGGCTCAAGGGCAGGGCCGGTAGCCCAGGCCGCCTTCTGCCCCTGTCTTCCCCGGGCCCCATCCAGGGCCCGGCCAGCTCCCCCTCCACCCCACGCCGGCCTTGAGCACCCCTTCCTGACCGGGAGTATAGTACCCAAATCCAGCCTGCCAGCCTTAATTCAGTGCTTCCAGGAAAGAGACAGGACCCTAAGCAGCAACGTGTGTTTTCTCTTCCTAGCTTTAACCTTCAAATGTGTCTGCGATATTCGCCTGGACCGTACAAGCTAGAGAGCAAAAAGCGATGCCCAGTGGCAAAGTTTATTTGGATGCTTCCATACCCACTGTACTGAAGGCATGAAGAGAATAATTTTTAGTGTCATTAATTTAGAAAAACTTGCATGGCCTTTTAATTAAAGAGCATAAATCATATTCCTATTATGGAAAAGGATAGAGAGGAGAATTTTAGAATATTACATGATTTCTGAAACAAGCATGTTTATTCTGTATTTGGCAGTATTTCATTCTAGCACTTGTTTTATGGGCTAACTCCGGAAATGAAATTAGTTATCACAGGACAATCCGAAATAATCTTTGAGAAGAAAAAAAGGGAAACCACTATCAAATTCAAAGATATCTTCTGGATTATTATAATTACTACACTACTTCTCTGCTGGGACCTTTTATCCTAGACAGCCCTGAATACAACTGAGTTTTTTTTTTTTTAATGAAAGAAAAAAACAATGTTTTAAGATCACTTGCCCTGCCATTCAGAGGGAGCATCTGAAGAAATTTTGTTTTAACCCCAGTACATAGAAATGCCAGGCAAAAGTAATCTTGACAGACCCACAAAACTAAAGAGAAGGTACACAGAATCAATGTCTTTCCCCTAAATTCTAAATTTAAAAAATTCAACATCTATGACCTTGGACTCTTGTTTTCATCTGTCTCTTGCAGTACACTCTCTTTGCTAACCATTCCACACACTGCAAGCCCTGATAAAAGTAGTTAATGTTTACTGAAACCTGCGCATGAACTGTACTGAACCTGATAGCAGTGAAAAGGCAAAGTTCTGTTAACAGCATCCATGTACAATAAAAAAAAAAAAAAAAAAAAAAAGGCAGGGGTGGGGAAAAGGAGGGAGGAATCACTTTTTTCTTTCTAGTTTGAACGTAAAATTTCTTACTGATGAATAACTTATGTATCTCCAATGATGCTTTTAATGCTTTTAATCTACTTTGTTCTTTTGGGAAAATTTTCAGTACAGATAGATATACTTCAATTAACGTTTTTCTAATTTTTTTTTTTTTTTTACAGAATTTAAAACTGAAACCAATCTCTACATCTCATGTCCTCTTGCAATTTTTTTGAAGGTCCATCTACCTGATCAATGTAACTGGTTTAAATTATATTCTTAACCACTTATTAATTTGAGTGGCTGCTTATAGGTTATAACTGAAGGGCTACTGCATGCAAAACTTTAACATTTCAACAGTTACCATGTAAAATGTTTTCCTCCCCTTCAGCCTTTAGTTTTTCAAATGTGGAAATAGTTTATTTTAGTCTAAGCAGATCTTTAATTCCAATACTCTTAATATTACATTCATTTTAAGTGTACTGAGTTAAACATCAGAACATACTGATATTTTTAATTTAGTGATATCTTTTTCTCCCATTTCCACAATGTCCCCCTTTCTCCCATTATTTCAATTAAAATAATAGTTCAACTTTCACACGTACACACACAGACACTGTATCCAGAATGGGATGCTCTCAGGTGTTTAAAGCCAACTTTCTCTCTCCCCCACCCTCTTTGCTTAAAGGGCAGCAATAGAACTAGTCACCTTGGAAACAAACATCACCCAGTGTTTGCAGAACAAACAATGGTACCTTTTCAGCCAGTACCAGGCAGGCAGGCCAAGGGGCAGCTGAGCAATTCTGGGCCATACAGGAGTGTTAACATATTGCATTCATTCAGTGCACGAGAAAGTAGTTCAGTACGGAAAATGAAGTGTTCTCAAACGTGTGAACCTCTGGCTAGAAACCACAGACAAAGCAAGTAAGGTTTAAAGTCAAATAAGGCTACCTCTAGTCAGAAAAAACATATTTTCATTGTTTTTATTATGGGCCTTGTAAATACAATAAACTACACTTTTGTCACTGAAAATTACCTTCTCCAGCAACTAGAGAGAAGTAGCTTATTATATATATATATATATATATATATATATATATATATGTGTGTGTGTATGTATGTGTATATATATTTAATATGTATGTATATATATGTATACACACAAGAACGCATATTATTTTTTGAAAGATATGTTTAATTACTCCTACAAAACCATCAAACTATCATGGCATTTTTCTTTTAATATGCCACCATTTAAAAACATATATTGCTGAACATCTTAACCCACTTCTGAAATTTTGCTATTGATAAACCTGACTGTAAGCTAAAAATTAAAATCAACTTATAAAAATGGCATCAAGCATACATAAATCTACAATGGCACTGAAAAAGAGCTAACTTTTTGACCTTGAATAACAACAATTACCAAGTTCCCATTTATTGAAGACTTACAAAAGCTAATTGTTAGGGGTAGCTCAAGTTTTAAGGAAGATTCTTGTTGCTGTTTTTAAAACAGCTCAACCAAACAAGTTAATAAAAGATATGCAAGCGCTCCTCAGATTCTTTAGAATGAAATTTTTAAATGTTAAATGTAAGTAACAGTTTTCTCCTTATTCTGGGTATGTGTCAGTTTTCCTTTTCATCAACTGAGAGAGAAGGTAGGGCCTAACCAAATTACTTGGACGAGTTTGAAGTCAGTTCAATACCACAGTAACTGGCATTTTCTATCACCTCCAGACTAAGGGACAAATGCCTAATTAACATGGACCAACATGAAGCTTAAACTGGAAAACTGCCTGTCCTTTTTCTTTCTTTTCCCAAAGGCTGAGGTCTTTAACATCCTTGAGCTAAAAGTGCATGGTGGGTGTCTAATGCCACCTGACTGAGGTGGAAAAGTCTAATTAACTAATGCTCTTTTTTTCCTTTTCTTTCTTTTTTTTTTTGCAGTGACAGTAAATCAGTTAACATTATTAATCTTCCTGACTGTGCATAAGTGAGTCAGGAGGACTACTGAAAGGGAGCTGAATGTTCATACTAAGTGTCCTTCAAAATGAAAAGGAACTCTGCAAGTGATGACTGATAGTCCTAAAATTCCGCTGGGTGTAGTACCAGGCCCCATACTCTTTAAAACTGAAGCTGCGGCTCCAGGGCCGGGAGAGGAAGAGGAGGAGTCAGGGGGCTGAGAAGTGACTATCATCTCCCATCCTTTCCTTCAGCATCAGAGAACAGAGAAAGCAGAACAGGCATCCAATGAAAGCAGAAATGGAGCCTGCCTTTATCTGATAGTGCACCTTCCCAAGTCTTTTTTTTTTTTTTTTTTAGTAGGCCAAACAAAAATCCCTACCTGAGTAGTTTGAGCAACTGACTCCCACAGTTTGGGTAGATAGGCTAGTTTCAACTAATCGATAAAATAACTATTTTAACATTTGGCTTCTTGATTTTCTTGCCTATTCAGAACCCTGAAATATGTACATGCACATCGCACTCATATTAGCAAACCATAAAGTTATCAAATGCATTCGCAGCAGGCCAAAATCCACAGACAAAATGCCAACAGCAGGACAACTGCTGAACCACACAGCTGGGTGTTCACTGAAACAATGGCCAGTAACTGCAGTCAGCCCCTTCACCCTCCGCCCTGGATTCCAGCTCCCTGTCCCCCGCCCTTCACCCATTCCAAAAGGCAGTTCCTTCCCCAGCGGCCCAGGGGGCTCTGGGGAGGCTCGCCTGAGGCACGCACTTTGTCAGTCCCTCCCTGCTCCCGCCTCCTCCTCACAAGCCTTCCCGAGAAACCCAGGGACAGGTCTGAAAGTGAAGAGTCAGCGCTGGGCTTTGGGGAAGGAACTCCCAGTGCTGAGCCACTCCCTTCCCCAGATCCAGAACAGCAAGAGGTTCAGGGTGATGACCCCAACGGCTAGCAGCTTCCTCCATCTTCTCAAAGAACATCTCAAAGGGGCAGAGTTGGGAAAGGAAGTGAAAGGAGGAGGCCCAGGTGCCAGGGTGGCTGTATCTTTTTCTCTCCTCAGTATTTCTATCCAGTTTCTGTTTCACTGCCTCCTCCCATAAAGGGGTATATGAACTGATGTATGCATACCTTTTCAATGAAATTCTGTGGGAAAACACAACATGTCTGATTAACAACATGCTTTTATAAGCCATCTGATAATGAAGCACTCTTGGAAGTGTCAGGGTTCAGAATTCAAATCCATTTTGAATAACGATATTTACCCTTTGTTTGCAGATTTAAATTTAAATGTCTTTAGATGTTGGCATATTTTACTTTGTGTGTAGACTATTATGCCTAAAAATCATCTTTCTTCTGTTCAAAAAGAGAAAACCCTACTTGCGTATTCCTAAGTTTTTTTTTAAATTTTATTGTTGTTGTATTACATCCATCCCCTAGGAATATAAAGGGTTATATTCCTAAGTTTATTATGTATTCATAACTTCCTCCTCAAATAACATCTCTTTAAAAAGCTTAAGTTATTTGCTATTATTGCCTCACCACTAGGACCTGAAGCAATCTACTGATGGGGAAGAAACCCCAGTTGATTGAAAAATTCTTCAAAATAAACTTAAGATATAATGTATAATTCATTTGTATTTTAAAAATAATTTATAACATCTATAAAACTAAGGCAAGAGAAGGTGCTGATGGAATTTTTGAAATTTTGTTTGGAGGGTTTTTGTCCCTGGAGACCTCTGGGTCCCTCAAATGTAACCAGACTTCAGTGCATACACAGGAGCCTCATCGTGACTGAGTGCACCAGCCAGGGGTGGGGGACTGGTCCCACTGTGCCTACTTTGTAAGAATCCAGTTTTATTATTTGTAGAAAATCCAAACAGCATGGTCTTTTCAGGGTAGTAGTTTCCCAAACCCTCCCCATTCCAGGGCTCAGCTGATATGTGCACTCTGCTTACTGTACACCATGTTTTGCTAAGAAACTGCTGAAGATTCCCTAGAGCAACTTAAAAAGGCTACCAAAGCTTGAAATAAAGATTATATTCAACATTCCTCACATAAACAGAAAACCTGCTCCTAGAAAGAAGTGGAACATTGGGATGAGTTGCCTTCAGCAACGAAGCAGCTTCTACCAGCATCCTGGGGGTTAAGCAATGCAAGAACTTTGTGTCAGAACTCAAAAATAGCATTATTAGAGGCATCATTGTTGAATAACAATTACTAAGCTACTAATGTCCACATTTTAAAGAAAAGAAAATGGAACCACAGGAGAATGGAGACTTTTTTTTTAGGTAAATCACTCCACTGGCTGATCTTTTGGCTGCTGCTCTGCCTTAAAGAAGTTTTCAGGATGCTTAGAATGTCCTGAGTGTAGGAGCACTTCTTTATATAAAAATACAATAGCTTATAAACACACCAAGATTTTTGTATCTAATGATTTAAAAAGAAAGAAAATGCTGCCTGGGACATTATTATATCATTTCCTAAGAACATGATAAAGGAAAGAGATTCTGCCCATTTTACAGATTAAAAAACTGAGGTGCGAGGTACAGTATCTTTTTTTAACCATAATCAAGGTTGGGCTTGGGTTTAGGACCTTAGTTTCTCAACTAACAAATCCAGCCCTTTCTAATAGATCATATGCAATTAATTTAAAGGCCAAGGGAGATATGTCATGAGATTTGTTGACATGTTTGATTCAATTCACTTCACCAACTATATTCCTTCCTCTGAAATGATAAGGCAGCTCTGGACACATCAGTAGTAAACAGGTGGGAACAACTGCATCTTACTAAAACTTTTGATACAAGGTCCTCAGAACCTCTACCTACACAGTGGATCCTGGAGTTAGAGAATGTCACTTGTCCTTCAGAACTGATCTAATTATTATTTTCCTACTATTAAACCTCAGAGTTGTTCATATGCAAAATCTATCTTCCTCTAGGGCAGGGGGCTTCCAGAGAGCTGTATTTCAGGGAATCCATTTATTCATATGGTCATCAAACCAAATGAATCATACATATACATGTACTATTATCTGGAAAGTATATAAAGTAATTAATATAGACAAATTCCACTAGACGTGTTATTTTCAAGAACTTTTTCTAAGAGGTTCCCAACAATTTCTAAATACATAACTAAAATGTTTTTGTTCTGGAAGAATTTTTACAGTAAAAGAGGTCTACCCTGGCTGGTGTGGCTCAGTGCACTGGCACCAGCCTGTGAACCCATGGGTCGCTGGTTCAATTCCCAATCAAGGCAATATACCCAAGTCTCCAGCCAGGTCTCCAGCCAGGTCTCCAGCTGGAGGCAGGTGAAAGGCAACCATAGATGGATGTTTCTCTCCCTTTCTTCCTCCCTCCCTGCCCTACTCTCTAAAACTAATGAATAAAATTAAAAATAAACAAACAAATAATGTTTTCTATTGTTTTTTTTGTTTGTTTTTGTGTTTTGTTTTGTTTTGTTTTTTAAGATTGGCAATAACTGCTCTTAAATGTCCAAATAACATGATATTAGTTAAAGCAAAAATATCCCATTAAATATTCAACCACAGCCCTGGTCAATGTGGCTCTCGGTTGTAGCATAATCCCATAACCGAAAGGTTGCAGGTTTGATTCCCAGTCAGGGCACATGCCTAGGTCATGGATTCAATTCTTGGTCCAGAGATATCCCTGGTCTGGGCATATAGGAGGAAGTCCACTGATGCTTCTCTCTCACAGTGATGCCCCCACCCCTGTCTCTACTAGCAATAAAAAAAAAAAAAAAAAAAAAAAAAAAAAAAAAAAAAAAAAAAAAAAAAAAAAAAAAAAAAAAAAAAAAAAAAAAAAAAAAAAAAAAAAAAAAAAAAAAAAAAAAAAAAAAAAAAAAAGGCCCTCGGTTGAGAAAAAATACAACCACAGGCAATTAACATATCATATCATCCACAGCATAACTCAGTATCCTAAAGATGAAAAACAGCTTCCTCTCAATAGTAATTGACTCTTTAGAAGGCCCTTTTAAAGGGCTCTATTTATTTTTCATAGGCAACTCTTAAGTTGTTCGGAGTAAATAAGATGATAGATACACTGATCAAAAAACAAGTCCATTTTGCCAGTTCAGACTTTACCTCTTTAGAATAAATCAATTTATGATTAATGATGTATTTGTATATTTACTATAAAAAATTAATCCTTAGATTTGCTTCATTAGCCTAGAAAAATACCTTCCTCATCTTGCATAGTAAATATCCATGGAATGCAAAATAAGTAAAACAGTAATAGTCTATGACCCCCACCCCAACAAATTACGCCACATCAAAATAATCTGATTCTCACGTCAAAGAACAATTGAATACATACCACAAAAAATTTTAATAGATATGGTACAATTTAAAGGCATGTAATAAACATGAGCTTTATATTACCTATAAATTTAATAAATCTTATTTCTGTAATGTGGGTATATATTCATAGAAGGCCATTTAGAAGGAGATGCAAATATAATTTAATCAAATCTTGCCAATTATCCAGGGTAGGTTTAAACTGATTCACCAATTTCACTACCTGTATTGCTTGACACCAAAGACAAGCACTTCAGGTAGATAAAACATGTTTCTAAAGTTTCAGTGGTAGCAAATAATCAGCTTCCTAAGTTGTATGGTGACTCTGCCCAAAATGAAGGCATTCGTAGACCAGAGGTCTGAAACCCAACAAACGCAATGCCACTCAGAATGTTTACTCTGCGCCAGGTACTGGTTAAGTATTCACAGTGTTTTCTATCAGGCTCTAGGATCCGGTGGCATAAATCTGATTACTCCCTGTATTTCCCATGTGTAAAAAAGATCAGTTTAAAAAAAAAAAAAAGATCTGTGGTGTGAAGAGCAAATGTTGTTTTCAACTGTGATATGTGCCTGTGGGCAAGTTACCCAACAACTCTGTCTCAAAGCCTCCACCTATAAAACAGGTATAATAACCCCTGCCTCATTCATTCGCCTTAACAAATATTGACCGCACATCCAGTATATGCCAGGTACTGAGGGTAGGTGCTTAGGATCACAGGAGAACAAGAGATAAAAAGGGACAAAAAGCTCTTGTGAAGCTTTCTAATTTAAGAAAACCAGGTAATATGTGCCCAAAATGTCATGGGTGCTTGATGAATGTGAGCTCTCTCTCTCTCTCTTTCCCCTTTAGAAAGCATTTAGAATACAAATCCAACAGGAGCCCTGAGCTGTAAGTCAGCGCCAAATTAGAAATTTTTATTTAATAAACAAATGCAGAAGAGTAAAGATCAAGAGCACGTGTGCTGCAATACATTGGCTGGGCTCAAATTCTGACTCTTGTCACTTATGGCTGGTGGGACCTCAGTCAAGTTATTTAAACTCTGAAAGCCTCAGCTTCCCCTTGTGTAAAATGGAGACAACAACAACCTGGTAGGATCAATGCAACAATTAAATGTGACAAAGTACAAAAAGCAGGGGGTATAAAGGCCTCCTATAAATTAACGGCACCTGGTACGATTAGGACCATCTCCAACCCCATCTCCCATATCTGCAAAATGTGGACAATGACACCAACTCAGTAGGGCTGCTGTGAAGAGTTCAGAAATAAGGTACAATAAGCATTTCTCAGGACTGGCATATGATGGTACCTATGTGCCTATTAACAACAGCTGTTAATAACACAAACGAATGGGGAAGGGAGAAAGATGCAATCGCCTGCCTAACTCCAAAGAGAAGAACTGGGGAAGGTACCCAGAGTTAGGAGCTGAGGAAGAGCACTTTGTTCCTAGCATTGGTGCCGAGTGTGTCCAGAGTGGGATCAGATGCAGGTGGTTGTGAAACGACAAATTAACTGAATCTGGGTCACCGGGGTGGCATCCAGAATGTGTGCATCATGTAGGCTGTGGCTCTGGTCACCTCTCCTTTAGACCCTTCCAGCTTTACCAGAGGGTTGAAGGAGCAAAGGAAAGGAGTAGAAAGGGATTTATACCTTGCAGGTTTCTACAGGAAGGCATGTTGGCTGCGGAGGGTAAAATGATTTGGGGGAGTGTCAGTAAAACTCAGACATCCAGGCCTCCTGTTGCCCTCAATTAGGGCAGGAGAGGGCACCCCCTTCTCTCCTTTTAGGCTGCAGCAGACAATAGCAGCTGATTTATCACTACCAGGAAGACTTGAAAACTAGGTTGAGGGCGAGGGTGGGCAGGGCTCACCTCCCACCCAGGGCTGTAACACCTGGGCAAGGGGTCCACAGGGTTGCAGGCCAGGTTGCCACACATCTCGTCAGAGAACACAGGAGCCAGGAGAGCTTCTGGCCCTGCCCTCAGTAAATTAGTATTATAACGTAGAAACCAGTATGCCGACATTATCAACATGGCACAGTATTTAAGTAAACAAGCCCCCAAAGAGACTGAGACAGAGTGACCAAAGGGATCTGACTCAAACCTCCAATGGCAGGGCCCAAACTGAAACAGAGATCTTCTCCTGTTGCCCTACACACCCTTCCTACCACACATTGCCCTCCTGAGGGAGGCTCATCAGGAGTTGGTAGCTAAGAAGTCAAATATTGAGCCAGAGTATGTGATTCAGCTTTTAAACAAGTCTATGGCTATAAAGAAATAAAGCCTGCCTGTGTTAGTGCATCACTCCAGTGGCTTTAGGCAACGCAGAGATCCTGAGTGCTGCTTGGTTCATCCTGTACCAGCCTCCCGTGAGATGCAGCTCTCTGCCTCGGGCCAGAAATAAACAGCCAAGTGAGCCACAACAGCCACCCAAGCACAGGCACAGCCACGCTCTCCTTCCAAGACGTCTGCAGAGCCTCATCTGGCCAGCCAGTCACTTCTCTGCTCAAAATCTTAGGACTCCCGCTTATAGAAGAAAAGCTCCGATTCTGCCCCAGCACACCCTTTTCCCAGGTAGCCCTCCAACCACATCTTTTTCCAGTATGTGGTCCTCAGCCCCAAATCACACCCAAACCTCCAACCCACCTTGTCCCTTCCCATTTGGACTTCACCCAGGCTTTTGCTTTCTCCTTAAGTCTCAGCCTTCCTAGGGATACCCAGCTCAGGGTCCAGACTACACTCCCAAAGACAAGAATCACCCTGCTCTACCATGCCTAAAACTAGCACCCTAAACGCAGGAGTTGCTCAGTTAGAAATATTTCAGACAGATTTTGAGGCACAGAAATAATGTGTCATGCTCAAATCCAAGTAAACTGTTGAATCAAGACAAATGAACCAAGTCAAGGTTCAGAAAGGTAGGGCTAGGACCTCTGCAAGTACCCAGGTCTAATCAGATTTTGTATAACAAAAGGAAGTCCCCTAAGTCTAAGGAGATGGGCCATAGAAGTTTCTGGTAGTCTAACTCTAGCTGCAAGAAATGTAAACATCTCTAGGCATGTTTCCTATCTTTATAAAAGGAGAATAATGCACCTTAACCTTGGAATAGCACTTGTGACCACAGAGAACCACCCCTAGTCATGAGGGAGCCTTCCCACCCTCACCAGTACATCCTGGCCTGTCTCACAGGCCAGGGAGCAAACTACTCAGTAGTGTTTTCAGATGCCTCCCACCCCAATTTCCCTCCTGGGCCCCCAAAGGCCTGCTACAGCTTACCAGCATCCCACTTCCTCCTGCATAATTCTAGCTCAAATGAGAGAACAGTAAAAAAAAAAAAAAAAAAAAAAAAAAAAAAAAAAAAAAAAAAAAAAAAAAAAAAAAAAAAAAAAAAAAAGTAAAACAAAACAAAAAACCCCACCTAAACTAACAAAAAAAAGAAAAAAAAAGCTTGTCAGGAGTTCGTGAAATTGTAACCTATGTAAGTTAGTTTTTTTGTGATGAAAATGATCAACCTACTGAATCTACAGGGGTCTCCCCAGTTTTTCTCTACACTCTTAGCCAGGGCCTGTAATCTGTGGGTATAAGGTTTTGAGATTTTTCAGGTCACACATACAAAAAAGTGAATGTGTCCTCCCTAGGGGACAGAGGGCTCTGAAAACCAAAGCGTAAAGGCAAGATTGTGTCTCTACGACAATTCATAAACCACTAACTGTCTTCCAGGCCTGCTTTTTGACTCCCTTCACAGCCCCCACCTCAGATTTTTTAAGCCTTGCGTGCATACAGCGCTCCATTTCCTGGCTAAGTGAGACAGTTGGAATCCCATCAGAGGTCTCAGGACGTGGCTAAGTGTAAATGCTACGCAGGTGAGCATGGTCCAAACAGATTCTATTTCCACCTGTGGCTTTCAGCCCTACCTAAAAGGTCATCAAGACAGCAAACAGCTAGCCAGCCCTAGGCCTGCTCCCCCTCCGAGCCCACTTTCACTCCTAGCTGACGAGATGGTGCTAATAGTGAATAAACACTCCCCTTCTGACAACCAGTGTCCACCCTCAATACTGGGAAGGCAAAAGTAGGTACAGTTGTTTATATGGAAAAATAATACAATAATCAATAAATAATACAAGAATAAACTCTGCGCTTCATGTACTCACAAGTGTAAACCTACTTTAGTCTCACCCTGTATTTCTGAGGGGGAAAAAACGAGTCTCTTTTCTCTAATTCCACTACCCTCAATGAGCTTAAATAAGTACCCATGGTTTAAACACAACTAAGTTTTACGCACTGTTGGCTGAATCCCATTTGTTGAAAATAAAGGTCCCACCTTTCTAATCATGGCTGCCCACAGGTCCTGGGCCAAAAGATCTCTCTTGGCGGCGGGGGCAAGTTTTATTCTGTTAAATATGACACCAAATTGTAAGTTCATCCTGCACTTTGCTGAATGTGTCTTATCTACGGCCTCACTTTTCTAAAGGTATAGCAGTGTTTTCTGAGACAGAGCTGCTCACATCATGCCCTTCTTCAAAGCATCTGATGGCCCACAGCTACCTACACATCAACACAGTGGGGCTGTCTGTTTTTCTAGTCATCTCTCAACAGCTCTCTCCTCCAAACTCAACAAAGCACCCCCAACCCTATTCTCTAGGCACACTCCTGCCCGATTCTGTCCCCAAATAAACCTCACATTTTTATACTCCAGGGCCTGTACTTACATGGATCTTTTGCCTAGAAATTCATTTTCCCTTCCCCACATGCTTCTCCACGTCGTCAGCCCTTCACATCTGAAGACATCACTTCCTCTATCTGACCACTTCCTATGTCCAGGTCCTCTGCCTGTCCTGGTGTCTCTGCTGGTTTGATGCCTTGGTGAATTTCAGGGCAGGAACCACTCTGTATTCCTTTGCACCCCCAGGCCCTGGGGTAGTGTCAAGAGGGGTTCTCAGTAGAGGGATGCTGATGGCAGTATTACACAAATGAGAAAGCCCAGAATGCTAGTCTCCAATTCAGACTTCTTTGCATTACTCTTCTGACACTAGCGAGATGCCATGAACAAAATAACAATGATAATAATAACAGTAGCAGTCAATAAAAGATAGTTCCATTATAACTAAGCTAGTGGCACACGGGCTGAAATTTCCTATTGTTACTAATTTCAAAACAGTCCTTCTCCACAGACCCAGCAGAAACAGGAAATAGACCATCAAATGCTACTATAATTTAAGATCTGCAGTTCTGTAACTTGCTCAGGCATCCCCACAAAAGGGGAGGAACAATGCATACTGGTAACCCCATCCCAAGAAAAGACTAGATGTCCTCCAAAGCACATGGCTCCTACTACTTAAAAAGCAAAACAAAACAAAACAAAAAAATGACCTCCTACAGGCTGTCTCTCTCATATTTTAAGATCAGGTTAGTACTTAGTAGACCAATAGCTGTGCCTACTTCACCAGTATCACGGATCACTGGGCCTCTTCCATCACCAGTCCTGACCCCCAATACCAGCGTCAAGGTGAAATCTTCAATTTATACATGTTAAATAAAATGACAGTAACCCATTATAACATAAAACAACAAGGGGCCTATTTTTCCGGCATTGGCCCTACAGAAACCCAAAGCAACACTCAATCTCCCAAGTGCATACAGAACTGAGTTTCCAGCCTCCTCAAAAGTGGCTGACATTTTAGCCATATTTTGACATAAAGTTCAAGCACTTTTAGTGAAGTTGGGAGTGAGTGTCCATAAGAAAAGACTTTGAGGCAGCATGTACCCACTGCCCACCACACAGAGGACCAGCAGGGGTTCCCAAATACAGGCCCACCTTCTCCCACTGTGGGAGCAACTCCGACCATGTGAACGACATCTTCCATCCCTTGGGAACCCTTTGAATCGGAACTTGGGACAATTTCACCCTCACGCAGAACGTGTCCAGGGCCTCACCCTACCTCTCCGCAGGGTCTCTGCTACGTGCTGGCCCAAGGCGACCTGGGGCAGCCTCTTCCCCTCTGGCTGACCTGTGAACCAGCACCACTTCTTCAAGTCCCCCTTCTGATCTGGCCCTGAAGCGATGGTCTAACTCCCTCACTTTGTCATGTACCAGACAGAGTGACCTGTTTCGTAGGTAAGTTTTAACCCGCTGTTCCCAGAAGCCAGCAACCCCACTGCACATTTGTTCTTGCCCATCTTTCCCTCAGATGTGCACTAGAGAGCGCTGCACACAGAAGGTATTCAGGAGATATTGATTCGGTGACTATATCACGTCACCATGGAGGCAGTTTGGCAGCGACTACAAGCTCAGGCTCTGGGGTCAGGCCATACTGTTGACTCCAACTAGCTGGTGTGTCTCCGGGTCTCAATTTCTTCATCCGAATAATGGGGATAATAACTGTACCTGCCTTACAGGGTTCAAGGATTGTTAGGAGGAATGAGATGACCCATGTCGAGGATTTGGGACAAAAGTAACTAGTACTTGCTCAACAAATGCTGTTCCTGCTACTCTTATGCTAAGAGTTTTCCACATGTAAGCCTAATAACCAGAAAAGGGTAAAAATTAAAGTGGGATAATTTAAGATGTTGACTTATCAGATGGAGTGAGGTGGATTAGGTCCAGCAAGGGCAGAAAAGAAACTGAAAGAC
The DNA here is from genome assembly GCA_004026585.1 of Noctilio leporinus. Classification (NCBI taxonomy): domain Eukaryota; kingdom Metazoa; phylum Chordata; class Mammalia; order Chiroptera; family Noctilionidae; genus Noctilio; species Noctilio leporinus. The sequence goes on along the minus strand of PVIW01000279.1, from coordinate 317,578 downwards.
AACTTCTGGTTTCTCTAAATTAAAGCAACTATAGGTGGACCTTGACAATGATGTTTTCCACCAAAGGTGGTCTATACCTCAAACATGGTCTGTCCAATATATTTAAATAAGCCCTAGATAGACCCCTTTGTAATATGAATACCCACACCATTAATTCTGTGATAAAAGGCTGGGTTTCTAAATCATCAGTTTCTGTGGAGATACAGGAGCAGCACTAGCTACCATTAGACTTTCCAAACGCAAGAAAGCCAGAGATGCCCTTCCAAAATCCCGTTTACCAGAAAGAATACAATGAAATAAAGTGACTGAACCATTCTGATCATGTTCTCTAACTATAATCATTTGACCAGTGCTAACCACATTACCTCCCCGATACACATACACCACCCCCCTTTTTTCCCTCACTATACCAGAACGTGGACGTATCACCACACACCATTTACTCTCCACTGGACTGACAAAGACTCAAAGCAAGCTTTGCAAGACATTTGCCACGATCGTTCATGCACATCAACAGCAAGAGCTGCTCAAAAGGAGACAAGAACAATAAAAATGAGAAGGGAGTAACCACACCCCTAGTCATTCTCAGCACCTAGGGGCTACAATACGACCCCCCATGCCCCACACTCACCACTCATAGGCTGAGCAGCCACTTCCTGAGGAAAAAGCAATCCTTTCAGCCTGTATCCCCATGTCGCACTCTTGGCAAGACCACTGTGGCTTTGGGTTCACAATGAAGGGACACATCACAGACACCCTTAAGACAGACCACACGGCCTGATTCCACTTCAAACTTCTCCGAGGAAAGCTCACTAAAATCCCAAAGCATGCATTTCTTTATTAACTGGCTTCATTAACCTCTTCAAGATCTTTACATAAAATATATTCAATTTTCACTCAGTTAACCTTAACACAGCAGATGTTCTAACATATCCAGAAGGCAGCCACATAGAAGACATTCCGACACCCCAGAGGTTGGAAACCTAACACCCTAAACCCTCAAAAAGCAACAGCGAGGAAGCAAGCACACAACTCTGAAGAAAACGAAATTACTCAGCAGATAAGAGTGCATCAGCACCACTACCTAGCAGTTATGGACGAGTTATCCAAAAGTGACCTTATACACATTTGTCACTGACACCAATTCTGGATATTCATCACAAGGCCATCACCTAGTAAGCTGTATTTGCAACAAACTTATTAGACATCCAAATCCACGCATTTACTTGGGTCACAGAAAGGGCAGAGACTGAGCTATTGACACAATATCTTAAGATTAAACTTTTTCAAAAAATATGTTTAAACCCAGTTTTAAAAATGTTTCTTCCCAGCACCTCCTTACCAAGCTATTTTAACTAGAAAAAAGTGGGAGGGGGCAAGGTGTTTGTTGAAGCTTTTCCCCTTTTCAGTTAATCTTATCAAATGCAGGGCTGGGATAACGTGGGACAGGTTCTGATGGGATTTCTAGTGGTGGTGATGCAGGAACACCTGAGCTAAGCAAGAGATGAAAAGCACCCTCTCCCCAACGAGAGCAAACGACCCACCAGGGCTCTCTGGGGCCTAGGGAGACTTTCAGGTTACAACAGTCAGGACTGAGACCATAAAGGAGAAGGTCTCTAGGGCACGCCAGGGCTTGCCTGAGGTTTTGATCGTTATTTGGACCGCATCAGAGAAAAGTATTGCTCAAATCTGGGAACGCTGCTAAGACTTTCTCCTGAGATGATCTTTCAAGGACAGTGACCCAGCTCCCACATTAAGGGTGGCAGATGCCCCCCTCAGAAGCAAGAGTTGGATCTAGGAGAAAGTAACTGAGGGTGGGGTGGCACTCACTGAGTTGCCCAGAGAGGGTCAGAATGCACAGGCAGCAGCCTGCCCTCCAGCTTCTAGTTTTTACTAAGTCAGCAGAAATCACATCACTTTCTATCTCATTCCACAAAGATTTTGTTTGTCTTGATAAAAGACAGTTAATTAAGGCAGTAAAAACCCAACACTGCCTGGGGTTGCAAGCCTGCCATCACCAGAGGTATTCAACTATACATAGGCTAAATGATCACTCAGTGGGGAAAATCTCCATTCCTTGCGAAAGGCATTAAATCTTTTTCTTTGGCACTCCCAGATCTAGTGTAAAGCCTGGTCAACAGGAGACACACGAGTTTTGTTGACCAAATGAACTTTGTTTTCACACAGGTTACTGTTCCAAAATACTGATGTAGGTCTGAGACATTCACAGCATCAGGTGGCCACTGAGAAACTAAGAAATAAACTGGAAGATCAGGTCATGAGAGGAGTCCTGACCCTCCTAAGGAAAAGAGGCTCCAGCAATGTTCAGAGTCTTAACCAAAGCCTCTATGCTTCAGAATCAAACAGATACAGCATCACTACAGTGAACAGCAAATTAAATGCTCTTTAGATTAGTTGTATATCTCATCTGAAAATCATTCAGAGGCTCAGACTATCTGTAAGAAATCATCCATGTTCCTCTTGGCATTAGGAAATTAAAAGGAAGAAGGAAAGGGGGGAGGGAGGAGGGAGCCATTCATTTGTTTCCACAGGGAAGACCATGGCTCCCTTTTCATTTTCTCGAGTACTTATCATGCTTCATCCATGCCAAGTATATAATTTTTGACCAATAGAAACAAATGCTGAAAGAAAATGAAACATAAATATTTAACTATTTCAAGGGTAGGGAACGTACCTTGATCATAATCCTTCCTTAACCCCACTTTCTGATCTCAAAGAAAGGCATATCACCATCCATCAGCTACTAAAGCCAGAAACCAGAAAGTCATCTCCCTCTTCCCAGCCCACCCCGCCCTGTCCAGCAGTAAGTCCTTCCATACCATTTAAATCCCTATCAAACCCAGCCAGGCTCTCCACTCTGCTGCCACCATTCTCCAAGCCACCACTGGTTTTCAAAGTTTTGAACAACTAGCTTACTTACCAATCTTGCAAATAGAAGGCAAAATAGTTGCCTCCTTCTGGTCTAGTTTATTCTCCACTCTGGGCAGGAGAAATCTTTTCAAATACAAATCTAATTCTACCATTCTTCAGCCTAACACCTTCTATGGCTTCTCAGGATTTAAAAAAAAAAAAAAAAAATCCAAATAGAGGTAAGCCACAAGCAGTATGCTCCAGCCCCTATCCACCTCACCACGCTCCTCATTTACTCCTACTGTGTCTTTTCTCCCTAAACAGACACACACATACACTTCTCACCTTAATGAACACAGGCCCCTCTCCAACCACAGGGCCTTTGCATAAGCTATTCTCTAACCATCCTTCCCTTCACCATCCTTATGGTGTTAGCTTGTATGCTACTTCTGTGGGATGCCTTCCCTGATCTGCCTCCCAGCATTTTCTGCTCCTCTCATAGACACAAAGGCCAAATTTCACTTCATGTACTTAACTTTTAGCACTTAGCACAAATGTAAAAATGACTTAGTGGTTGCATGTGTCTCTTTCAATATCTATGAAGGAGGTAGCAATGGTCTGTTTTTCATATTAATACTGTTGGTGTTAAGACATAGAGATTTCACATATCTATTGATTAAATAAAAAAATAAATAACTAAAGATCTATGAATGTAAACAAGAAAAACACTGAGGTTGGCAAATTTGGGGATAGAAAACTATTTTCTAAAGGGATATTGAATCTGATACTGAATCCAAATTGATATATTTTAGAAAAAGGGAGTTAAGGAAGCTTTATAAAACTCTTGAACCACAAATGGGTCTCATAAATTTATAAATTCAGAGTTAGAAGAATTAAGTCTCCTTTAAATTACACTTGGTTTAAAATTTTAAATAGGACTGTTTAATCCAATATAGATTTAACTAAATTGCGGGAAAACTGTTTGAGATGTCACTAGGCAGTTTTATATAATTTTCCCTCCCTCAAGTAGAGGGAGGCCCTCAAGGCCCTAAAGTAGAAAATAAGCTTTTTAAATGTTTTTAATTTCTTGTTGTAGAGAAAACTCATTCACATGGTTCAAAATGTAAAGATACAAGAATGTCCATAAGAAAAATGCCTCTCATCTCATCTTCCTGGTACCTCTCCTATTTCTAGATATTTGTACTACTTTTAAAAGAAAGTTAAGGAAAGATTTCAAGATGATTTTGTGTCTTCAAAAGTTTTTTTCTTTTTTCCCTTTTTTACAATTAAGCCTCAGAATAAAGCTCCCCTAATACAGTGAAATTGATTCTTTCTATAAATATTGCACATAAAACTCTATCAAGTACATATATTGAGCACACACAAAGAAAGCAAGACATATCCTGTAGGTTTCTGGTTTGGTATTTTGTTTTAAATCGAAGGAGTAACAGAAAAAAAGTTAAATTATACACAGACCAACACTCTTATTAAGTCATACCACTAATTAAACAAAAATCTACTAAACAGTGAAAATGATTTTTGGTTTTTGATCTGTGTGCCCACCTCTCTGATTTAACATTAACTTCAAACCAAGAGCTAATCAAAAGTGGTTATAATTAGTAAGGGCCCAAGTGTGACAGCTTTAGTGCAATCAGGCATTAACAACGTTTTTTTCTCTTAAATTTCGAGTACATTTAATTGAGCAAACTTTTATTTTATTTATTTTTAAAGACTTTATTATTTTAAGAGAGAGGGGAAGGGAGAGGCAGAGAAGGAGAGAGACATCCATGTATGGTTGCCTTTCACCTGCCTCCAGCTAAGGACCTGGCTGCAACCTGGTTATGTGCCCTGGCTGGGAATTAAACCAGTGACCTTTGGGTTTGCAGGCCGGTGCCTTACCCACTGTGCCACCAGCCAGGGCTTAAACTTTTATTTTAAAATGTCTGTAATTTGCCCTGGTCACCAGTTCCATTCCCAGTCAGGGCACATGCCTTGGTTGCAGGCCAGGTCCCTAGTTGGGTGTGCATGAGAGACAACCACACATTGATGTTTCTCTCCCCCTCTCTCCCTTCCCTTCTCTCTAAAAATAAGTTAAAAAATCTTTTAAAAATAAATGATTAATTTTTAAAAGTCTGTAATTCAAAATTCTTTCTCCCAGTGTGCACTTAGCACCAAATTTCTGCCTGATGAAGTGCTGAAAACATTAGTTTACCTCTGTTTCCTTCTCTTATTTTGTACTGATATTTAGGACTTAGTTTCCCAATTACACGTACTCTTCTCCAAAAAGAACCTGCACCTCTTCAAAAACTCTCATTTTTCCTATTAGAAAATGGCTCTAATCAACACTCATTATCAAGTAAGTATCAACCACTCGATACTTGTGCTAGGTACAAAAGACAGAAAAATGGGAGTACGAGTCTCTCCAGTGTTGGGGGCGGGGGTGGGGGTGGGGGCTATTAACAGGTAAATTATAACAGACCAGACCCAGACAGACAGGGGTAAGGGGTATTCCAGGAAGAGGAAGAGGACCTAATTCTCCCCGGAGATGGTGTTTGAGATCCATTTTGAAGAAAGGCTGTTTGCTACAAGTGGATGGGAACAAAACAGAATGACCAACCCACGCAAAAGCAGAGTAGTGAGAAATTATTCATTGTATCAATGGAGTAGAAGAGAGAGGGGCAAGAGCTGAAACTTAGAAAGACAGTTTGGAAGCTGATAATAAAAGTTCCTTGTGTGCCACGCTGAGGGGTTTGGATTTCTTCCTGTAGACAACATGGAGCCAAGTGATGTTTTTCAGTGGGCAAACACCATGGGCAGCTTCAGTTTTTGAGGAGAGCAGAGTGAACTGGAGAAAGGACACACTGGTGGCAGGAAATTAACTGAGGAGGCGTTTGCAGTGTGATGATGAGGGCCTGAGGTCGGGATCAGCAGGACAGTCCGTTTCAGAGTCAGACTGAAGTTCCAGGGAAGGTCTGCTAACTGAACGTGGGGGCCGAGGGCTAAAAAGCACAGGAGTCAAGGACAGCAATGTGCTTTCTGGCCTGGGAGACAGGGTGGATGGTGAATGTCAGATCATGTTCTAGAAGTGAGGGCAATGCCTTTTATGTTTACAAGTTACCTCTGAGGTACCTACCAGTAGGTGGCCCAGGTGACAGAAGGTTCCAGCTTGGGCTGTAAATGGAAATAGAAAGCAGGGAGTTGCTGGTTTATAGGCTGGATGAAAAGGCAAAAGCACCAAAATCTGTGGCTGGGGCAGAGGCGGGGGGGGGGGGGCACAGGTGGCCTCAGAGCAGGTCACTAAGCACTACCAGCACCGATGGATGTGAACTGGATGCTGACAGTCTGTCCACTGGTTTAGGGTGTGAAAAAAAAGGCACCTCCAAGAGTTACACATTTCTAAAAGGTAAGTGGGAGACTAGGTTATTCTGGGGCAACTATCACTTCCCACCCTGGCAGCCCTCCCTATTCTAGATTCTGCTGCTCTCTTCCTGACTCTCCCTACATCAGGGCTTCATCCACATCTCCGGCTTGTGTGACAGGCCCGGGGGACCCAGGAAAAGTGGCACCTGTGGCTAAAAGATCACTCCTGTCGCTATCTGAGACATCTCTGATCTGAAAAATTCAGTTTCACATTTGTACACAGTTTTTTCTTTAAATCAACCACCCTTTTTGTGAATTTGAGGTCCAGGAGTCCCAAGGACATAAAAATAACCGTGGTCTCTTGCTCTTGGTCCCTCCCCGTTCCTTCCAGCCCTGGCATCAGGTCTGCCATCCATCCTCTCCAAGAGAAAATGTATGTACATAAGACCAGATTCCAAAACCCTACCTTGTAAAAAGGTAAAAAGATAGTTATGTAAGAATTTTGCAAAAACTTGAGAAAGCAAATGAGGGAGACTAGGAGTGCAGAAGCATTAACTGTCAAGTGAGCGAGGGCTAGTTCAAACACGTGTAAAAAGGGCGGGGGCGGGGTGGGGGACTATGGGGTACACTTCATGCAAGTTACAGTGGGAGGGAGGACAGGCAAGCGGGGTGGGGGACTATGGGGTACACTTCATGCAAGTTACAGTGGGAGGGAGGACAGGCAAATGACAAAATCAGAGCAAGTTTCCTAAATGACTGAAGAAGCAACTTGGAAAGCTGAGCCACCTACCCGCACAGCTTCCCCATGCCAATGAATCTGGTTTAGTTTAGAAGCAGATGAGTTCTAGAACTGTTATTTACTAAGAGGTTTTAAAATCTATTTGATGCCACTTAAAAGTTTTCCCCAATCCCAAATTTTCTGTGAAACCTTGAACTTGCCAACCATGGTACCTTACAGGCATGTAATGAGATCTTAGTTGCTTTATGCAATTTCAGATGTCCAAATATATCACATGTAATAATATTGTGAGTACACCCAGGCTACCTGCACATGACACAGGCCATGACTACACTCAGTACCTTAAAGCACACTTTCTTGTCCTCCCACACGTTTGGGACTGGGCAGTCTCTTGGTGTGGGGCCATCACTGTAGTTTGCATCTCTGGCCTCTACCCACTCAAGGCCAGAGAACCCCCCTCCCCCAGCAAAGCAATCAAAAGTGGATCCAGACATTGCCAAATGCCCCCTGGAGACAAAACCACCAAGTTGAGAACCACTGCTTTAAAGGGAGAGTCCAAAGCTTACAACCTACCTTTTCCTTATCCAGTCCATATTCATTAAGAATAATTTGCCAGTTCTGTTAGTCTCTTGGCACTCAAAGTAAAAAGAAAGTGCTTCCTTTCCTGATTTGAACATAAACTCCTAGGCAAATTCTGCCTAAAGTAATGGTGTTGTGCACAATTCTGGAAAGGAAATCCAGAGTGGGCACCCACAAAGCTTCCTGAGCTCAAAATATACCACTTTCTTCCATATATAGATTTTGACTTTCTGGAACATTTTTTCATCCTTACAACAACCCCACGATGTAGAAAACCTGCTAGAAAAAAAAAAAAAAAAAATGTGTATAATCGTATTCATTAACAGAAATGCTGCCAAAGGCAAAAAGTTTCTTTTTTAATTGGCTTACATCTTCAGATTCAACCACAGAATTATTTTTAAAAGGACCTGGTCCCATTTTAAACACACACACAGATAAATAGTTATGGTGTATTTAATGCTCAGTCTTCTGAGGCCAAGTACATTTTAAAAAGCAGGTGTTGTAGGCCCTGGCTAGGTAGTTCAGTTGGTTAGAGCATCGTCCTGACACCCTAAAGTTGTGGGTGTGATCTCCAGTCGGGGCACGTACAACGAATGCATGAATAAGTGGAGCAACAAGCTTATGTTTTTCTTTCTCTCTCTTTCTCTTCCTTCCTCTCTCTCTAAAATCCAGTAAATAAAATTTTAAAAAGAAAAATGCAGGTGTTGTACAGAGCTAGGCTGGGGTTAGGAATTCTGGGTTCCAGCCTTGATTTATGACCAACCACTTGGTGGAAATAAGCATAGTTGTAAAATGGGCTAATGTTTCCAACCCAACCCTGACTTGTTCTGAGGATAAAACTGGAATCTTATTAAAGGCCTTCTTCACTTTGTCCTAGGTATACACTAATGAAAAAGGAAATTTTCTAAGTAATTAAATCACTAAAAGTCTCCAAACCTTGGTATAATAATCCTACCCCACAGACTCTGAAAAAAAGGGGGCAAAGAGATGAGATACCAAGCAGGCCAGGGGGAAAACAAATAGAGCCATTTAAAAGCTTTATCTAATTACCCCCACTGAGACTTTTTCTCTGCAGTCTGGCTGGCTGACAAAGAATGTGGGGGTTTTCATTGGGTTTCTCCACCCTATCAGGACCACCCGCCCTCACAGAGTCTGAAAGACCTCAGGTGAATCCTGCAGGAGCAGTCAGTACCCAGTCTTGGGGATTTTACAGAGGCTTTCAAATTCTCTTAGCATTACTTGCTTGAATCATACTGAACAAACAGTCTCCACCCTCTCCCACTTCTTTTGTCTGAAGCACCTATTCACAGGCAGCCACCTCTACTGATGGCTGACTGGCTCACCTGTATCCTGAAGTACCATCAGAAACAAGATGCACCAGTAGTTGCAAGGAACAGCTCCCTGTGCCCTCCTCCCAGCCTCCCTTCCTCTCCACTGCACCCCATCTCCACCAACAGTCAATGCCCAGGGAAGGTGAGCTGAGAAACAGACCAGCACAGTGGATTACACCATCCCACAGGACAGCTAACACAAAAGAGGAAAATCCATCACGCACACTCCCCATCTTTCTCATTCTTCTACTTCTATCATAATGCAAACACAGTAAGTAGATGGTTTTCCTCACTGTAGTCTGCCTTCTACAGGAGCTGGGGGAATTAAAAATAAGTAATGCATTGCAGAAAGTAAATCGCATGCCTCTCTGTGTTTCATATGGTACACCTTTTACCTCTGATTTATGGGGAGGCCTCCCAAGGTGTGAAAACCACCATCTGACCCCTGCATTTTGAAGAGGGCCATGGCTATTTTTACTCAAAAATAATTTCCTAGGTCTGAGGGAGAAAACTCATATACCCTGCCCCCTCAAAGGAACCCATCCAATTTCTTAATTATATTTGGATATAAAAAATATTACCCAACTTGCCTGTTCAGTAGGTCATATGTCCACAAGTAACCTTGAGGCAGGGAAACTTTTGACTTATAGAGGGCTTGCCATCAACCAAGAGATGATTGCCAGCCAAGGATTCAGTTAGATTTCAACCATTTTATCTCACTGAAAAAACTCCAATATCCTTTAACATACTTCTGGCAGAAATGTAACATAAATCACAATTTTTCCCCTAACACTTGGTCAGTCCTCCCAAAGATATTCTAAACCTAACATAACTATCTTTTAAAGGTATTAAGAACTAGGCTGAGTAAACTGAGATGGGGAAGTGGAGTGAAAAGGAGGAGGAGCCTTATCAAAACCTAAGGGAATGATATCTCAGTAAAGGGGGAAGAAAACTATGTCTTGTTATCAGGAGAGACTGAATTGCATACTTTCTATTGATACTATATTGCATTTCTATTTTTTAAATGAAAATTTGTTAAATAAGGAGTGAACTAAGACATCCCTCTCTATATATATTAGGTAGGTTTTCCAAAATAGACTGAAAATATGTTATTAGTTAATGAAATACTGTGATGGTACTCATACGTATCCTCCGGAAGGGAAGGTTTAGCCTGAACACACTGGTAACAGACAAGAAGTCTGCCCAGACTAGCTGCCATCTGACACCAGAGTTGGTCAGACAGCATGAACTTCAATTAAAAGACACTTACAAAAGAGAGATTATTTAAATATGATAACAAAAACAAAACAAACTTAACACCCTACCTTCCTGGGTCAAAGGACGTGGAAGACTCAGAAATTAATTAAATCTAGTAAATAATGTAAAATGGGAAGGGACTCCCTTTCAAAAATGCTCCGGTTAATTTTAGCATCCTTCTGTTTAGCTGCTTAGCAACCCTTATCCCATGACCTTTTGAGCATCACCTACTTTTCAGAAGGATAATGAATAGAAACATCAGAAGGATTTACTTCTGACTGTTTCTAGTAAACAGGTTTAACCAATTTCTGTAGGAGTTAAATTTATAATCATTATGCCAACAAAACCCTAAAAGGGCTGAATTTTTAAAACTTTCTTAGTCAGAAAATATCCTTTGCTGAAGGTAATAAATGATGTTGACAACTGAGCATAAGGTAGCAAAGCAAAGATTTCCAAACTGGCCTAGAAAGTGGACAAACACAGGAACTCAAAACTGGACATAGAAATGAAAGCTACTTAGTGGCAACTAGCTACTGTAACTAATAAACAGCTGTTGATCAGGTGCAGGATTTATAAGATTAGGTTTATTTTCAATATTCTGTACCTGTGTTGGATGCAAGGAAGACTTCAAGAGAAATCTAAAATAAAAGACTCCTGAGTCAAAAGGTCACCTGTTTGATGATGTGAACAATTTGGAATGGATGCACCACCTGTGCCAGCTGAGTCAGACCCATGTTCCCCATCACATAGCAAACACTTCTCTATAATAAGGGTTTAGATTCTGATTTTCTGATGAGAAATAAATAATATCTAGAAAAACCGAGAGAACCATATGCCATAGAACAGTAAACAAGCATCAGCAGCATTTAACAGTATCACATAACCAGCAAATCCTTCCTAAAAAAACAAGACATCCTAAAATGCAACCAGTTTAGCAGTATTTTTCAGAATTATAAAACAGTGCAAGTTCATTAACAACCTAAAATGGAGCACAAGCTAAACAAATAACTAAATCAAAGGGCTCTCCCTTTCTTTTGTAAAAAGGGGGTAGGAGGGAAGGTATTTTTTTCACACATTTAAAACTTGATAAAAGCCATTCAAATGTTTAATTCATCAGTGTAACCAAAGCTCAAAACACATCAAAGCAGGATCCATCAGCCGGTACCCAGAAGGCTCCCTCCAAAGAGCAGCAATAAAAAACAAAAACAAAAATAACCGTAAAATTAGTGGTTCACCTTTGCATAAATGTGAAGAATAATTTCGAACCCATTCCTTCAAAAGTTCTTTGTGGCTCTTGAAGGAAGCACAGAAGTAAACGTTTTGGGGTGGGGGTTGGGGGGGGGTGGGGAGAAGAAGAAGAAGAAGAAGAAGAAGAAGAAGAAAGAAGTTTCAGCCAAGGCTTCAGCCTCTTAGACTTCCGGGTTACATTATGTCTTAGAACCATACCTGCCTACTCAAAAAAGCACCAGATCTGGTGGGCGCTTTTCAAGGACAGTAAAGGTGGGGGTGGGCATGGGGGACAGCCCTTTAAAAAATATATTTGTGTTTTTTCTGCAGTTTTTTTCACCTTCTACTCCAACTAAACTTATTTCAGAACAACTTGTGCATGCACAGCCACTGCATATCTAAAGAAAAATATCTCAAAAATATGGGATGCACATTAGCAACTCAGCCTTTGCAGAAATCATCTCAAGTCTCCTCTTCAAGACAAAAATACCTCGCTATTTCCAGCATCCCGATCCAACAAGTAATCTTTATTTCCATTGGCTTTCGAAAGGCTAAACTTAAATCTAAACTCTAAAACAAGTACGAGGGTTAATTCCACAACTGATAAAAATCCTCGGACAGGTTTTTCGGCATACCAAAAACTTATATTTTTTAATTCACTCTTCTATCCCTCTCCCTCACCATCATCATCCCCCCACCCCCCCAAAAAAAGAAGAAAAAACTCCAAAGTGCCCCGAATGTGTGCTGCTGCTGGCTCTGAAGCCGTGTAGAATTTCGTAATGGAATGTGAACTGCTCGTCCGGATCTGGGCTCACGTTCTATCTTCTAACCAGTAAGGAGCGAGGAAGGGCAAATTTGCTGAGCAAGGAGAAATACTTTCCTCCTCTTTTAAAACCCATCACCGATGCACCAGGGCGCCTGTCAACCCGCCCGCCTGCCTGCGGGTCCCGGCGACCCCGGGTCTTCGCGGCCCCTGCGCCCCACCTTAACTCGGGGCCGTCCCCATCCCACCCCCCGCCCCCGCCCGAAAAGTAAAGTAGCCCCGCCGAGAAGCGGGCTCGACCTCCGCGTCTCGCACTCACAAGCTTCGTCCGGCCTCGCGAACGGTCGCGGAACTAGTCACCACATCCTCGACGCGACCCTCGGCTGGGTTCAGAAAACACGCCGCTTCACAGGGAGGGGGCCGGCGAATGGAAGTACCTCCCCGCTCCTTAGCAACCATTAAGGTCGCAGTTTCCTAAGAGACCGCGAGCGAGAAGGGGGCGCGGGGGGGCTGAGCCCGAGGCTGGGCGCGCGGGGGGGGGGGGTCACTGGGTCCCTAGCCTCTCGACGCCGCTTCCCCCCAGACACACACACGCCGGCTGGGCGCTACGGGCCGGGATGGGAGGAGGAAGGAAGCCCGAGGAACTCGCCAAAAATTGGTCCAGCGGGCAGCGGACAAAAGTTTCCGAGCGCGCTCCACAGCTGGGCGGCGAAGCGGGCCCCGGCAGCCGGCCCCGCCTCGGATGCTCCCGGCCTCCTTCCTGTGCTCGTGACGGCGCCGGGCGCCGAGCCCCCCCACCCCCCACCGCGATGCAGGCTCAGCTCCACACCGATGGCTCCCACGAAAACACGTACACCGCCAACGGAAGGGCAAGGGAACAATACGCGAACAGGGCTCCGGCCCCCGCCTCCCCTGGTCACCCGGGGCGGTGGTCGGAGTGACCCCCCAGCCACGAGCCCGGAACGGGCGCGAGAGCACCGCTGTCCGCGGCCCCCTCCCGGCCGGCGCCGTCCGCCAGGGAGGATCAAAGTCCGCAAAGCAGGGCGCGGCGGATGCTCCCACCGCGCAGCCCGGAGCGGGCACCCCCGAGCCAGCACCCTAGGCAGGCACCCAGATACCTTGCGGCAGCGGGCGGGCGCCGTCATCTCCGCGCTGCTCGGCCCGAGAGGGACTCGAAAGTATGTAGGAGAAAAGTTTCCCCTCCCACATGGGGGGGGGGGGGAGGATGTCGGGGGAGCGAGGGCGGAAGATGGAGAGCAGCGCTGGGAAGATGTTTCTGGCGGCGGTGCGTGCACCATCCGAGTCCCCACGGTGGTGGTTAAAAATAAATTGGGCGGCGGGCGCAGCGGCACGGGTCCTGCCGGATTCCTGCGCTCGGACGGCTAATATGGATGCGCATCAGGTCCTGGCGGCGGGGCGCTGCGGCGGCCGCGGCGGCTCGCGCTGGGAGCTGGTTGGCAGAGCCGGCAGCTCGGGAAGGGGAAAGGAGCGGAGGAAGGGGAGGAGGAGGGGGAGGAGGAGGAGGAGGAGGAGGAGGAGGAGGAGGAGCGGCCGGGCGCGCAGCCTGAGGGGAGAGGGCTGCCCAGCTCATCCCCAGCCAGCCCCACCGCCCCGAGCGCACGTAGCGCGGCGTGGGGCTCTTGGGTCCTCGGCTCCGGGAAACAGCAAGTTTGAAAAGTACAACACGCTGTGCAGACTTCACCCTCCCCATCCCCAAAAGTTCTTTAAAAGGTCGCTCCCACTCAGCCCCAGACATCTCGCTGCCACCCGAGTCCCGAGAGCTGGAACCCCGGGCGCGTACTTACGGCCGGGCAGGGCGCTTGACTCCCAGGCATGATGCCTTGCCTAGGGGACCGGTGGGCTTCGGGGAGCGAACGAGGAGAGATGCAAACTTGTTCCGGAAAAGGAATCAAAATGGCGTTTCTGGATGTGCAAAGTTCATCAACTCCGTAGTCACTTCCCCTCCTCCTCTTCTCCCACAGGGAGGGACATGGGCAAGGAGCTGGCGACCCCTTCGCCTCAGCCGTCGTCCCGGCCCCCGCCTCGGCCCCCCGCCCCGCTTCCTCGCCCGCACGCTCGGAGACTCGCTCTCCCCCTCTCACCCTGATAAGTAGACACATCACGTGTTGCTCCTGCCAGTCTCCTGGGGACGTGTTACTGAGCGGCCGCGGCGGCGGCTCGGGCTGGGGGGTGGGAGGGACCGCGGTACCTGCCTGTCCCCACCCGCCCCGAATTTAGCGGGGTGACCGCAGTTTCTCTCTCAGGATGGATGGAGGTGGAGTCCCCCACCCCACCCCCACCGCAGCTCCAGGTTTGCCCCAAGCCTTCCACTGGCGCCCCGGGCCAGGGGATGGGTCGGACCGCCCCAGGGGAAGGGTCTGAGCGGCCGCAGCTGAGCCAGATTCCAGTCAGCCCAGCGCTCGCTGGTAAGCCACTTTTCAGGATCTCCGCGCCCCCTCCCCTGCAGCCCTTCGCTGCAGGCGACTGTCCGCCCCCAGCTTCCCATCACTTTACTGCGAGGTTTGTTTCACTATTTTAACGGAGGAGAGTAGTGTGGCAGCTACGCCCCGGAGGCGCGAGAGGGGCGCCTTGGAGGCCAGGAGGGGGTGGCTTGGGGGTCAAGGTGCCTGGCCTGGCACCGCCTCTCTGCGTCTTGGAGGTGAATAATAGGTTGAACCCCACCCGCGCCGTTCCCTCTTCACGAGGTGCTCGCTCCGCATCCAGGTGAAGCGAGTAGATGATGGGGCAGGAGATAAAGGAACTGGCTCTTCACCCCGGCCCCCACGTCGGGCTGTTTCTCTCCCAGGGTGCGGTCCTTCCAACTCTGGTGCTGCCAGTCGGGAACGTGTTCTCCATCCAACAAATTCAAAGCTGTCTTGGCCTTTGTCACCTTTTCCTTAACACACACCACAAGTGATGCTTGGGCGGGAGCTGCGGGCCCCCAAGGGGCAGAAGGGCAGAGGCTGCTAGGGCCACAGTGTCCCCACCCCGCGAAGGGACAGCTGATGCTGTGTCATCCACATTGCCCTCCGAGGCATCAGGGAAGCCACATGTAATATCTCTCTCTCTCAGAGGGCTCTTGTTTCAACTCTGGAAAGCCGGGGCCTCCTCTGAGCCACTCTCCATCTCTACAGCTCCCACCACCATGCTTGGCCCTGTTTGCTGTGGCCCAAATTATCACAGAGCCCAGGGAAACCAACCCTGGCCTGTGCTTCCTCCATAAAGCAGCTGACGTGTTTCCAACTGTTAATACTTTTCCTACTGAGGTTCTGAAAGGGCCTGTTCTGGTCCTGGCCTTTGGAAACAGCTTCAGACAGATAAAGGGTGACAGTGGTTGTGGAAACCACCACCACACACCCCAAATCCTAAAGACAAATGTTTCCTGACTAGTTGCAGAGAATACTACTGTAGAATTATGCACTTGAGATTAGTCAAGATGATGTTATATATACAGAAAGGTCCCTACCCTACTTACTATGACCTTTGACTGTGACTTCACCACACCAGCTCCCCTGAGGACACCTGCACACCATACAAAGTTTTAGGCCCAATCATGGGCCTTTAATTTCCAGCCTTCAGTGGAACTCTAGTTTCCAGGGCTGCAGATAGAAGTGTCTAACTAGGGATGGAATAAATGGATGGGTTCTGGCCAAAGTAGAACTCTCTAGAATGAAACAAAAACAGTTGGACTATTACCTCTGACTTGAGATAAGAAGGCTAAGCCACTGCCCAAGAGGGAACTGATTCAGCTGGCTGTATCTCTGACGTCCAGATTCATCAAAATTAAGTTTTCAGAACCTGTTACGTTTCCCATGGTCTACTGTTTACTGAGGAAAACTCTATCCAAAGAAGCTTTAGCACTTGCATTTTTCTAAGTCCCTCCTACCCCATGCTCCCATGTGTATTATCAAATGCTTTTTTGAAGATAGGCCTGCCCTGGTAGGAAATGGCAAGTCTCTACACAGGAGTACTACATCACAGTCACCACAGAATTGGTGTCTGAAGCGCCCAAGTTGCAACGTGTTCCAATGAGAAGGCAAAAGAAAAAAAAAAAAAAAAAAAAGTGGAGGGGGGCGGCATGTGGGGAATGATACTTTACTCTTTTGCTCTGTGTCAGGAATTAGCCTTGGTTTCCTCATTCAGTGGTAGGGTTTGAGTAGGAACAATATCAAGGTTGGAATTTTGCTTGTGATTTAAGCTTATTCTGTAAAATACATTCAAATCTACAAAGCTACATGAATTTTCATGACAAATCACCACCTTTATAATGTCACCTAGATAACACTGGCAACTAAAAAGCGAGAGAAAACAGTTTAAAAGGAAATTTAAAAAACTGAATTCTAATGACACTGGGTCCTATGTTCATCTTTTCTAGCTAATTAATAACCTTGAAAGTTAAATGACCTGTTTGAAGGTCCTTTTGTTCATATTACATATGAAGATCATTTATCTGGCAAATATTTATCAAATATCTAATAGGTAAAAAGAGCCATGCTATCAAAACCACACTGAGCTACTACTTCACATCCACTAGGATGGCTAAATCAAAAAGACATAATAAGTGTTGACAAAGGTGTGGAGAAACTGGAACACTTATGCATTGCTGGTGGGAATGTAAAATGCTGCAGCTGCCTTTGGGAACAGCGTGACAGTTACTCAAAATGTTAAACATTGAGTTACCACATCACCCAGCTATTCCACTCCTAGGTACCTACACAAGAAGTGAAAACATGCCCAAATGAGAACTTGTACTTGAATGTTCAGAGCAACATTATTAATAATAGCTAAAAAGTGGAAACAACCCAAGTACCTATCAACTGATGAGTAGGTAAAATGTGGTCTAGCCATGCATGGAATATTATTCAGCCATTAAAATGAAGTGTGAATATATGCTGCAACATGGATTAACTTAGAAAACATGTCAATGAAATAAGCCAGATCCAAAAGGATAAATACTATATAGTTCTGTTTCTGTAAAGTGTCCAGAATAGGCAAATCTATAGAGACAGAAAATAGTTTGCCTAGGATTGAGGGTTTTGGGGGGAAATGCGGATTGACTAATGTGTATGAGGTTTCTTTTTGGGGTGATAAAAGTGTTCTAAAATTGATTGTGGTGATGGCTGCACAACTCTTAATTTATTAAAAACCTATTGAAAGTGTACTTAAAATGTGTGAATGGTATGGTATGTAAGTTATAGCTCAATAAACCTGATATGCATATACCTATATGAAGTTGTGTTAGGTTCTATAGTGGAGAAGCCATAAAAAATGGATAATTTATCATCTGTGTCTTAAAGAGTTCATAATAGAATCTCTGTACATGAAGTAATCATGAAATGAAAATTGACAACATATTATAAGAACCATTACATAAGTACAAAATTCAAGTGTTCAGAGAAATGAAATCACTTCTAATAAGAATAATTGGGGAAAGCTTTATGGAAGAGAAAGCAATGGAGCTGAGCTATGGAGAATGGCTAGGAATTTAATAGGTGGAGATTGGGGTTAGAAATAGCAGGTGCAAAGGCATGCCTGTAGCAAGTCATGGGTCCTGTTTAGAGAACAGTAAGGACGCCAGTGTGGCTGGATTATAATGTATACAGGACTATATCCGGAGGTCTGTTCCAAAAGTATCGAGCCAATGTCAGTGTAATTAAAACAGTTTGTGTGGTCGAAACTTTCTGGACAGACCTAGTAGATGATGAAGACTGAAAGGTAAACAGCCTAAGGCTGGTCGGCAAGGATTTTTGAATACTGTCCATGGAAAATGTTAGGTATGAGGACCTGAACTAGGGTGGAGGTAGAAGGAATGGAGAAGAGATGATCAACAACCACTTAAGAGAGAGAAGCGAAAGAAAAGCAACTGGTGCCCTTGGAATGTGAGGGTGAAGAACTGAGGGCCAAGAGGATGCCTGGTTCTTAGCCAGGTGACTGAGGGAATGAATGACAAATTGAGAAAGAGATGAGAGCGCAATGAGGTGGAAGGTGACAAACTAGGTGATACTGAACTCAATGGAAATTAGAACTCTGGCATGGAAAAGAATCAGAAAGAAATGGATGTGGGCATTGGAAAAGGCCACTTGGATGAGGTGACACTTCCATGAATCTCTCAAGTTGTGTACGTGTCCCCCAGACAAAGAGGAGGGCGCAGAGCCCTTCAGGCAGAGGGTGTGGAGAGTAGTAAGTGTAAGAGTGTGAGGTATAAACCAAGGTCGGTTTTCTGAATTGCAAATACCTCCCTCTGTGGCTGGAGCAGAGGGAGGAGGAGAGGCAAGAGATGGAGCTGGAGAAATAGCCAGTGGGTCAGACCACCTAGAGCTTTGTGCATCTCACAGCTTAGTGGACCTGATCCAGCAGTAAGGCTCTGAAAAGGTTTAAGGAGGAGGGTAGGCAGAGCCTCCCTCATGGTACTGTGAAGAAGGGTCTGGAGGACTCAAGACAGGAAGGCCAATTAAGAATTAATAGAAGAGTCAATCTAAGGAACAATAAGGACCTAGTAAACCGCTGGCTGTTGAGGTGGAGAGGAATGGATTGATTTGAGACATATTAAGACATAGATTCAACAGAATTTGACCAACTTGATATGAGAGAAATAAAAAAAATTCCTCTGGAACACTGACCAAGAAGAGATGTGTCACCAAAAGAAGGTAAATCACTGCAGCAGTGGTGGAGTGATCCATGACCGTGCAGGAATTGTAGTGTAAACAGTGGGACAGTACTAGAGTTAGGAGATGTGAAAGAAATGGAATCCATTGGGCTTAGTCCCAATTGGTTGTGGTGTGAGAAGCGAGGAAGAAGATTGCCGCTCTGGTTGCCAGTTTGCATACCTGGGAGGGTGGTGGGGAGACGGATGTGGTGTGTGGAAGATGAGAGGAGGTCGGATCCAGGAAAAAATGCCTGGAGACACACCTGAGAGACAGAGAATAGAGAGTGTGAAAAGCTAAAGGCTGAACCCAGGGAAATGCCTGCAATTGGGTGGAGAAAGAAAAAGAAGTGACAAGTGCTCTCTCATGTTCCCTAAAGAAGCAGAACAGTCAAGAAAGTGTGTGTGAGGGGGGTGGGGGTGGGGCGCTGCCAAGATAAAAGGTGGTTAACTGTTAAAATACAGAGAATCAACGCATGTATCTGAAAAAAAAAAAAAAAGGTGAGATTGGAGAAATTAAGTTGATCTAAGAGTGGAAGGCAGAAAATAAGGGGTTAAACAGTGACTTGAAGAAGAGGAAGTGAAGGCCCAGCCTGATCTGTGAGAAGTTAGGTGATAAAAAGGACAGAAAGGAAAGTAATAAGAGCATGAATAACAGCAGCTAATATTTATTGAACAGCCATTATGTGCCAGGCACTGTCAAAGGCCTCCTGTAGTATCTTGCTTAGTCTATTCCACCTCCAATTGGGTAGGTGTTATTATCTTCCCCATTCTACACCTGATGAAACTGAAGCCAAGAGTTTCATCATCACACATTTGGTCCACAGCACAGGGATGGATGCACACCAGACTGTCTGACCTCAAAAGTTGTTCTCACCACTGCTGTTAATCAATTGAGAATTAGTTTGCTAATAACAATGCCTACTTGACTGCCTTGACTGATCTCAATAAAATGCTCTGGATCAGAGTTTTGCAGAAGGGCCATTGTTGCCTGTGCAGTTGTTTAACAGGATTTAATTGGAAAGGTCAGTGACTGTACAGTGTTAAGTATTGCTAACTTGCTTTCTAACGACCTTTCCCTCACATCAACCTAAGGTATGAGCCTCTTTTTGTTCTCTAAGTATCATGTTCCATATATGCAGACTATATCCTAAAGCTATATATGAATATTGTCTGTACCCAGCACTGTTGGCTAGAGGTGATCTCGCAAAGTCCACCCTCTTTACGTCTACACCAGTGGTTCTCAACTGGGGGGATTCTGACCCCGGGTGATGTTTAGCAATGTCTGAAGACATTTTTGGTTGTCACAAGTTGGGGGAATGGTACCATTGGTACCTATTGTCAAGGCCAGAGATGATGCTTAATATCCTACATCCACAGGATGGCACCCACAACAACAACAAAATTATCCAGGCCCACTCTGGCCGGTGTGGCTCAGTGGACTGAGTGCCAGTCTTCGAACCAAAGGGTCACTGGGTTTGATTCCCAGTCTGGGCACATGCCTGGGTTGAGGGCCAAGTCCCTACTTGGGGGATGCACAAAAGGCAATCATACACTGATATTTCTTTCCCTTTCTTTCTCCTTCCCTTCTTCCTGAAAATAAATAAAGTCTCCTCAACAAACAAACAAATTTAGCCATCCCCAAATAGCAGTAGTGCCAAAGTTGAGACTCCCTGATCAATAGTGCCTGGAAAATTATCTCTAGGAATATCGGAGTCTGGAAGGGCGTTTTAGAGTGGGTAAACCACCCAGCCCATTTACGTCAACAGGAAAGGAATATAGACCCAGAGGGGAGAGAATAGACATATGAGACAGAAACAGCATTCAAAGGAAGGGGTGGGGTGGGGTGTCTGTGTTTATCAGTCTATGGTAGAAAAGAAATGGTAGAGAGATCCTCCTTAGGAAAAAAGGATAATTCATATTCTATGACAGGAGGGAAGAGTAAAGGAACAGTAGGTATGTATCAAGAAATATTCATGGGAAAAAGGCAAATTGTGGGAGTTCCCTTCTGATGGTCCTGAACATGGAGAAGCAGCAGTACAGGAGGAGTGTTAGAGAGAAGAAGGTAGGAATTGGTGGTAGAAAAATTCAGCTCTGTTTTAGCTTCAAAACCATGGAGCCACAGAGGAGAGACAACATATGGTAGGGATTACTGGTAGTTGGAAAGTGAAATGACTAAAATCTATCATAAAGGGAATAGTACCGTAAGGGGGCTGAGACCATGAGAACTGGGAGTGGTCTATGTACCTGAAGATGAAGGGGAAAAGCAGGTTCAGTGAGTAGGGGGCAGGGGGCAGGGTCTAAAGAGAAGAAATGGGCTGAGAGTAGGGGAACAGGGACAGAGATTTCAGAAGAAAAACAGAACTAAACAACTTGTGACATGGAGCAGAAATCCTACTTATGGGGTTGAGGATATGGAGAAAACTATGAAAAAAGGACAGGACATGTGTCCTTGATATGTCATTGAAAATAAAGATGGGGATGAGATGGAAACAAAAAATGTGAAGGTGGCATCTCAGGCTATGGCGAAGGAAGGATGTCTTAGACATCAGTAGATGGGTAGAGATGAGAAGAAGCAGGTGTAAACAGATGTCACCAATATCAGAGGAGGTATCACAGGCTAAATTGTGTCCCCCAAAATTCATATTTTTAAGTCCCAGTCCCCAGTATCTCCAAAGGTGACTACATTTGGAGACAAGACCTTCAAAGAGGTAACTCAGGTAAAATGAGGTCCCTGGGGTGGGCCCTAATCCAACAGGACTGGTGTCCTTAAAATAAGAGATTAGGACACAGATACACACAGAGGAAAGACCAAGTGAGGACACAGAGAGAAGGGAGCATCTAAAAGCCAAGAATAGATGACTCAGAAGAAGCCACCACTGTCAACACCTCTGCAATGTTGAGGAAATAAATTTCTCTGGTTTAAGCCACTGAGCTTGTGGCACTTTGTTACAGCATCCCAAGCTGACTGATACCAGAAAGGGGGACTGGAAGAAGACGGTGAGCCTAGTGTGGAAGGGGCAGTAGAACATACATTCGTAGACTCAATGGCCTCCTCAGTGGATTGGGAGAACTAGTTTTCCTGAGGATGGGCTTTCAAAGGAGTGGTATCTCTAAGGAAAAACAAAGTTCCCACTGGGGTGTGAAAGTAGGGGAACTGCTGTGGAGAAGCCTGAGAATTAAAGTTTCTTAGAACAAGGGGCTCCACAGGCTTAATGGATAGGACATTTCTTGAAAGTAGAAACAAGTCTTGGCTAATGGTTTCTCTATCCCAGCACCAGTGCAAGACTGGCATATTGCAGGTTTTTAAGGGATGTATTTTGCAGGGTGTGCAGACATGGAATAGGGATATAGGAAGGGTAGGCATTATGTGGAAAGCGTTGGCAGGGATAGGGGAGCTGCTGGAGGAAGGGGTTTTGACTAGGAGTGGCAAGTAAGCAGAGGCTCAAGGCAAGGGGTAAGATGTCATTTCCAATTTCCAGGCCTCACTGCTGTGGCTCAGTTGGTTGGAGTGCTGTCTCCAAAACCAGAAGGTTGTGGGTTCAATTCTCAGTCAGGATATTGATGTTTCTTTTTCTCTTTCTCCCTCCTTTCCCTTCTCCCTAAAATCAATAAGCATGTCCTTGGATGGGGATTTTTATTTATTTTATTTTAATTTTTAAAGATTTTATTTATTATTTTTAGAGAGATGGGAAGGGATAGAGGCAGAGAGGGGCTGAGAGACGTCAATGTATGGTTGCCTTTCACCTGCCTCCGGCCATGGATCTGACTGGAGACCTGACTCGCAACCTGGTTACGTGCCCTGGCTGGAAATCGAATGGATGAGGATTTTAAACAACAACAACAAAACATATTATTTTTTTTATAAATAAGGTTTATACAAGGCCACAATATGGTCACATCTTCAGGAAAACACACATCATTAAGGTAGCTATTTGCTAGCAAACCCTAGGAGTCCGCAGTAAATTCCAATTTGGGTTTTTTGTCTGGTTTTGTTCTTTTTCCTACCTATCTGGCTATGTAGCTTTTCATTTCTTTTGGAACTCAGTAGGCCTGCTAATAGTAATCTCCTCTTCCCTTTCTAATTTATCATTTGTAATCTACAGATGTTAGGAAACTGTGTGACCAAGATGGTCTGAAGTGTATGGACAGTAAGCATGAGCGCCAGCAATGCATTTTGCTGTTCAGAAGCCAAAAGGTGCTTATTTCCTGATTTTCAGTTGAGTTTTAAATTGATGAGTTGTTGTTACACTTCTAAACTATAAAAGTCATTTCAAAAACATCAGAATATTAGGAAAGGTTAAACAACTCTCTTCACCAACCTTGTCTCCATGACATAATGTTCATTGCTTACTAGAACTTTTAAATGAGTTAACTTCAGGGGACACAGAAAGGGCCAGGTGCCCCTCCTTCTGACTTCAAACAAGATAGCAAATATTAGAAAAAATTGTTCTATTCTTATTAAATGAAGATTCTTTCTTTGCCTTTAAAATATTTATACTTACAATTTAATATTTGCTTCTTTGTAAAACAGAGCTCTTCATTCACAATCCAGAGTATAAATACATAAAATAAATACTTCTTCAATAAAGAAAATGTATATGCACCTTTGCGTGTTCAGTGAATGGGGAATGCATAGAACCAATATAAAATTTCTGCAGTTTCAGTTAAGTAGACCCCCAAATGGTACTTATAAGTGGAACCCACTGACAGAGGTTTAATATTCCCAATGACTCTGTCCACACTGCCTGGCTCATCTTGATCAAAGAACAGGTCCCCATGTTCCCAGGTTCAAGGATCAGACCTGAGTTTTCAACTGTAAAAAGTGCTGAAGACATTGCAGTAAATCACACAACTAGATAGCTGTGAAAGCCCTGGCCATTTGTAAACACTGAAAATAACATGTGTATATCCCTCAGAAAGAAAGTCACATCTAGTGCTTGTGTGTTTGTTATTTCACGGTGAGTTGAGACTGGGGTAATTTTACCCATTGCTTCTGACTTCTATATCGTAATGACCTTGGCGATTTCAGGCACTTCATCAAGTTCACACCTCAGGTAAGTAATGAAATATGTGCTCAAAAATATGTAGGTTGACTTTGTTATTTCATGCTGCTAAGGAAACTTGACATTCATTCACTCATTCATTCAATCAACACTAGTAGATACTGATAATGTTCCAGGCTCTACATACAACAGTAAGCAAAGCACATGCGATCCCTGACCTAGTGAGTCTTACAGGCTAAAGATTTGCTATGTCTTAAACAACAAAATGTCATGAAAACTTTAAGAGCTAAGCTACAAACTGCCTCCTCAGTGGGACCTTTTACAATAAAGCTAGTATATGCCTCTGTTGTGGGATGAATCGTGTCCTAGCCAAATTCATATGCTGAAGTCTTAACACCCAGTACCTCGGAATAGGACTGTATTTGGGCACAGGGACTTTACAGAGGTAATTAAGGTAAAATGAAGGCTTTGGGGTGGGACCTAATCCAAATGGCTGTTGTCCTTATAAGAAAAGTACATTAAGACACAGGCATACACACACAGAAGACCATGTAAGAGAGAGGAATAATAGCATCAACAAGCCAAGAAGAGAGGCCTCAAAAGAAACCAACTGCTGACACTTGGATTTGAATTTTTTATCTCCAGACATTTGTGAGGAAACAAATGTCTGTTGCTTAAACCAAAGTCTGTATTACTCGGTTAAGGCAGCATTAGTGGATTCACATAGCCTCCAAAGCCTTAACCTTATCTGCCCAAATGTAGCAACTGTAAACTAGAACAATTTCATTAGAACTATAAGCTAGAATATTGGGATATAATTACCTATGTGTAGACACAGTGGAATGAGAAGAGACTAAAGGAACAAAAGTGGTAAATATTCTAGTAACACAAATTTGTGATAATTTCACAAGTAAAGGCAACTGGAAGTAATCTGTTTAAGAATCAGAAACTAGTCCTGGCTGGTGGCACAGCAGATAAGGTGCAGGCCTGCAAACCCGAAGATCACTGGTTCGATTCCCCAGCCAGGGCACATAACCAGATTGCAAGCCAGGTCTCCAGCCAGGTCTGTAGCTGGAGGCAGGTGAAAGGCAACCATACATTGATGTCTCTCTCCCTCTTTGTCTCTCTCTCTCTTCCCCTCTCTCTAAAACTAATAAATAAAAATCTTAAAAAAAAAACAAAACTAACTACTAAACTATCAGATGTCCATGAAATAAATACAACTATTAAAATGATCCTGGACAGAAACGAATGAGAAGTGGGAGGAATGGGTGGAGAAGGTAGGGGAATATAATCAATAATACTGTGATTAATTTGCTGGTGACAGATGATTATTAGAATTAGGTGATTGCATTGTAAGGCATAAAAATGTCAAATCACTATAATGTACACTTGAAACTAATATCACTAATATAATAACTAATGTCATATACCAACTGTACTTACTCACATATAAATTTAAAAAGACAGAACAGTGGACACCAAAAAGTTAAACAGTAGTTATTTCTTGGAAGTGGGATTATGAGAGACGTTTTCTTTCATCATTCGGTCATTCTGCTTATCCCTATTTTCTTATTTTTCTATAATAAACATGCAAATATTTCGTTATAAGGAAAAAAATTAAATTGTTTCATTCAATCCATTACATGAAGTAACTATTTAAAAAAATTTTTTTTAGGGGAGGACATGAACACAGTCCCCCACCGCCCCAAATTATGCAGTTGAATTTCCCACATTTGGGGAAATTGCAGGGGTCAGCACATCCAGAGTGCGATGAATAAGCCTCACCCTGGGAAAACCATCTCCATGATGATGATATACTCTCTGCCAGGTAAGTACAAAGGGACTATCTTTAATGTCATAAATATAGGCATCAAAGTCAAGGATTTGAAGCAATTATCTACAGAATTTGATAGATAATACAAGAAATTAAAATTTTAAAACACACGTCAAATTCATTCCTCTTCCCTACAATTTATCTTTACACTATACAGTAATTGCCTCAGTTCTTCATATATCCTATGGATTACAGCCACAACATTATGTATCAGATCATATTTTATTCCTAAACTGAAATCCAAGTTTCAGGCTTCAGCTAAAAGAAGAGTTTTCCTTTCTCTTCCAGCTTCTCAGAAATTGGATTTTATAAAGCAAAACAAGAGCTATCAACATACTTGACTGTGGCAGATTACATGGAAAAAGCATTGACTGGGACAAGAGACAGCTCTGGGTTCCATCCTGGCCCTATCACTTACTGGCTGTCACTAACACAGGTGTCCAATCTGGTGAACTTCAGTTCCTTCAACTGCAAAACAGATGTAATTACCACCTGGGCACTGTCATGAGGATTAAAAGAGATGACAAGCATAAGGCATTCAAAACAGGCATTTGGCCCATGGTAGATGTACAGTAAACTGTAACTGTTATTATATGTTTAAAAATTCGATACTTAGAACCCTGGCTGGTGTGGCTCAGTGGATTGGCGCCGACATATGAACCCAAAGGTCGCTGGTTCAATTCCTAGTCAGGGCACATAAGCAGGTCTGTAGCTGGAGGCAGGTGAAAGGCAACCATATATTGATGTTTCTCTCCCTTTCTTCCCCCCCTCCCTGCCCTTCTCTCTAAAAATAATAAATAAAATACATATTTTTAAATTAATGCTTAATACTTACATTTTATAGCCAAATGCATATCTTAATCTAATGGAAGTGTTAAGATTGTATCATATTCCTTATGTAATCATTAGAAAACAAACAAATAGAAAAGTGCCATATCAAGGTCATTATTTCTTAACTGCTAGGTGGCCATCATTCATTTATGAGTATGATTATGGAGCTGAACTTATACATGTGTGATGCATATGCATACAAGATGCTTATAAAGTTGCTCATACCATCTTAATGTTATTTAAATTAATTGTGACAACAGACAAGATACAACAGTTATAATCAAAAACTGACTTAGAAATTTTTTGCAGAACAAAACAATGACTTATTTTCTACAATGGGGCAGACCCGAGTGATGTACTCTGATTGGTCCTATTGCTTCAGATGAATTTTCTGTAAGTGCTGATTCTCAAATGATGACTTTGATAGACAGCCAAAGGCACACAGAGAGTGAATAATATGTCCAACTTAAAGAGTTAGGAAGTGGTGGACTCAGGTGTGGAATCCAAGTCCTAGAAGTCTATAGCCCAAGTTTTTCCTACTGCACTGAATAGAGTGACAGAAAAATTTAAATCTTGAGTAGGCTATAAGTCTGTAGTTCCAAACAGAAACAAACTTCCAATCTCAACCAAAAAAGGAGGGTGGATGAGTGCATCCAGATATTAAACACGCACTAAAACTAGAATGTACATAATGCACATATGCTACATACACTATGTTATGGTGCCAATGTAATGCTAGACCAACCAATGGAATCAAGCAGAAAATCTAGAAGTATCTGGCATATGATAAACATGGCATTTCCAATTACTGGGCAAAAGGATAGATTAGCTAACATTCAGTTAGAACAGCTGAAAGGGAAAGATTTGTGTAGCTCTCAGTTGGCTGGAATATCATCCCCACATGCCAAGGGTTAGATTCTGAGTCAGAGCACATACAAGGAGGAACCAATGGATGCATAAATAAATATAATAATAAATCAATGTTTCTCTCTCTCTCTCATCAATAATTTTTTTTAAAAAAGAGAAGAACACTATACCCAATAGTAACTTCACACTAACTTTACACCAAAGGCTAAGTAAAACTTATTCCAATGTTTTAAAGGAGTAAATGTAAAATAATAAATAGAACCAGAAGAAAAATAAGTAAGTATCTATTTGATCTTCAGGAGTATAAAAGGGTTTTTTAGGGAAAAGGAATAGCCATAAAGGAATAAGCCACATTTCATTTAGATAACCAGTTTAAATTTAAATACATAAAAGACACTATAGGCTAAATTGAAAGGGGAATTACAAACTAGGAAAAAAGCATCTTTATAGGCAGAGTTAGTTAAGAACCTCAATATAATTAAAGCTACATTTTATTGAGTCCTTATTAAGGGATAAGACAAGCTAACTGCTTTGGACACAATATCTCACCATAATCCTATGTGGGAGATGCAGTTAGTTCCACTTGTATTTTTATTTATTATTATTTTTAGAGAGGTAGGGGAGGGAAAAAGGGAGGAGAGAAACACTGATGTGACATAGAAACATCTACTGGTTCCCTGTCATACACACTCCAACCAGGGACATAACCTGCAACCTAAGCATGTGCCCTGACCAGGAATTGAACTGGCGGCCTTTCAGTTTGTGGGATGAAGCCACATCAGTCAGGCAGTTCCACTTCTGAAATAAGAAATGGAGACACTGAGCAGCTAAGAAGTAGCATATCCAAGGTCTTCTAGCTAATAAGTAGCAGAACAGAGATTTGGATGTAGAACTCTTTCTCATTTCCATGCTCCTAATTTTTATGCTTGATTGACTCTTCAAAAAAGGTCAATAATAAAAAGAACACCTTAACTACCAAATGGGCAAAGTAATTTACTGAAGAAAACATATAAATACTTAATGAACATATTTTTAACGTTCAACATCAGTAGTAACAAAAGAAATGTACATTAAAACATGTCATAAGATTTTTTCCCTATCAAATTAGCAAAAATATTTTAAAATTTCAACATTTAACTTTGGCAAAGCTGAGAAAAATGGATATATGTTGTGGGAATAATGTTGCTTTCAATTACCTTAAACAGAGATTTGGAAACTTAAGCATTATGTCCTTTAAAATGTATACCTCTTTCAGCCAGCCATTCAACTCCTAAAAAAAAAAAAAGAATTCTACAAATTTCCCCAAAGAGATATAATGAAGATATCTGTCTAAGGATGGTTGTCATTAAATTATGTGCCATTTGAAAAATTAAAAACAAGCAAAATGTCTCCTAATAGGGCTTTGCTACATAAATGGCAAAATATTCCCATGATGGAATAACATGTTAACCATTAACAATCATTAACTTATGCTACTTAAAATTGGGAAGTGTTCAAAATATAGTAAGTGAAAAATTACAAAACTGTACTGCCATTTTTAACTTGTGTTTTTGTGTTTGTCCACATTTTCCAAATTTCTACAATAAATATGGATTACTTTCATATCAGGAAAACAATGTTATTTTAAGATGCCAGTAGACTTTAAACAGAAGAATACCTAGTTTAAGATTTTAAAATTTCAATATGGTTTCTACTTAAAATTTAAATGTTTTAAGTTTTGGTATACATGGGAATTCAAAGTAAAAACCAAAGATTAAAGGTTCCTATGAGACCCAAAACAGATATACAAGCAAGGTGCAGATTTCTACATCAAGAAGGTAGTGGTTAGGCCATTAAAAACAAAATTCCCAACATAGCAGCATCAATAGCTCACCCCCAGGAGATTAATTGCTTTTCAGTATTAAAATCCATAGGAGGACTTATAAATACCTCAAACACAGAGAGTTAATTTTAGAGGAAATAATAACTTGTATATTCAAGACTGGATTGATCCTTAATTTCTATCTTTACTCTGAAGTAACATTAATATTGTTATTTATAAATAAAGTTTTTCAAATTGTATGACTCTTCCAAGATAACTGATTTCTAATTTTATTTTAAATTAATTATTATTATTTTTTAATGATTGTATTCATTATTTCCAGAGAGAGGAAAAGGGAGGGAGGCAGAGAGGGAGAGAAACATCAGTGTATGAATGACCTGCTTGCAACCTGGGTATGTGCCCTGGCTAGGGAATTGAACCAGCGACCTTTGAGTTCACAGGCCGGCGGCAATCCGCTGAGCCACATCATGATTTCTAATTTTAAAACACTTAAAAAGAATTGAAATACACTTCTTCAAAATTTAACAGTATCCATTTCAAACCAATAGCCAATGTTATACTTCACAGTGAAAAGCTAGAGGCAGTCCTTTAAAAATAAGAGTAACAATCTCCAAGAAAGAAAAAAAATTAGTATTGTTTTGCAAGTTTTTCTGGCCAATGCAATAAGACATAAAACAGATAGTTAATTTTGGAGAGAAAAAGTTGACATTATCATTAATTATAGATGATATCATTGTCTAAATAGAAGACCCAAAGAAATGAATGGGAAACTATATTCAAGAGAAATCTAATAGTAATAACCATCACTTATTAAAATCCTGTATGTTCAACACTGTAACTAACACTGTATTCTCAGGGTCAGGCATCTGGTAAGTAGTAGAGAGCTGAGATTCAAACTCAAGTCTGACCAATTCCAAAGACTGCACAGACTGTGTTCTTTTCAATGGTTTGCTCTGTAAAGTGGATAGTTATAAGGCACATGTGCACTCATACACACATTTCCTACATGAAAGCAATAGGAATCACAAAAATCTAATTTAGAAAGCCCCATTCAGAAAGCAACAAATTCAACAAAGTTTATGTGTAACCAATGAAAGGAGAAAAAATCCCACCTAGACAGATATTTCTTAATATATATAAAATAAAAAATAGAGGTGAGGCAAGATTTAGATGGAAAGAATAAATTTTAATATTTAAAATGTATATTCTAAATTAATTTTTATGTTAAATGTAATTCTGATCAAAACCCAAACTGGATAAAATATTTTATAGGGAGAAATAGAACAAGATAATTTGTATATGTGTCTAAAAGAAACAAATGGTGAAAATAGTAAAGAAAATTTTGCAAAGAACTATAGGCAAAAGGGGTAGTATATATTAAAACAATTAAAAGATTATAATTTAAAAACCCTAGGACTAATGCAAAAAATAACACTAATTAATGAAAAAGAATAGATAAACTAGGAACAGACCTGTCTTATATACTTACCAGAAGTCAGTTTATGATAAAGGAAGCACTAGTAATCATCACAGATGGAAAAAATTAGTCAGTAATTAGTTATTGTTGAAATAATTGGCTACCAATTGGGGGAAAACATCAAGGTAAATTCTGAACTCACATCTTACTCCAAATAAATTCCCTAGGACCAATTAGTTAGAAATCTATTTTTTAAACAGAAAAATAAGATTAAAACAAAATTGTCATACTACTGGAGAGGGAAAAAAATGTATTAAACCACTAGGGGCGAAAGAAAGTTTAAAACTTGAATACAAATAAGGAACAGATTATATGAAATTAGAAATTAAAGGGCTATACAAAAAAGAAAAAAAAAAAAACATAAATAGCTTAACCCAGCAATTTCCAACCAGCTTGCCGCAAGAATTCTTAAAACATGCCATTTACCTGACTATTTAGTCAGGGGCACTGAGCTCTTTTTCCCTTAGATTGTCAAATAAAAATATGACAACAGCCAACACAAGAGCTGTCTGGTGTGAATGAATCAAAATTATACCTATTTTTTGTCAGATTGGCAAATATATATATATATTTTTTTTTAATTAATTATTTTTTGTGGTATGCTGCAGAATTTTAGTAATTGGCTTATATGAGCCATGAGATGAAAAAGGTTGAAAATCAGTGGTTTAACTACATAGTAATATAAACCATTTTCTGGGGCTCTCTTTATGGAACAAGTCTGGGTGCCTTTCCCTGCCGCTTTCCCCAGGTACGTCCTTCTTGACTCTGTTTTTCTCCTAAGCTCCAGGAAAGGAAGGAAGGAAGGAAGGAAGGAAGGAAGGAAGGAAGGAAGGAAGGAAGGAAGGAAGAAGGGAGGGAGGGAGGAAGGAAAGGAGGAAGGGAGGGAGGAAAGAAGGAAAGAAATATGAACCATTTCTATATCAAAAATAAAAAACAGCCCTGGCTGTTAAGCCCTGGCTGGTTAAGACGCTGGCCTGTGAACCCGAAGGTCACAGGTTCGATTCCCCAGTCAGGGCACATAACCAGGTTGCAAGCCAGGTCTCCAGCCAGGTCCATAGCTGGAAGCAGGTGAAAGGCAACCATACATTGATGTCTCTCTCCCTCTCTGCCTCTCTCCCTTCTCCTCTTTCTAAAAAATAATGAAATAAAATCTTTAAATAAATAAATAAATAAATAACACAAACTGGAAAAATTATTTTGTAATCAAAGTTACAAAATCAAATATATATTAAGCAAAGTAGCTTTTAATTTTTCCCTTTAAAATTGTGGCCAAAGTCCACCAAGGTGTAATAAAGTGAGTGAATACTTTCATATGCTGTATTGTTAGTGGCATTGTAAATGAGCATACCCTTTAGAAAAACTTACTTAGACATAATATGTACATACTATTATAGCTGTGTGTTTAAAAAATTAAAAAGGGAAATAAATTTACGAAAATAACAAAAAGAAGTGAAGAGGGTTGTATTTTTTCTATTTCCCCAAATTTTATGTGATAGTATTACTTAATTTTACTAATTTAAGTAGAGAATCTTACATATATTGAACTTTATGTGTTATTTCCTTATCTTACAGAATCTAAGATTGGAGATACAATTTTCAAAATTATCTAAAAAGCAATCATTCAACTGAAAACATAAATCTGTGATACATAGGTCTTGTATTTTTCCATCTACCCCAGAAAACTAATGTTTTTGCAGTAGGTGTCTTTTTAAAAAGCAGTGGAAGGAGTAGATGATCTCTGTAAAACCAAAAAAAGTGTCAGCGGTGAAAAGGCACATCCCTCAGCAGACCTGTCAAATTTAGTGCCTTCACTCCTGCCACTGTGCTCTGGGCAGGATCTTTAAGGAATCCCAAGCCATCCCAAGCTACTACAGCTTTCTTTCTTCAGGGTGGAGCTAAGAGCAAGTCCTGATCTCAAGTCTCTTACCTGTGGTGGCCCAAAGGAGCCTCAGAGATTATCTAGAGCAGACGGAGCTCTAGACTCAAGGAAACCAAAAGGGTAAGGAGTCCTCTTTGGGCCTTGTTCCTGTCACACAGACCCTGGCAGGAGGGTCAGCTGTACATGCCACCAAACTCCAACATCAAAGCAACCATTGTTCCAAACACCATGAGATACATTAGGATGCCTAGCATCCAAAACCAGAGAACAGCAACTGTTGGCAAGGATGTGGAGAAAATGGAATCCTTGTGCACTGCTGGTGGGAGTGTAAAATAGTACAGCTTCTACGAAAAACAGTGTGGCAGTTCCTTAAAAAATTAAAAACAGAATTACCCTATGAGCCAGTGATTCCACTTACGTACATCTACCCAAAAGAATCAAATGCCCATTACATCGAGAAACATCGATGCTGTTACAGTTGTCTCAAATTATTTTCCCTTTGCTCCCACCCAAGTGTAATGTATATTTTACTACTATATATATGTGTGTGTATATATATATATATATACACACACACACACACACATATCTATACACTTCACACACAAGGTGCATGCAATCAATTGGCAAAATTTTAGTAAAATAAACAACATACCACAAGTGTTATACTTTGAAATAAATGTATTCTTATATGTAAATACAAAAACAAAATCATTATTTTTTAAATTGTTCAAAAAAGTCTCCATTTGCTGCAATAACAGACTTGATTCAACTTGGGAATCTTGAGCACACTTTTATTAACTTTTCTTTATCCATGGACATCATTATGTTTTCAATCTTAGCTTTAACAGCCTCTTCATTGGAATGAGGTTGTTGATTAACTTCTCTCTCACAAATGCTGCATGCACAGTAGTCTAAAGGGTTTGCATCTGGTGAACTAGGAGGCCAGATTTCCTTTGACCAGAATTCAGGAACATTGACACTGAGAAATTCTTGCACCCTTTTGGTGTTCTGTGCTGGTGCACCATCTTGTTGGAAGAGAAAATGATGTCCATTTCAACTTGCTTCATCCATGGTACAACTACTTCTCTCAAAACATCAAGGTAAATATCAGCAGTCACCTTGAAGCCTTGTGGGAAAAAATGTGGGTCATGACATCTCCTTCATTACTGACAACACCCAACACCATCACTGTAGCAGAAAATTTTGTTTTCATGACAATTGGGACTTCATTAAGATTTTCACAGAGCCATCTGCTGTATCTTCTGTTGACTATTTGGTCCTGCTGAGAATTCTCTTCACTGGAGAGGAAAATCAGAAGGTTTTTTTCCTTGGGATTTTTCAATATTGTTAGCAGTTTCCTTGCTTTTTCAAAGCACCTTTCCTTAGTCTACTGTGTCACAAACTGGCCTCTTCTAAGAACATAGGATCTGTACCTGATATCTTCAGCAATAATCTTGCAAACAGTTTACATCCCTCAACTGCAGTTCTCTTGCTATAGCATATGGAGCGCAGTGACTTTCCTGGATCTTCATTCATGGATTCTATGTACAATATCTGGACTTGTGAGATCCTTGCGTACCTTATGAGTTGTCCTTGTTGGTTGTGGCGACATCAGGGTCAGCATCATACACCTTCTTCACGTTGTCAACTGTACATAAAGGGATGTTTATGTACACCATTTCCTTAGGAGTTCGCTCTGCACACAGTCCAGAAATTATGGTTGCTCTATCATCGTATTCCTCCAACATGATGGTTGATCTCAGGATGTAACACTTTATATCTGAAACAATGATATTAAATCAGAACCTTAGAAACATAGTTTTTCAAAATTAATAAGCACGTGAAATAAGGAGATGCAAAGTTATTGCCAATTGATTGGGTGCATCCTGTATATATGTATCATTGTCACATAAATGCTAAAGGCACCAGTTGCATTCACTGAATATTTTATTCAAAGATGAAGATAGCTCCTGGCAACATTCAGTGACACAGCTCATACCTGTGGCCAGGTAACTGGATGTGCACTGAGCCCTGGCCAGTTCCAGGTAACTGAGAGCAGGGTGATGTTTGCTCCTTAGCTTCGCATAACTCAAATCGAATAACACGGGACACCACAGGGCACCATACTAGAACCATAAAATAGTGCAGAGCAAGAGCAATTTCCTTATCTCTGTCTGCTCAACTTAGAATTTTTTACAAAAGCAATTTACAAAGAGCAAAGTTCTCAGCCCACGGAACTCCTGGGGTTTGGCTCCTGCTGTGCTGACAGAGTTCTTTCATGGTTCATGGACAACACCTGAGAGGCTCTTTCTGCGTGCAAGGGATGACACCATATCACACAATGCAGCTCAAAGGAGGCCAGCTGAGAGGTCTGGTCTGAGGACTTGCTTCACCAGCCTGAGCTCTGGTTTGGGGGATTATTTTGAAAACTTAATTTAGCTATAGTCAAACATGTCCATTTGTAACTTGCCTAAATAAGTCACCTGCCCCTCAGCCAGGATCTAGAAGCACCATTCAACTTCTCCAGCATTGTTTGCTGGACAAAGATATAAGCATACTTTTCTTCCCAATGGCTCTCTGAAGCTGTCTTTAGTCTTCTAAAGACTCTTTGGCCACCTACTGGATTTTTTCAGTGTGAGAACTGGGCAGAAAAAGAGCAACTTACTGCCCTTGTTCAAAGGAAAGTGAGAAGAGTTGCAGGCTAGAAGCTAGACAGACTTTATTATTCAGTACCCACCGGGATTTGCAAGAGAATAGCTCAGACACAGTCTGTTCCTACCCTCCTCTGAAGGAAAAAGCCAATTATTTCTTCTACCTAAAGAGTTTAGCAGGAGTGTGGAACAGAAAAGCTTCTAAGACATCTTTATCCTGGGACAAGCAGGGAATAATAAAAGGCAACACAATTCAAGTAACTTTGCTATTGTTTCAAAGTTACCAGGGGGAAAATGGTTTAAGTGACTTGCCAGTTTTTTTCACATATAAAAAAGGATTATTAACTACTTTCACTTTCTAAAGAACAACTCAAGTCTTTTAAGTGAGTTCTCTGTATAAGGCATTTAATTCAAACCGAAATCATTCTGATTAATAGAGAAAGATATTGAAAAGCAAAAACAACTTTTAAAAGAAAAAACATGAGCATTCTGTTGGATGTGGCTCTTGAGATCAGAGAGTAAAGCTAGAAAAAAAAAGGAGTTACAACTCATTCAGGAAGAGCACAGCAAGAGCGAAAGATTCATTGAGTTTCTAACTGCCAGCTGGGCGGCGGAGGAGACAGGTTCGAGGTGGAAGCTGAGAGGCCGGACTGAGCGCAAGCAGCAGGGCAGCTGGGCTGCAGGGTGTGCTGGGAACTGGTGAGTTCCCAGTTCCAGCAACCTTGGTCACAGCTGTGTGGAAGAGTGCAAAAACTAATTTTTCAAAAACAGATCAGGGTTTGAGAGGTGCTGGTGTTTAGAAACTGCTCCTCAGGTGCTAATCCTGGCAGGTGGTGCCGTCTCTAAGGAGAAGGCCTGGGGAGAGGGTTTCAAAAGCATACATGTTGTGTGGGGAGGGTCTCAGGGACTATGGAGTGTAACACACACACACACACACACACACAGAGTTATAATGACATAAGTCACTCAAAGCCCAAAGCTACACAAAGCTGGGACTTGCATTCAGACCTCCTGACTCCCAGAGCTGTCTCCCTCTCGCTCTTTGGAATGGGACGGCATTCACTGGGGCTCACATCAGTCAGAGGTGGCCTGACAAGGCCACGTTGCTGTGTGCACCACCACCAGTGTCTGCTCTGTCGTCAGGGGGCGTGGCGTTGGGGCCGATTCCCGGAGCCCTGCCAAGCTCCCCAGTTGTCTGCTGGCAGCCTGTGCAGTAGTAAAAGAAGTCAGGAAGAGAGGGGAAAGCACCTAACTGGCCAGCAGGCCGGGGTGCGGACACGCTCAGATGGCTCCCCCAGCCTGCATCTCTCAGGGCCTTCCATCTGCCTCCAGGCTTGCTCTCTAGCAGTTCTCCCGAAGTCTCAGGTCGCTTGAAGCATGGCTTTCACTCGCTGCTCTGTTCTTTTCCCCTTCCATCTTTCCAAACAGCCAAGGACACCCTTGTGGACATGGTCTCCTTTGGCCTTATTAATGCTAATTATAGGGGGGTCAGATCAACAAAAACTGGCACTGTAAGCAGGTCTAGATCATGAAGTTGGATACAAATAAAAGTTTGCATTCATCAAGAGCCCTGACTCAATCTTGAGCCCAAAGGATTGCCTACATGATCCATTTAACCCTTGCCACTGCCCTTGGAGGCAGATATATGCCCCTCCTTGTGTGGATGACAGGTTTAGACAGGTTAAATTGCCTAAGGTCAGAATAATCCCAGCTCACTCCAAAGTCCCCACTTTACCACCACTGTTGCAGAAATCACAGCTTGGGGAACAGGGGGAGGGGAGGTCCTTTCCAACTGGTTTGTTCCCTACGTGAAATAAAGACTTTCTTCAAAGGGCCTGTGGATAAACCAGACCAACAAATGTAACTTGCTTTGTTCGGATAACTCTGAAGGGCACCGGTCTCCTGAAGACTGCCCTTCCTGACAACATGCCTTACCCTGAGGACAGGACATGACACAGCTGCTAAAATGCCAGGCGGAAGGCAGAAGCTGACAATCCATTTCTGAGAAAGGAGAGTCAATTCATGATTACTGCTTGCTAGCTAAAAACACACTTAGCTGTAAATGCCCTGCTGGAATTGCTATTTCCCCCTTCTCCAAACGTAAGCCAAGATGCCAGATTTGAGAAAGCTGGGGAAGGGCTCTTATCTAAACCAGGGTTGAAAGAGTTATAAGTGGTAAGAAGGAGGTTGGGGAATGAAACCGGGGAGGTAGGGGTACTGTTCTGAGCAGAGGTGTATTGTTTTCCCAGCTGCCCTGTGAATGTACCAAAAGTTCACCAAGTGAACAGTACAAAGGTTAGGGGCAATCGATAAGTTGGACAAGAGGTCTGCAGCTGAGACCGCTGCAGCTTTGCACAGGCTATGATGAGCGGCCACAGCAAAGGAGAGGAAAGCTGAGGTGAAAGATGGCATCACAGGAGCGAGGGCTTCATTGGCAAGCTAAACACAGTAAGTAATTTTTCAACAGAAGAAACCATCCAGCAGAAACTGGTACACCTGAACGTTCTGAACTCAGTTGTATAATAAATGACGTTCCTCTCTGCACAATCCACCATTCCAGATGCCTCTCCATGTGTTATCAGCTATACCTACAATAAGTGTTTCAAATTATAGAATGATATGTATGGAGCTGGATGTCATTCGAAACTCTGGCTAGGAGGCCCTAAGTCCATCCTGAAATGAAGATTATTCGTGGGTCTCTACGCATGTGCATTCTCAGTTTAGATGAGACTTATTTCCAGGTCCTGAGACTTCTGAAGGACTCCAGAATTAGGCACAGATTGTGGACTTTTTCTTTTCCTGGAGGGGCTGATACACAAAGCAGTCACTATACAGGGCTTTAACCAGTGACAATGCCCTCTGACAGGTATGGAAAAAGTTCTGTGGGAGGGTGGAAGGGGCGGGGGAGGGGTGCATCAGAAAGTTCAGGGGAGGTTCCTCCAGGACCACAGAGACCTTCTGCAGCAGGTGCCAGGAAAACCCCAGGGGCTGAGATTTATTGGCTTTGAAGCCAAAGGTGCTCCTAGATTGGGCACACCACACATCTCAGGGTCCAAATTAAGCCATTTACAGGTCCAGAATGGTGCCCTCTAGGAGACACTTAAATATTCTGCTCTGGCAAAGAAAGATCTGAAATCTTCGTGGGCCATGGCAGAAAGGTGGTGCGAGAAACAGGCCCTGAGGTTGTGCAAGATTCCCAACCTGGATGTGAAGATGGCTCTACCATTGCTCTTTGCACCTGTGCAAGAACATGGGCCAAGGACATGCTGCCTCAGTATAACAAGGCCAACCCCTTCCTTAGCATGTGGGGGAGTGGTAAAGGGGAAGTCTATTGTTTCCTCAACACAGCAAGACTATCTAAATCAAAGATGCTATAAAAATGCACAAATCCTGATTTGATCTCTTATTAGCTGACAATTTAGACACATTACCTAATCTGAGTTTCAATTTCTTCACCTACAAAGGCACATGTTACATACTATATATGATAGCTACGATGTTAACCTGCACAAGGTGTGGCCCATAGTGAAGAGAGGTATTCATCCAGTCAGAGAGGTTCACTTTGTACCAATTCCGGAGTCACAGCTGGATACCAAATATACGTATTTATCTGTTATATCCAGATACTGTACTGTAAATGCTTGACAGTTCTGCTTTTTCAACACACGTTTATTAGAAATAAGTTCTGTGAAGGCTGAGACCTTCTCTGTTTCATTAACTGTCATAACCCCAATGTTAACCAAATCGCTGTTATATGAACACACTGATGAACGAAGTGGGGATGCCCACACTGTCTGGAACA
Source organism: Noctilio leporinus (assembly GCA_004026585.1). Lineage (NCBI taxonomy): Eukaryota > Metazoa > Chordata > Mammalia > Chiroptera > Noctilionidae > Noctilio > Noctilio leporinus. The sequence goes on along the minus strand of PVIW01000279.1, from coordinate 278,633 downwards.
ATTGTATGTCTTTATTTATAGGTTTGTATCCAAGCAGTATAAAAGAGCATTTCTTGGAACTTTGGGGCCACACTGTTTTGTGTGCTGTTATTGATGCATCGCACCAACACAGACCACGATACACGTACTCCTGGCACAGGGGTTCTCACATTATTTGGTCTCAGGACCCCAAAAAGCTTTTGTTTATGTCAGTCATATGTAATGGTATTTTCCATGTTAGAAATTAATCTAAATCCAATTTATCTAAAATAACAATGATAAACCTATTACATGTTGACATAAATAGCACATATATCTTTAATGAAAAAATAACTATTTTCTAAAACAAAACTTCATTAGAAATGTGCATTGCTTTACATTTTTCAAATCTCTTTTAATGCTGGGCTTTGGAGGAGATGACTGGATATCACACCATGTGTCCTTTGGGTTAGTCCAGAGAGTAAAAAAGTAAAACAAACCAACAAGTAAAAAAAAAAATGAATCTTATTGTTATAAAAACAGTTCTGAGCTCCCTCATGCATTCACTGAAAAGATATCAGGGATCCTTGGGGGTCCCCAAGCCAGACTTTGAGACCTGATAATAGTAAAACACAGCATTTGTTTCTACTCTTACGGGTGGTTTATTTTACAAACATCCAAATTTCAAATTTCAAAACTGAACCCTATTTTTAATCATTTGCCTCAATGTACATGCTGGAGTCTGCGAGTGAATGAGTGTGTGTGTGTGTGTGTGTGTGTGTGTATAAAATATGACTTGCCATGGAGGGAAGCTGCAAACCCAACGTGTCCTAAATGACCTCCTTATCCTATCCACAAACCTGCTCCTCAGTGGTGAGGGTACCATCATTTTTCCAGTGAAGCATATTTTTCACCTCCCCACCATCAAGTCTTTCATGGCATAGGCCTACATACCTCTCAGACTGGAGCTGATACCTAGGAAGTCCACTCCACCTCAGCTTTCTCCCAACCTTATTTTCCTAAGCGCTTCCTAAAAATGATGCTTCTTCCTTCAAGTCTTCTTTAGAAGAATTGTTGAAAATTCCTTTTTCCCCATCCAGCCGAAACATACTATATTCCCATTTACTGTGCCACTGCTTGGTGGGTTTAGAAACTTCATAAATGGATTTATTGAATATATGTAACCAGCCTCTATTGATTTGTGTTGTCTCATTGTAATACAATGGAGAATAGAATTTTATCAGTTTGCGATCATTTGTAAAACTATCTGTACTAAATTAGGTATTGGTTTTGTGCCACTGGTATACACTGAGGCAGAGTCTGAGACACAGCACTATAAAATCAGATCATTTTTATTTAATATGAGGAATCCTACCACTTTACATTAAGTTCTCTCTGTGAAGACCCATGGAAGGTCTTGGATAAAAGGATAAAACTGTGTTTCCCCTGCTCCAATGGTTTGTTTTTATATTACAATGGCTCTCTGAATTTTATTACTCATTATTTCCCTATTTACTTTGAATAGGAAGCTCAAAGCCAACTCCGAAAGCACGCCTAGCAAATGATCTGAATTTCATGCATTTTGTGTATTAACCTTAACCCAAGCTTGCGCTTACATTTCTACTTTAGCCTCCATTCACCTATTTATTTATTTTAAATAATGTTGTATTACGTGTATTTCTGTAATCCCTTTTTGGGATGAAGCAGGAGAGATATATATGCATAAATATATAGTGTGAATCTTTAATCTACCTAAAACTAAGTTTCTCAGATGAGCCCTTGAAGAGAATGGGCCAAAATAAGCTGTAGCCAAGAAGCAGTTAACATTCAGGCATTTGTTTTCTATAGTCCATTTTATTAACTACAATTCCCGATTCACATGAGCTGTTACCAAACACTGCAAACTTTCAACTCCCACATGTCTAATCCACTTTGAGGGTGTTCATTTGCAGAACCTTCCTGGGATTAAGGAAAGGAAGAAAAATGCCAGGTAAATTATGTTCATCACCTTTTACTCCCCACAAATATCTATGAAATGCTATTATTTCTTTCCCATTTGATAGGGGAGAAAACTGAGGCTCAATAAGGTTAAAACATTTGCCTAAAGTTATATAGATGGTAAGTGGTGAAGCCAGACTGTGAAACCAGATCCTCAACTGCTGCTGGGGGTGAGTTCACCTCATGAAATTCAGGGAGAGGTATATTCATAACATGTGCAGTTTTCTGTGTGATTATTGCTTACACTTCAGTAAAATGTTAAAAAGAAAAAGGCCACAGGGCTTTTCTACTCTCTCAATGTAAAGTCAATAGGACAAAGTTAGTATGGAGGAGAGCAGAGGAACCAAGTAAGGAATTAAAAGGCAGGGGCCCTGATGTTGCTGCCTTATCTATTCAACACTGATGGGATTATATATAATGAATGAAATACTGAATTTAATGAATGGATTCTTTATTAGGTCTTTTCCACTCATGTTCATTCTCTGAGGACACTGGGTCAGAGGGATGGCATGAGTTACAACCCATGCCTGGTGTCTGAGGCCTCCACAGTAAGGCCTCGAATCAATGGAAAAATAATCATGATGACAACAGCCATATATACCTCTTCCTTTTATTATCTTCATTAGGTTTTCTTCTTCACCATTAAAAATATGTATACACAAGCCCTGCCTGGTGGCATAGTGGATAAGGTGCTGGCCTGCGAACCCAAAAGTCGATGGTTCAATTCCCAGCCAGGGCACACAACCAGGTTGCAAGCCAGGTCTCCAGCCAGGTCCATGGCTGGAGGCAGGCAAAAGGCAACCACACATGGATGTTTCTCTTCCTTTCTTCCTCTCTCCCCTCCCCTCTCTCTGGAAATAATAAAATCTTTTTAAAAAATAAGTAAATAAAAGTATGTATACGCAAATGTACAAATAGCTATAAGTAGCTTTTCCACTTTGCTGAGTATTAAACTCTCCTGTGTGATAACATTTTAGGAGAGCTTCTCCTAACATCTGCCATTGTGTATTTAGAAATCTAAAATAACTTTATCACTAGCTCTTTAAAGGAAAGTCCTATCATATGAATCATTTAAAGTTAAAATTCTTATGGCTTATTCATGACATGATTCAGTTTAAGGCAGTGCCATTATAAAATCAGATTAAAGGTGTAGAATAAAGGTACTGTGCTGGGAGTCAGGAAATAGGTTGTAGTGTTGCCACTAACTAGTTATCTTGAACAAGTCATTTAATATGTAGGTATTCCCTTCCATTTTCAGTAAGATGGAGAAGTTTAGCTAGATAATTTATTGGAGTGACATTGGCTAATAAAATTATGTTTCAAGTGTATATTATATTATGTGTTCATCACCCCCAGGCATGACTTATTCCATCACAACTATCCCCCCTTATCCTTTTCTGTGTTCCCCCACATCCCTTTCCCTCTGGCAATCATCATACTGTTGTCAGTGTCTATGAGTTTTGTTTTGTTTTTTTTTTTTGCTTGATCCATTCCCATTTTATACCCAGCGCCCCCCTCCCATTACAGCTGTCAGTCTGTTCTCTGTATCTATGAGTCTGTGTCTATTTTGTTTGTTAGTTTATTTTGTTCATTAGATGATTCCACATATAAGTGAAATTACGTGGTACTTGTCTTTCACCAACTGGCTTATTTCACTTAGAATAATACTCTCTAGGTCTATCCATGCTATCACAAAAGGTAAGATTTCCTTCTTTTTTTTTTTTTTTTTATAGCCAAGTACTATTCCACTGTATAAATGTACCACTGCTGCTTTTTTCTCACTTGTCTACTGAGGACACTTGGGCTGCTCCCAAATCTTGGCTATTTTAAATAATGCTACAATGAAAATAGGGATGCATATATTCTTTCAAATGAGTACTTGGGATTTCTTTGGATAAATTCCCAGAAATGGTATAGCTGGGTGAATTTTTAATTTTTTGAGGAAACGCCATACTGTTTTCCACAGTGGCTGCACCAGTCTGCATTCCCACCAACAGTGCACTAGGGTTCCCTTTTCTCCACATCCTTACCAGCACTTGTTTGTTGATTTATTGATGGCCATTCTGACAGGTGTGAGGTATTATCTCATTGTGGTTTTAACTTGCATGTATCTGATGATTAGTGACATTGAGCATCTTTTCATATGTCTATTGGCCATGTGTATATCCTCTTTAAAGAAGTGTCTTCTCAGGTCCTTTGCCTATTCCTCAGTTGGATTGTTTATTTTTGGGGTGTTGAGTTCTGTAACTTCTTTATAAATTTTGGCTAATAACCCCTTGTCAGATGTACTATTGGTGAATATAGTCTCCTACACAATGGGCTGTCTTTTCATTTTGTTGATGGTTTCCTTTGCTGTGCAAGCTAGATTATTTTTAAGGTGTCTTCATGGCCACAATAAAAATAATTTTATTAAATTCCCACCTGCATATGGCATAATATAGGACATTGAACATCCTCTCATGAAAATTAAGGAACCCAGTTATGGCACAAAAGGCCACCCCCTTTTGCATGGTAGTAACCAATCGGAGTACTTATAAGCAAAGCCCTGATGTTCCTTAAAAAACATCTGGGCCTCCTCCAGTTTCCAGACTCAATCTTGTTAGAGACTATGAACCTGGCCATGATATTAGCTTTGAAGGAGTCTTTCCTGTCCCAAGGCCAGGCAAAGACAATAGAACCAGGGAACAAAATCATCAAGCAAATGATGAATGACATTACAAGCCATTGAAAAGGGCTCTACAAACCTCAGAATGATCTTAGTGACTAGGATGTCTGGATTACTATCACATGGATAACAATTCTCTAGGAAACAGAAAATCCTATTTGATTATATCAAAAGCATAAAGTACAGTGGAATACGGCTAGCTCTGGAGAGAGACAGAGGCATTATCTTCATATCACAACCACGATGCAGTTGTATGACCATGGGGGAGTATTTTTACGTCATTAACTTTTAGTTACCTGTTCAACTTGTTATTAATAGAAGTTAATGAAGAGAGTTCTTATGAGAAATAAATGGGAAAATGCATGTAAAACACTTATTAAAAGGCCTGATGCAAGGAAATAGCTCAATGAACAGTAATTTTCCTATTTCATCCCAAGGTCCTCCCATCTCTGCATGGGCATTTGCTAGGAAGTTACTAGTTTGTCTGAGAGATCATAATTTCCTGTATACCTTTTTCTTTTGTGGAATCCCTACTCCAGGTCGTGGGGTCTCTGAACGCTCAGTAAGGACTCCCTAAAGGAATAACTTACAAGAAACATAATCCAAGACACAGTTTGATATAAGTAGACCTTTTTGGCCCATTTCTGCTCTAGGCCATTTTTTTGTAATTAACAAAGGTCAGGATTTTGCTTTGAGGGTCCAGAAAAATGATGACAATTGTACATCAGCTATTTGACTCTAGGCAAGTTATTTAACCTCCCTGTGCCTCAGTTTCCTCTCCTATAAAATGACTGCTAATAATAGCAGTCTACTCCTAGATTTAAATGTGAAGTTCCTGACACACATCACTTCACAGGCACTGGCCACGTTATTTTAAACCTCTTGTGAGTTTTTCCATTATGTGGTATGTGATCAATAAAAACCTGAGCCTATCGTAACTTCAGCATTGTTACCAGGTCCAGATGACTGTCAGAACCACCAGGGCACACCTTAAAATATTTAAATCCCTGCCTCCTGTCTTATTCCCTTGGCCCAGGTCAAGCTCAGGAGCCTGCATTTTCAACGAAGCCCCTGAGTCCGGGCGGATGCTCACTGAACTGACAAATACTACTCTGGAACAAGCTGAAGAAATCGGATCAAATGTTGGGTGATTCCCCTCTCCCTCCTAGAGACAGATTTATGGTTTGAGTAAAACCATTAAGAACACATTGGTTTTTTTCATTGGTTTCACTTTGAGTTTCTGCCTCCAGCGATACAAAGTGAAATCACGCGGAGCCTGGCAGTTTGGGTCTTCACCTCCCACGTGAGGTGGAATGCCATGTGACCAGAGAGCTCAGTTCAGAACTGAAACCAGAGGAAGAAAGATGCTAGTCTGGGGGAATCTCTATTTTCTGCTGTCCTTTCTGTCTCTTTATTAAAAGAGAAAAAACTTGCTTTAGCTGGGTAGCTTAATTGGTTAAAGTGTCATCCTGATATGCCAAGGTTGCAAGTTTGATCCCCAGTCAGGGTACATACAAGAATCAACCAACGAATGCATAAATAAGTGGAACAACAAATTAATGTTCCTCTTCATTGCTCTGCCTCTTTAAAATCAACAAAAGTTTAAGTAAAAGAAAACCCCATAGAGATGTGTGTGACATGTGTGACAAATACAAAAGGAACAACATGAGTTTTCATCCAGGGAATGCTTACTTATCCTGGATGCAAGTAAATGTTCAAAGTCATGACTCCAATCCCAAAGGTGCAGTACCTTTAGTGCAAAAGTAGGAAAAGAACAGGAGCACTAGAAAGAAAACTTACAAGGGTCTGAAGCACACTGTGGGTGGTCTAAAAGCAAATATTGAAATATAACGATCTTATAAGTTTAAAAGAAACAATGAACTAAAAGTAGCTTGCTACACAAGATAAGATGAACCAGACCGCCAAAACTCTGACAAGTTTCAACGATGGAAGTCAATGAGATACAATGATTTTAAATTATTTAAAATTCATAAAGTGTTGAATTCCATGAAACCAGAGCAGCAATTGTGATGGGAAAACACCCAGCTGGAAGTGGCCATACTTCCTGCCTGCTCCCAGCAGCATCTTATGCAACATAAGCACGTAGTAAGTATTAATCAAATATTATCATAATCAGCTCATAAAATATACCAATAAAACCACAATAATATTGCACCCCCAAAAAAACTTTTAAAATATCATTTACAAAAGCGTTAAACATTTTTGTTCCTAGGAGTATATATTATATGTATATTTCTATACGTTATTTGTATGTGCAGCAATATGTTTTGTATATTATGTATAGTTTTATAAAGAAAATTATACGACTTTCTTGAAGTTGTATAATTGAAGACACATTGAAGAGATTATAAATAGACATGGAGAAATGAGTGTTCAAGCACTTATATACTGTTTACTATGTGCCAGACACTATTCTAAGCACACATACACATACTAGTTGTAACATATTTAATCATTTAATCCTTTTATTTACTTTATAAGATAGGTACTACTATGATTTCTATATTACAAATAAGGAAATTGAGGCACACTAGATTCAATAAATTCTCCAGTGTCACATGGCCAGTAAGGAGTGGAGCCAGGACTTGAACCCAGGAAGTTGGGCAATATCCTCTTCAAGATTGTGCACGCTGCTTTTTATTTTTTAAATTTTTTAAAAAGAGTTATTTATTTATTATTTTTAGAGAGATGGGTAGGGAGAGAGTCAGAGAAGGAGAAAGACATCAGTGTATGGTTGTCTTTTACCTGCCTCCAGCTATGGACCTGGCTGGGGAGGGACCTGGTTTGCAACCTGGTTATGTGCCCTGGTTGGGGAATCGAACCAGCAACCTTCAAGTTCGCAGGCTGGTGCCTTATCCACTGTGCCACCAGCCAAGGCCACCATGCTGCTTTTCAGTATGGTAGACTCCCTACTGTAAACATGTCAGTTCTCTCCAAACTGGTCTACAGATTCAGTGTGATCCTAATAAAAATATCAACAGGTTTTGTTAGAGAATTTGACCTGTTTGTAAAATTTACATAAAAGCCAAGGATAAGACTTGCTTGAAGAAAAACTAAGGAAGGACACACCTTCCCAGATGTCATAAATTCATTAGGAAGCTGTAATAATTAAGATAGTCGGGTTGAATCAGGGATTGACAAAAAGTCCAATGGGACAGAACAGAGAGCACAGAAACACAAACAGCACGAATGGCCACTTGGTGTATGATTCAGGCAGTATTCCGGATTATGTGGACAAGATGGGCTTTCCAATTAAATAGTGCCTGGACAACTGTTTATCCATCCAGACAAAAAACAAAAACACACCCCTACTTTGTAACATTCATAAAAATTAATTTCAGATTAATAAAATATAATAATATATGAAAGGTGAAACTATAAAAGAGAATATCTTCATGAACTTGGGGCAGGAAAACATTTCTTAAACAAGATGCAAAAAATTTTTTGAAAGATATGAAAAGTATTGCCCATAAAATCTAAACATATTAAAATTAAGAGTTTGTGTATATCCAAAGGCATCATATAAGAGTAGAAAGATAAGTCACAAAGTGGTAGAAGATATTTGCAACACATATAATCAACAAAAGATTCATTCCAAAATATGTAAAGGAGTCCTACAAATCAGGGGGGGGAATGTAATCCATAGAAAAATGGGCAAAACATTTGAATAAACGCTTTAAAAAATAAGGGTTACCAAATGGCCAATAAGTCTTATTAAGTCTTATTATTAATCAGGGAAAAGCAAATGAAAACCACAATGAGACACCATCACATTCACCAGATTAACAAAGATTGGAAGGTCTAACAATACCAAATTGTGGTGAAGATGTAGAGCAACACAACTCTCGTTCACAGTTAGAGGAAATACAAACTGGAACAAACACTTTGGAGAATAGTTTGGAATTATAGTATAAAGTTAAACACACAAATACCATGTGACCTCACAATCCATCCCCCACATATACTAGAATCTTTTGCACATCTGTATGAGGAGATTATATACAGTACATACACATATAAATGTTCTTACCAGCCTTTCATAAAAGCCAATAGCTGGAAACAGTTCAGATATCTATCAACAGTAAAATGGATTAACACACCATCACAGTACAGAGGAATGCTCAACACTGAAAACCTATAAACCACAGCTGTAGGCACCTACATGGCTAAGTCATGCAATAATATTATTGACTGAAACAAAACAAAACGTATTACATATCAAACACTTGCAAAACTAAGTGATGTCATTTAAATATATCTACATCATTGTAAGCTTCCTATGGAGAGAAGAGGAAGGTGGTTTTGAAGTAGAGAAGGTTCTAAGGCAAAGTTCTATTTCGTAACCTGGATGGGGGTCACATGTGTCCACTTGCCAATTATTCATCGAACGGTACACACACATGTATTTTCTACATTCTTCTGCACGTATGCTATATTTCCTGATTTCTTATTATCCTCTTAAGAAAGTGCAATTCATTTCCTGATTAGAAGAGACCTGCCTTTTAAAAAGAAAGGTACACCACAAACTTCCAAATTTAAAGATTCACCTGGCTGGTAGCACAGTGGATAAGGTGCCGGCCTGCGAACCCAAAGGTCGCAGGTTCGATTCCCCAGCCAGGGCACATAACAAGGTTGCAAAACAGGTCTCTAGTCAGGCCTGTGGCTGGAGGCAGGTGAAAAGCAACCATACAATGATGTCTCTCTCCCTCTCTGCCTCTCTCTCTTCCCCTCTTTCTGAAAATAATTAAATAAAATCTTTAAAAAAAAAATTTAAAGATTCAAAAATATACAGTATTTCAGAAGATAATCCATTAAAGACAGCAAGAAGGTTTGATTATAAAAAGTCCCAAGTATAAGCAACAACGGCTCACCAAAATCTGATTTTACTACCATGTTTATAAAAGTTAAAAGATGGAGCCAGACAAGTAATATGGATGTTGGTGGTGGTGAATTACCCTGAAAGAATTAGAGGAGTGGTAAGAAATGCAGAGCAGAGCAAATACCTGTTGATGTTCTAATAACCTTTCAAAGGCAAGCTATAAAAGCTAAATATAGCAATACAACAATACTTTTCATTTAATACTTCTTTCCTCATCTTCCTTTTTAAAAAAGGAATTAAGGGCCCTTGCCCAAAATTCAGACTTTTCATTCTGACTGCAACTATGTACAAAACTATATAGAAGTACAAATTATCTCCCCAAATGTTTAAACCGACACTCTGACAGTAAATAGATTTCTACTAAGCTGGAGTTTTCCGAAATTGGTTCTGCATTTGTTTTTAGTAGGAGGCCACTTAAATTTTACCCACTTGTTTAGCTGCAAGGATTGAAACACAATGTTTGCTGCCCAAACAAACTGCTGGTTTTAAAATTCTTCACTTGAGCTGCTGGATAAAACACTTGTTTACTGAATCAAATGTTTTATTTGGAAAACGCCTGCCAGAGTGGACCCTATCCAAGAAATACACCAGGATATGCTAGGACAGTGATGTCACGCCCTTGATGGAAGCTGGCATTTTAGGGCAATGCCACAAAGTTTACTTTCAAAGAATAGAACAGAAAAACCTATCTCTTTTAAAAAAAAGGAAATCAACCCAAGGCCTAAAATACTCTTCCTGGCTCATTAAACAGGATAGTCCAATCCCTCCCGCCAAAAGCTAATCTCTATATAATCAAGCAAATCTTATAAATGACAATCTAATTATTACTATTTTAGAGCCAATCCTTTCCCTTTAGATTTATTCTATATATTCTGGTTCTCCTATGTGACATGGCATAAAAGATAATTTCTATGTCTTAATAAGATATACGAGAACCCTGAAATGCCATTAATAATCACAAAACAGGATTGAGCATAAGTCAAGTCTAACTTGAAACACATCCAAGAAGATTTAGATTCTTAAGTACCAAAAGAAAACATCCTAAAAGACAGTCTTGGGACCCTGCAGTTAGTTTCATATGGAGGCTCCAGTAAACACATATTTGACCAAATCAGAATCACTTAAGAATTTTCATCAATCGTTCCCTGCTAACGTTAGGCAAATAAATAAAATGGATCCTTATTATAGTCCATAATAATGTCTCCAAACTTGTAAAAGTGCATCCCCCATATTTAAAAAACACTATGTATATGTCCAAGTATATGCATATTTTTATTTATAAACTACATACTACTACTAGACATTATAAAACATACATAAAATGGACAATGCAAAGGCCTTAATAGACATTTCTCTAAAGAAGACATACAATTGACCAATAAGCACATGAAAAGATGCTCAACATCATTAGTTAATCAGGGAAATGAAAATCAAAGCCATGAGATAGCACTCCATATCCACTAGGATGACTATGATCAAAGAAATAGAAAACAGCAAAGGCTGGCAAAAACAGGGAGAAATTGTAACCCTTGTACGTTGTTAGTGGGAATGTAAAATGTGAAAAACAGTGTGATGGTTCAGAATGCTAAACATGGAACCCAGCAATTCTACTCCTAGGTATATACCCACAAGAACTAGAAACAGGAATTTAAACAGATAGCTGTACAGCTGTACAAGCTCACAGCAGCACTTTTCAAAACAGCCAAAGTATAAAAACAGCCCAAATCTCCTTCAACAGATGAATGGATAAACAAAATGTTGTTATATAGACAATGGAAAGTTATTCAACCATAAAAAGAAAATGCTACACCATGAATGAACTTGGAACGAACCCAGCTAAATGAAATGAGCCAGATCCAAAAAGACATATATTGTATGACTGCACTTATATGAAATATCTAGAATAAGTATAAAGGACTGAAAGTAGATTAGAAGGTAAAGGTGGGCATGGGAAGTTATTGCTTAATGGGTATGAGTTTTCTGTATGGGGTGATAAAAATTTTGGAAACAGACAATGGTGACAGTTGTACAAAATACTGAATGTAGTTAATGCCACTGAATTCTAGTCTTAAAATGATCATAATGGCAAATTTTACGTTATATCTTTTTTACCACAATTTAAACAAAATAAAAACAAAGTTGAAAATACAATAGAGGCTCTAACATTTTCTCCTCACTTTCTGGTGGGTCACCTGCATGCTATAGGGCCAGGATGGGGTAGGGAAAGAGCTTCCAAAGCCAAACCAAACATTAATAAGTGGGTATGAGGTAGGGGAAATATTGGGGAGATAACAAGGTATGAGTTTTGGTAATGCCTACAACTTAAAAATAATTTTATTTTTAATGCCAAAGGAAGAAGGACCCCTTTCTGTAACCTTCCCACAGAACTAAGCCCAGACCAGCTGTAAGCTCTTGCCATACCTCACCCCACAGACCTGGAGATCTGAATGGCTGCAAAAACAAGAAAAGCCTCTTCACTTCTACTTACAAAGTGTTCAAACACCACCTTACAAAACAGACTGTGCTTTCTCAATCATTTTATGGTCTCAGGTAAGACTCAACTCCAACTTAAAATACTCTCCTTTTCAAAGCCATTTTCAAAGTCATTTTCATCACTTTCCTCCCTCCTCCCCCCAGGCTCAAGGGCATCAATCATAGCAAAAGTGACAGGAAATAATAAAAAGATTAACAGCTCAACATCAAGAAGCACCTATATACTGCCTATGCGAAAAGTGTCGAATGTGAGGCTGGCTGAGAACCAAGGTAATCAAAAGCAAAATACACACGAGTCTGAAGGCTGACATTTCAGGAGGCAGAGGCCCAGCTACATGCAGAAATGACAAAGCCAAGGGGCATGGCTGAAGCAGAACAATCTGTTTCTGTACTAACACAGCACAGATGTCCTACGTTTATCAAGGAGTTTCATCATAAAGCAGGCTCATGCGGATTGCAGGATGGTTTGATTTTAAAAGTTGAAGTACTTTTCTAGTAAAATGTAAAAACTCAGTTTTAAAAGGAAAATCAAAATTAAGATATGTTAGACTCCCAGGATCATCTTAATTTGGATCTGAAACTGCCGTAAGAAGTAGTTGATTCATACCCTTCAAACTGACACCAAATTAATCCTTTGGAGAGAGATACTGTAGAGGACAAAGTATTCAAAGTCTGATTCTAAGCAGAATCAGTCACTTGCCTAACCACTACGCTGTACACCCAAAACGCATACAAAATAATATTGAAAGCAAACCGTAATAGAAAAATAAAAAACTCCAAAAGAAATGCAGAATGTCAAAAATAGCAACTTACTTCGTGCTACCAATATATTTTGATTTGTGTATACTAAACAAAATTGATTTAAAAAACAGAATTAGTCGATTATACTTGTAGTGTGTGTGCACAAGATTATGAATATGTCGGTATTCGTACAAAAGAAACTACTTTCTGAGTTCTTAGTGAAACTCTTAATTGCCCATGCCCGGTATTATACTTCCATTGGTAATTAGGTCTCACCATGAAATCTTGGCTTTTAAAAGATGACTCCTCCAAATACCAAGAAATATATATATCATGACTATTCTTGTTTTAAAAAAATCATTCAGTTTTAGTTCCAACACTGAGTATTTCAAAACTCTTTTCTCAAGGCTCTCTAGCATGCTATATTAAAAAAAAAAAAAAAAAAAAAAAAAAGCTGCCAAACTGGTTTTAACACATCTTCTCAGGACTGATAAGCAGAAGTTTACTAAAGCAGTTTGAATAAGGTAAACTCAGAAAGATTCTCTAAGTTTCTTCAAGTTGGCAGCACCTTTTAAATTCAGGGTTGCTAAATAAGCTATGACTGTCCAAAGCCAGGAGAGGTGAATGAGGGCATGTCTCCCTTGGTAAAACACGAACCCACATCTTCTTTGGAACTGCAGTTGACATCCTGTTGGATTGACTAGCTTCAAACCTGTTTTGTGGGTATTATGAATGACTGAGTGCAAACAGTAAGGGGTTGTAAAAATACATTTTCCAATGTAAAAAAAAAAAAAAAAAAAGAAGTGGGTCTACTAAGAACTCTGATGAACAGCAATACTGTTTCCAGTCTTCCTTGTGAATCTTGACTCTTTAACCTTAAAAATTGTTTCATATAATGACATGATTGATCATTTACCTCCTAATAAATTTAGTTGCTTGCTCATACAGAATTTTTTTGGTTGCTGATATGCGTATTTTCCTAGAAAGATGTATTTCACTAGAACATGTAGGGCAACATCAGCAAATACATCCTTCCCCTCAGTGTACATCAAGGAACTATTTCCATAAAATAAACAACAACAAACTCTGGAAACTCTAGGAAACTGTGTAAATTAAATTAGTAAATTCACATTTGACTGAGTACCTTCTCTCATTCTACACTCACAGGTTTAGGAAAGCTTTAATCTCAAGCACAAAACTGCCTTTTTCCTCTGTATTGATTAACCCCACAATCAGCTGCTGGGAAAGGATGCACTTGGGCCAGCCCCTTCTGCACAAACATCTGTATTTCTTATAGGAGAAGACAGGAATGTTCTATGTGTTTAAACAACACTCTTTTCTCTCATCTCTAGTCTTTTTTGTGTAACCTGGGTTTCATTTTCTGATATTTTTAGAAAAGTCCCAGCCTGGCTGGTGTGGCTCAGTGGGCTGAGCACCAGCCTGCAAACCCAAGGATCGCTGGTTCGATTCCCAGCCAGGGCACGTACCCAGGTTGCAAGCCAGGTAGGTTCCCAGCTGAAGGCAGGTGAAAGGCAACCATACATTGATGTTTCTCTCCCTTCCTTCCTCCCTTCTTTCCCCCTCTGTAAAAATAAGGAATAAAATTAAAAAAAAAGAAAGAAAGGAAGAAAGGAAGAAAACTCCCTTATATATTCTAACTGGAATTAAAAACTTGGAATCTCTTGTACAACAAAGTGAATGTACTTCTCAGTAGTCAAGTGCACAGTTAAAAATGGTGAAGATGGTAAATTTCATGTAGTATGTATTTTACCATAATGAAGAAAACAACTTCTATATTCTATCATCTTCTACTTTTCTTCGGTGGGGGAGGGAGGAGGCTCAACAACTAAGTAACCCACCCTCGGCTGCAACAGTTAGTTGCCGAGCTCAGAAAAATGGAGACTTTAAATTACGTATGTGCGGGGAGAGGGCACTGCTACCCCTACAACCTCCACTATCAGTTTTAATCTTTAGTTGCTGCGTGCTAGTCCACCAGACATGTAGTAATATGGACGTGTGAATTTGTCCCTTTATAGGTTTTGACAAGAAAGGAAAAGGAAGAGCAAATGACCATTTGTAGCCAGATAATTAGATTTGGGCTAACTGAAAGTTGGCTGTGACAAAATGTTGGCAGCTCAGAAGAGACTTTCGTTTTTCCGATAATACAGAAATATATATTGAAGGGACACAGGTGTTCCTTGAAAGAGGTGTGAATAGTCGTAGCCTTTCAGAAATCCAAGCCCACATTTCTGACCACTTATTTCTCTCTGAACTAGAAGATGTATGGTATTTAGAGCCAAGATCTTGCCTTGCCTTACCTCTGATTACTCAGCTCCCTTGGAGAGGCTCAGCCAGTCTCCTCCTAAGGACACTGCCAAGTGCCACACCCTGAGCCTGGGTAGCCAAAGGTACAGGAAGTGGTCTGCCCAGGGCCTGGGTTATTGCATCACCCACAACATGCTTCGATGGACACAGTGTGAGTCACTCAGCACACACACGGCACCTCAACCCCAATCCTTACCTAGCAGGGCAGAGAACTTTTGACACATCCATGCAGGCTTCCAAACCAGTGCTAAATTTGGAAAGCAGCAGGTCATCTGGATATAAACAGCTTCAAGCACTGCCTATCGATGACTGTCCATCAGATATAAGAGAACAGGCTGAAATCAAAAGTAAGAACTCTTGCTCTCCCAAGAGGAGACAGAAGGCTCAGGGGGAGTTTCAGACTGTGGGACAAACTGGCTATGGCATTGATACCCCAAAAGGAATCCACACAAGACTGACCTGTAAAGTTTATTTAAAATGCAAACTGCCGGCCCAGGATATTGTGATTCAGTGCTTATGGGGTGGGACCCGTTAATCTGATGAGCTAGGTTAGGGAGCTGCTGGGTTAAAGCACTTGGGTGAAACAGTGCTGATTCAGTAGATTATCTCTAGCTAAAGCCCCAGGAATGACTACCTTGTTGTGCTTTTATGAGGAAGGAGGAGACTGAAAAAGTATATCTATCAATCTATCTATATAATATTCTCTCTATATATCTAATATTCTAATGATATAATGTTATTTACTATATATTTATTTGCTATTATATAACATACACTATATATTTACATATAAATATATATTTTAATTTCCCCTAAAACCGGTCCTTTGCCACCAAGTTCAAATTTAGTTCATTCCATTCAGCACCTCTGGCCAACAATCACCTACTTCTATGCAGATGAATCCTGTCTCTACTTTCAGCTAAGACCCATCCATCTTTCCTAAACCCAATTGCTAATCACAGCTTTTAATTCCATTCTTAAATCAGCTCTTCAGTTTACTTTGAACAATGGTTTCCTATTCCAATTTCTGTTGCTAGTATCACCCCTCAAAGCATCTAGATTTAAATCATTGGTCACCTTGGACTCTTCAGGTCCACTGCCTACTGCATCCAAACACTATCAGTATTGTCCATTTT
This sequence comes from Noctilio leporinus, assembly GCA_004026585.1. Taxonomy (NCBI): domain Eukaryota; kingdom Metazoa; phylum Chordata; class Mammalia; order Chiroptera; family Noctilionidae; genus Noctilio; species Noctilio leporinus. The sequence goes on along the minus strand of PVIW01000279.1, from coordinate 262,417 downwards.
CCTCCCATAACAACTCACAAAGCATTGCCTCCCAACCAATTCCCATTGATATTACCTGTTTCCAGGCCTCCTTGGATTCCTGCAATAGTCACTTCTGGTCCCTAATTCCAACTCTACTCTAACTCACAAGATTAATTGTCAACAAATCTAACTTTGTGTATTTCCCTTTCTCAAAATTCTGTCACAATTCTCCATCATTTGCAGACACATTTCTCAATCAGACTTGCCCAGGCATTTATTGTCCTTTATTGGTCTGCTCCTAACCTACCATTTAAATGACATAATTTCACAGTTACTTCTTCTCCTGCAACTTTCTGTCTCTTGGCTTATCTCACCTCTACCACTACAAATGCCTTTCTTTCTCTAGCTATAAAAATTGGGTGCATGCTTTAAGACCTAAGTTCAAGTTCTACCACCTCCCTCTGGAGTACTTCCTGATGGCTGCCACCTGACAGCTACCCTGCCAGAACTTGAGAGCAGCCTGCAGCATCCCAGCCTGTCTTAAGTAAGGGTGTGTCCCCTCTTACCTTCCCTCCCACCCTCTGCTCTCTGTCCCCTGTCCCCCCCTCCCCACCCCCTCCCCACCCCCCGCCCCAGGAAGTTCCTGGGCACTTTATGACTAAACTCCCATTGATAGTCACTCATACAAAGGCTCATCTCATACAATGGCAACATCTCTCTAAAATAAGTAAATCTTTATTCTTCCACAGAAGCAATATAGGTTCATGGTTAACATTTTAGAGAATAAACAGAAGCAAATATTTTAAAAAATCTATTATTCCATTTTTCAATTCATAACTTTCACCTACAAATCCATCATATCTTCTTATGCATATATGCACGTTTATGCTGTTTTTATTTAACTAATGAACAATTCAAAAAAATTTTTTTGAATCCCCACCTGAGGATATATTTATTGATGAGAGAAAAAGAGAGAGAGGGATGGAAACATGGATGTGAGGGAGACACATTGATGGGTTGCCTCCCATATGGTAATGGGGTTCAAACCCAGAAACCCGGGTATTTGCTCTGACTAGGGGCGATACACCAAACAAATGAGCCACCTGGTCAGGGAGTGAACAGTTAAACTTCTTACATTTGTCATCTAGATGTTACCCCCAACTAAACTATATTAGACTCGGCTCTTTTAGGAACATGAATCTGCTTCTCTGTAATCTCCATAGTGCTTAACACAATTGTAACTACAAAGTAGGCACCTAAGGTGTTTAAATCATACGTTCACTCAAAAAAATATTTTGAGGACAGTGAATGATTATAAATGCACTGTTCAAAATAATCCATGTGTAAAACCTGTTTTACACATAGATTATTTCTTAAATAGTGCCTCCAAATTTATGTGATGAGTGTTTTAAATATATGAGAACACTTCACATTAAGAATCCTATTGTTAATCCTTTAACAGGTATTCATTCTTTAATTTGCTTTATAATTTGATTTATAACTAAAATGAAGATCGCCCTATGTATGTTTCATTAATTTAGATGAAATTTTGGGGGAAGGAATCATAGGAAAGGAAGTTTGCCACTTCATTTTTAACTTAAATTTTCAATTCATTTATATATCAACAATTCTGGTTTGAACCAAGATTTTAAAGTCTAACGGTCTCACAAAAAAGGAAATCATGCTCCTTAAGAGTGACAAAATCTAACAGTACAAATATATTCATTTTTTTTCAAGTTTCCAGAAAACTTTTGTATAACTGCAATTTTCATTAAGAATGAAAGACTATTGAATGTATGGAATTTGTCAGCTTCCAACTATAGTTGTTCTACAGGTTAGGCAAACACCTAGGTAAGTGAAAATAAAGGTTTTTGCCAGTTGAACTGAAGATCTTCTATCTAGAAAGTAACATAAAAAAGTCCAGTCTACCACTCCAAAGAAGGCCAATTTTATTATTATTATGAGCAACCCAGCAATTTTTTAAAAGGCAAATTCAGGATGGTGGGATCACAAGTTTTGACAACCAAATGACCTCTTTTCCAGATTTAGAATATGATTCAGTTTATAAAAGTTCAACTTACTAGTTTTTACTTCCTATATACAGTATATGTACTATTTAATTCAAAATGCATCTTAATTTAGATTTGTCCTGAGTTGCCTTGGAAACAGAAATTTATATGAATTCCCAAGTCAGTTTTTCAGATAACTCAAGGTCTTTTTACAGGATAACATACCGTTTCTACTTCTGAATAAAACTCCATCAACTACACATTTCCTCTGAGTTTCAGCAGCATGGCTGTCCGGCCTTGCTTCTGCAGCCGGTGCCCTGCACTGTGGGTCTCAAGCGCACTGGACAAAACCAGCAGACAGAAAAATGGGACAAAATTTGGGAAAGGTGTTCAAGAAGAGTTGGCGGCAAACTCAACACTTTGTCTTTGCAGTCTCATCATTTATTATTATTTCTTCCTGGACTCTCCCTGTGTCACCAGCATTCAAATCCAAAGACCATTTCTTTTAAATCTAGACCCCTCCCTTTCCTAATCACATCTTTGGGTGTAAGATGCTACTGTGCTCTAGGGGGAACTAACCTGCTGCTCTCGGGCTTTGAAGAGGACTGGGATTTTGCGTTGCCCCCCTCCCTTCTTCTTCTCCTTTTAATTAAGGCCTTTTCACGTTTGTTTCTCAGGCCTTCCCCAAACACAAAATTGTCACTGGCCCCTGCTCCTTCCCATTCTAGAATACCAACTTCAAGCCTTTGTATCAACTAAGTCTGAGTTTGTTAAGAACTTTGGTAAATTTATCGCAGCCGGTGCCTGCATTTGAGAGCCCCAAACTCGGGTGCAAAAACTTTTATGTTCTCTGAAACAGAAAAAAAAAAAAAAAAAAAGGAGAAGGAGGAGAAGAAGAAAGAAAGAAAAAGAAAGATCAAAAAAATAAGAAGAAAAAACCCCAGCACCTCCTCACCAACTTGCCTTTCACGTTTTGGGTCGGTAATAAGAAAATGTAACCGCCCCCCCCCCCCCCCCCCCCGGGCCCCCAACCAGTACAACTGCAGCCTCTTCTCGGTCAAGGCTCACCTACAACACTCACTGCATCATTGCACCCAAGCCAAACTCGGTTACTGAGGCAACTAAGTTTTTCTTCCCCAAAGGTCACGGGGAAACACATCCCTAGGGATCCCCTGGTAACCATCCACCGATAATGCAGGGGAACTACAACAGCAGAGACTCGCTTTCCACGGCTGGCACTGGCAGTCTCTGCCCGCCGCCCGGGCGGAGGGAGAAGGGAGGAGCTGCGTACTCGGTGCGCAGCGTCCAGTTACATTCCTGACCCACTTTTCATCCCCTCCTTCCCCCTCCTCTTCCTCCTCCTCTGGGGCAGGCCGCGCGGGCACTCTCCAGCACTCCCGGGGCCGCGGCGGGCCAGGCGCGCTGGCCCCGCGCAACGGCCGTCGGGCTCCTCCTGGGACCAGAGGCGAGCCGGCCCCCGCCCCCACCCCTGGCTTCCCTAGCGCGGCCCCTCCCTGGTCACATGGGCTCCCGAGCACCTGTTGGCTACTTCATCCCACTGCAGGGCCCCTCCCGCCGCCTCCGGCGAAGCCCCCAGCGGGAGGTGATGGAACCACAGCCCTGTCCGGGTGCCGCAGATCCCGCTTTGCTCCGGCTGGACGCGGGGGCCGGCGGGCGAGGCGAAGTGCAAAGTCGCCGCGGCCATGCGGCCTCTTGATGAAAGGCACCCCCCCCCCCCTTACACACACTCCACGTCCGTTCCCGCCCCCACAGCAGAGCGGGGAGGTGGGGTGCTTCCGCCCCCAGCCCGCCTCCGCTGGAAACCTGGGTTCCTTGCGGGCGCCGGGAGGGATGCCGCGGAGTCTCGATGGGGGCCGCAGGGGCGAGGGCAGGTAGCGGGTGGCGACCAGAGTGGGTGTTCCAGGCTGCGGAGTCCAGGAAGGGGGAGGGAAGCTGCCGTCGCAGCTGCAAGTTCTGAGCGTGCAAAGCAACTCAGCAACTTTGCCTGCACCGCGCCCCTCCCCCGCGCCTCAGGGCCCGGGGCCGGGCCGGGGGCTGCGCCGCGCCTGGGGGCCCCTGTGCGGGGCTGGCGGAGGACAGACCCAGGTGCGGGAGAGTGTGGGGGGAACTGGCTGGAGCTGCGTGACTAACTTTGCTACCCCGGGGTCGGGGTGGGGTTGCGCCTCCGAGCATTGCTGTCTTGGAAACGACGCGGGGTCCTTGATCCCCGCACGGGATCCCGCGCAGCGTAAGTCCCCCACGCCTCCCGCCCGGCCCGCTGGCAGGAAAGGGGGCGGAAGACGGCGGCGGGACCGTGGAAGGAAACTGTGCTGGGTGGATAAATAAGGAGAGGGCCTTGGAGGCCGTCCCCGGACCGGTAGCATCTCGGTGGCGGATGCAGATCCCTGGGAGGTGCGGCAGAGCTCACCCAAGTTTTCCCTCCCGCACCGCATTCAGCTCCCTCCGGGCCGGGAAAGTGGACGCCGCCTGGAGAAGCAGGCCCCGGCCCGGCAGAAAGCCGGCGAGGGAGGCAGGTCCCAGGGCAGGGGAGAGAGCTGCGAGGTGCGGGGCAAAGCAGGGTGGGAAGGTGACCAAGCCCTCTGGGGGTCATTGTCTGTGTGTTCTGGGTCCGAAGGACGGCGCGAGGGCCTGTCCTGTCCCTCCAGCCCGGAGAATTGCGGGGAACCGCCAGATGATTGTCCGGAAAGGTGGCTACATCCAGTTCAGACTTTCAGAAGCGTCAGAGAGGCTAAACTTGGGCGCGCGGGGAGCCACGGGCCAGCCCGAGGGTGGTACACGCTGTCCCAGAAGTTATGCCTACACCTACCCAGGAGTCGAATTGGCAAGATAGAAAGGGATGTACATGGGTAGGCTTGGGAGCCAGGCCACCCATCGTACACTTTCCCTGTAAGCGGATTTACTAATCTTCCAAACTACTCCGGACACTCGCATCACCTGACTCATTGTGGAGTTACTGACAATTGACGCCCAAGCCTATTGCCTATAAAGTGCTGGAGAGTCTTATTGACGATGTTTCGACGCTGAGCCACTTCAGGGTGTAGGGCTTTTCAGAAGCAAAGGGGTTAGTTACTTCAAGCGAAAGTAAACTATCTACCTGAGGAAGCCTGTCAACCGGCAGAATGATTTAATTACATGCCATCTTAATTTAAAGAGATTTATATGCTCATTGAGGACAGCTGGACAGTCACATTCTGATGAGGACCTGGAAATTACTATTTTAACCGAACAAATCTATTTCACACTGAAAACAGGTGACTAGCATTTCTTTTATTTCTTAGTAAGAAGAAATAGCCTTAACTCTTTTTCTCTGAAAAAACTGAAAGCTGTAGAATAGAGCATAGTTTTCTAGACTTGTTCCAGAGAACACAAGATCTTCAGTATGGCCAGGGATGTTTGGAAAAGAAAAGGGGGAAAGGAGTTTGGTCATACACACTTCATCTATTCCAAGATGCACATACACATTTATATAAATTTTAACATCCCCAATGTTATGTTTGAGGTATCTTAGTATCAAGTTCTAGTTTATTTTATTTTATTTTATTTTTAAAAAAAATTATTGTTGTTGTATTACATCCATCCTCTTTTTGCTCCCCTCTGTCCTCCTCCCCACCCGCCGCCCATCTCCCCAAAGGCAATCCCTCCCTTATACTAGGTTCTTGTTTAATTGGAAGTGTGTTTTCTTTCTTAGTGGTACATAAAATAAGGAAGTTTGAGAAATGCTGAGTTAAACAAGTTTTTTTGTTGTTGTTATACAACCAAAAATACAATATATAGCTTTATAGCAAGGCCTTTCAGAATCTTTTGTGTGCTAAGGTGTTTTTTAAATCATCAAAAAGAAGTTAAAATAGGCAAACTTTCCTAAATGTGTTTGTCCGGTCCCTGGTTTTGTGAGCATTATTGCTTAGGAATAGTATTCCTTTCAGGCAATGCTACTCAAGGGGCTGTGCCAGATTTGAACACAGTAAAGGGAAATGTTCACCTTTCAAAATGGTACCCAAGTGTAATCAAGAATCATTAAATGATAAACTAAATTTAGCGTCATTACAAAAAGAGGCAGGCGCTGGCTGGCTGGAAAGTTGGCAAGAGAGACCAGTCCTCAGGCTAGGGAGAAACCATGTGAGGAAATATTTAAGGGCAGAGTTGTTCAAATTCAGCTATAGGAGAAACTAAGTCAGGGTCATCTTTAGGGAATTAGTTCCAGTGAATATTTAGGTCCTCAGAAAATTCATCTATCTGATATAAACAGTTGCTGTATATACACTACCTCCCGAATTATGATTATTTTTGGTAGAATTTGAAGCCTTATTTAAATTAGACTGGCACTAAGCTACTAACCAATTAATAATAATAATAATTACCATAAAGGGTCATCATGACACATTTTAAAGTGGCAGGTGTATAGAAATATATTTTTAACTAAAGAGAAAAGGATAAAGAAGCATATAGAAATTTCCAAAGAAATATAAAATTTAGCATGGGAAAGGAAAAAATGCCTATTATTAATCTGTTACCAAAGGTTAGAGACAAGGTTGAATAAGTGAATAAAATATTCTACTTGGAATATTTTAAATACAAATAGTATTTCTTTTTTAATATGTAATATAAAAGGTGTGTTTTCATATATTAACTCACTTCACCTCATCCATTTGTTTATGTAATATTTGTGTATCAAGGTTCCAGCCTGGACACTTGGCTATGATGACAGATGAATATGAGAAAATATCACTCTAGGAGTTACATCTGTAGGAGAGATGGGTAGGTAAAATAAATAATTGTAATACCTTCTGACAGTGAGGTTTAGAAAGGTTAATGACTTAACCTTACCAATTAAGGTTAAAGGTTAACTGGTCTTATGATTTCAAATACCATGCTCCCTTCTATAATAGACATGTTCTCATGTTTGCAATATCATGTAGATACATTTTTTGAAATGTAATGTACAATCAAACATGTTAAATATTAAAAGCCAGAAAGAAATTTAGAAATTATGTAGGCTCCCCTACTCATTTTACAGGCCTGGAAACTGAGAAACAAAGAAAATGGATTTGCTCAAGGTTACACAGTTACTATAGTGGCAGAATTAAGATTAGAATCAAGGTTTCCTGACGCTCAGCTTTTTGCACCATTAGGTGCTGCCCTCCAGTTAGAGAGGTGAGAAATAGCCTTAGTGGATGGAGTCTGTTTCTCCAGTTGTACAGCATGTGGGCCCATCTCAATTAAGGCCTAGAGTGATTGTTAAATATGTGATAAAATGCCCCATGACTAAGCACTTATTTAAAGAAATATGTCGAAGAGGAACTGCAAGGGGATTTTAGTTGTGGGAGTTCCTCAAAAACAGCCACTATTCTTAAAAGTTGAAGAGATATTTGATAAAAAATAAATATGGGACATTTGGGGAAATTTGAACACTGACTACATATTAGAGAATATTAAGAAATTGTTATTACTGGGTTAAGTATGAGTCAGTATTTGTGATTATGCTATTTTAAAAAAGGAGTTCCGTGTCTTAGACGTATACAGTGAAATATTTACGCTGAATTTATGTGATGCCTGATATTAAAATAATCCAGCTTTTTTTTGTTGTTGGAAGGGAAGAAATGACTATCAATGAAATATGATGCCACATGTTGAAACTAGGAGGTAGGTATGTGAGAGTTCATTATACTATTATCTCTACCTTTGTGTATCTTCCAAAATTTCCAAAATAAGACTTCTTTTATCTCAATAAAAGACTTATCACTCCCCACCCCACCCTCACCCCAGGCCAAAAAAGCTCTTATAATGTTGGAATACCTTCTTGTTGAAAGTTGCAGAAAGTTCTTTTTCTTAACAGTTGAATTGAGGCTAGGAAAAAGCATAGTCATTTTAATTGTTGACATTTGCATAGGCTAGTGACTTACAATTTACAAACTTGATTCACATCAACACAGACCTTTCCTCACTTTCCTGATTTGCTTAGGTCTAGTTGAAAGCAAAGGATCTCAGTTGTGTTCTGTACAGAATAATGTCTGAAGTCCTGTCTGAAAATTAAATTGTCTCAGCACTTTGAAATGGTAGTAAAAATCTGAAGGGTTTTCAGGAATACTGAAGCCAGGCATGTGCTGAGCTGCTCCTGCCTTGCAAGGTATTTTCTGCTTCATTTTTGATATGCCAAAACAGAGGTGCTGGGATTTATTTCATCCAGCTAACATTCTTCTTACAGAATATGAAGTCGATCCCAAAGCCATACCATCATGGAATCTACAGTATTATTAAGAGCCTCTTTGTAGCTAAGAAGAATTGGTGTGTTACTGTTTTTATTATAAGATTTATAGAGCTGGTTTATAATACTGTATTCTTAATTGTATGGGTAATATATTTAAAACACATGTGGTAGCTATAGTTCTGGTTCTATTTTGAGTAACTTTGGGTTTTCCCCCTTTCTATTCATATTAAGTTATACCTGCATCTGGAAATGATAAAAAAAATCACAAAGACAACACAATGATTGTGGCTAATTAAAGGGGATAATCATTATTGTTCAGTAAATATTTTATTGGCAACACATCTTGTTTTGTAGAGAGCTGGAAAACTACAGTATACCATGGGTGGGATTTCCTAGCACATTAAAGTAAAACTAATTTCAAGATGAGACCAACTCCGTGTGTGCAGGTGTTTAGTAAAAAGTAACTTTAGCTCACCTTGCTTACATGCAGAAAACAGTTCAAGGATGTGTTGAACATCCCTTCTTGTTTTCACATCATGTTTCAGCTCAAATTCAGTGATTCCCAGTTGGTGGCTAAATACCCCTCAGGGACATCAAGTTATTGCAAGGGGTCAGAGATGCTTTATGTGTATTAAACAATTTCTGTAGCCTGAATAATCAAATGACTGGCATGGGGATGTACAGTCTTCAAATATACGTGTTTTTCAATTGGTAAGCTAAATATCCACTAAAAGATTTTTTGAAATTTATGCTGTTACCTGCTCTTACGTATCTTTTAAATCAATGAGTACTGAAAGTACAACTACAGTTGACTCCTGAATAACATGGGTTTGAACAGTGTGAGTCCACTTATACATGAATTTTTTCAACAAGTATGTGTGTACAGTATGTGGATTTTTCTTCCTTATGATTTTCTTAACGTACAGAACATGTGTTCATTGATTATGTTATCAGTAAGGCTTCTGGTCAACAGTAGGTTATCAGTTACATTTCTGAGAAATCAAAAGTTATACATGGATTTTTGACTTCACAGAGGGTTGGCATCCCAAACCCCGACCTTGTTGAAGAGCCAACTGTACCATCTTCTATATGGAGGAGGACCAAACAGAAGAACCAGCTCTCTAGGTGAGACCCATATTCTATGTAGCATAATACATTTTTTGTTTAGGTATGTACAACAAATAATAAGTGACACAAGAGATAAAATGGTAACAGGAATAATTCCATGCACTCATCCGATTTGTTTTCTTATTTGGCTAAAGAAGGCAAACCTTCTTTGTCACTTTTTTGTACCTAATACATTCATTTTCGTGTCCAAAGCCAAGAAAAGTTTTCACAATCTATGTACACTATCAGATCTGAAAGACCTAGGATACAGATCTCTGCAGGAACTTTCTATAGTAATGGAAACTTAAAATTCAGTGATACTTGTCAGAGGTGCAAATGTTGTTCAAAGTGTCTCAGAAGGCTAACACAATATATTTGTATTCTCTAAATTTGTCTACATGCTCTTTATGCATGTTCCCTTCAGTGAGGTATCTTGTTTTAGGAAATGCTAGTCTTGAATTATTACAGCAAACAAGCAGATGGCATCATTGCTGAGTAGATCCAGTGTGGAGAATGATACACTGAGCTTCCAAATCATAATTGGAGGTGGGATTAGTTGGGAAAGTCTTGTTTATTAACAAATCCTCTTCATTTATACTCCAATAATTATTTGCCACTTACTAAGCCCTTACTCTGCATCTGGCATGTTGTGCTTATTCTTACAACCCTACAAGGTGAACACTATTATTCTTCCATTTTACAGATGAGGAATTTGATACTTAAAAGAGGTTAAGTGATTTATCTAAGGCCATGCAGCCAGTAAGTGACAGAAGTAGAAGCTAAACCTAGGTCTATGACTCCTGTTCCTTAACCAGTACAGACTCTTCCTCCTAAGAGCAGAGTTTAAATTCTTGTGGGGCCTCCTCTCTAGCTCTTAGGTTTAATGACTTAAGCACCTGCCTTAAGCACCTGCCTATTCTTATCTTGAGAGAGGCAAGCATTGCTATAAGCTGAACCAAAATAATGGCAGCTGTTTCCTTAGACCATCCATCATTAGTCACTTTTTCCTTCAGCACTTCCCAGTGAATGGTAGGTTAGTAAGTGGCTTAACTGTTACCAAGATCATCTGCACATTTTATGCACAGATGGCACTGGGCTAGTTATGACTTAACCTAATTACTCTGGCCTTTCTAACATTTCACTTCTAGAGATAGTCATCAAAAAAGGGGCGATTTCAAAAGGCTTACTTAGGTCTTACTACCTTAAAGAAGAGGGAAATTATTTTTGAGGCAAATAAGTCCTAGCTTTTAGGAAGGGGGATTATTATTTTTTATTTGTCTAAGTAGAAGTTAATTAAGAGGATATTGCACACAATAGCTATTAAATCAGTAATGACACATGAAAGCTGAAAGATCCCACTATTTAACACATGGTGGCTAAAAAAACTGGGACATCTTGGTGTGACTTCGCCCCTAGCCTGTCAAGTGCTTTGAGATGGAACTCACTCTTACCCCCTCAATTCATTTCAGGACCCTAAGCCATTTTGCCATCACAACTGAGGACTTTATCTGGTCATTTCCTAAAGTGTACCTCTCATTTTGAGATGGATGAAGATGAAGCCTTACTAACCACTACTACTTTAAATCTAATGGGACTGTCTGCTGGAAATAAACTTTCTCTTCTTTTACTAGAAAGACCCACACCAAGTTGCACAGGCTGACATCTTGTAATACCTTTCATTCTCTTCATAAATTGTCACCACCCCTTTGGTGCAGAAGGAGGAGGAATCCACTTATATTTGGGAGATGGGAAGGAGGGGAATTCCTCAGCAAGGCCAGAAGCAGTGGTTTCTGGGTCCTAGGATGCATTGAGACAGCCCAGCTGAGAGCATGTGCCGGCCATCAGGTGTCAGTCAGGTAGTTGGCCCTGGGCCTGTGTTGGTAGCTGTGGTAGTGGGGGGAAATGAGGGTCAGCAGGAGGAAGCCTGTGGGGGAAGGGGTGGGGAACAGGACAGAAAGAAGAGCAAACTGCCTCTTTTTTTTTTTAAATTTAATTGCATTTACTACTGTTGTATTACAATTGTTTCATTTCCCCCCATTGCTCTCCCCTGCCCCACCCTTTGTGCCCCTCTCCCAAAGCCCCAGTCCTGCCTCTTAAAGCAGACTAACACCCCTCAGTGAGGCTGAGAGGCTGCATGCTTTGTGCAAGTAACCGAAAATGCAGCCTGAGTTCGGTCCTGAGTGCTGGCTGCCTGCCAGTAGCCAGGAAAGAAGGCACGGTCCCTCACACACGGGGCCAGAGGACAGCTTTTGCTCACCCAGACCCTGACACAACTGCCTGCCTGGGATTCCGGCTCTCAGCCCTGCTTCCTGGAAAGAGCTCAACTTTCAATACTCTTTGTCCTCTTGCCTGAATAACCGAGAAACTGAAATAAAAATGTGTGTCTATGTTTTTCCCCCTGGTTGGTTGATTTGGGTTACAGTTGCAGTTTGTACCAGGCTCCTTTATTTCATGTGGAAGAAAATGCAGCATTTCAAACCACAAATTCAGAGGCCACTTGCTCTGGCTGTTGTTCTTGACCAGATGAGGCAGGTTAAACCTTTGTCAGCCGTCTGTTGATTTAACACTATCCATGTCCCAGGTAGCAGACCCAGATGGGTCTCAAAATAGAGCAGGCACACATGGCTGATAAGATGCCAGTGGGCAGAAGGTAATGTTACACCATCTATGACATAACTTCTAGAATAATCACTGTTGCCCTTTGCTCCAGAATCCAGCTCCAGTGCACGAAAAAGTGGAAAGTCTTCAAGCAGTTGGGGGTTTAGTGTGTGTGTACTTGCTTTGAAGTTGGTTAAGCCTCCACTGAGCTTTGGAAGCTTTTAATAAGCAGTTCACAGCCTTTTCTTTTCTTTTCCTTTTTTGGCTTTAGAGGAACAGATCGCCAAACAAACTTTCTGGTGGCCATTAAGAAGGACAAACTTCTTTGCTGAAGCACGTGCCAGTGTTTTACACTCACAGCACACTTGCTGGTGGGAAGCTTCTGGCACACGCTGGGGCACAAGTGGGCTCTGGAGCTCCAGGGCCAGAGGGCTGCTAATTTCTGCAGCCACTGCTTTGGAGTGTGAGCGTGGAGGACACCCAGTTCAGAAGTAGGAAGTGGGCGCATGGGGTACGTTGATTTTCCGTGCTGAGGAAGGCTGGTGAAGGAAGGGGAAAGCCCCGTCTCAGAAGCAATTTCAGTATCTGCTGACCTTTGTGCCTGATGTCAGGTATCTGCCTCTCCCCAGAATGACCTGGATCACCCCTTCCCTCCTGGAAAGCTGCCTCTCTGAAGGGAACCTACTCTAATATTTAGAGAGGAAACCAGGAAGTGACAGTCATAGACCCAGCTTCCTGGCCAGGCTGCTGACTCATGCTGTCATCCTTTAGGCGATGTCCTCCTGTTTCTCTGTACCTCAGTTTCTCACTTAAATGAAGGATGAACATGGAATTCCCCTAAAGGCATTGGGAACACCTAATTACTGTTTATGTTTCTTTGAGATAACTGGGATTAAGAGGTCCTATTCCTGCCAAGCATCATTACATGGAAGATTACATCTTTATTGTCAACTCCAGGCATACACAGAATAGCTTCATTTTTTGAGGCCATCTTTCTAATTATCCACTCAAGACCTTCCTTCCCCCTCTCCTTTTATTCTTTTCCATGTTGACTTCAAGTTGCCTTTTGCATAAAGTTTTGTTTCTAAACAGGAGACTTTCTCTTGGATCATTCCAGAACTTAGAGAGAGAAAGAAGGAGGGAGGGAGGGGGGGGGCCAGAGAGAGATGTTTTTGAGGAAAGGGATGGGATGCTGTTAACTGCAGACACAACCCTCCAGTCCTTTTAAGGAGTACCTGCTGCCCCTTTGTGCTTAATTTTCTTTTCTCCTTTTAGTGTTGGTTTCATCGTTTGCCTAGGATGAATATATCCCTCCCTCTTTTTTAGTGAGGTGGGGTCTGTGTTTTGTCTCCTGCTGGGTCTGAAATGTCATGTAATTTTGGGGGCTTTGCTGGATTGTATTGGTGGTTTGTTATGTGTGTGTGTGTGTGTGTGTTCCCAAATCATCACTGGTCACCAGAACCCTCGCCACTTCTACCTCCCGATCCGGGGTGTGATAGAAATGTGTAGCACTCAGCATTTACCAAGAGATAATGCCTTTGTGTATAACTGCCCTCCTGGTTCTGTTGCCTCTAATGGGAGTTCCCCTGCAAGGGCAGAACCTAACAAAACCCACACTGCTGTTATCTTGCTCTTATCTTTTCATCCTGCTGTTTGGTAGGGCTGCTCTGTTGCTTTGCTCATTATCTGCAGAATAATGAGTGGGTCTCCTTGCCTCTCATCCAGAATGTGGTGCCACAGATCTTTCCCTCTTCAGAATTACCGGCCTTTTCTGGGCTCCCCACCGATGACTCTGCCATTCCTGGAAGCTGTGTGTGTCTGCTCTCAGCAGTACATTTTGGTAGATACACTTGGAATTGATTAACTCATTCCATAGCATGATTGACTTGCAACGTGCGAGGCACACTGGACACTCAGTGTATGATGAGAGCTGTGAGGCGTGAGTTTCTGCTCTCTGAGAGCAGCATTGTGGGCAGGGCAGGTTGGAGGTGCAGGCTGATGGGGAGGGTTGAGAAAGTCCCATCGACTTATAAGTTACAATGCAAAGAGAAAGGTTTTGAAGGTACTTGGGATCTAGTACTAATAATATTCCTAATATTTATTCATAGCATGATATTATTATTTATTATAATAAAGACATTTCCCTGAGCTCTATGTACTAAGTAATCTCTTTTAATCCTCACTCAGCTCTTTGTGCTGAATTCTGTTTTCATCTTTATTTTCCTAATAAGGGCATAGAGTCTTGGGGAGGCTAAGTAAGAGTGTAGGGTTATTAACTAACTTCAAACTTAGGCAGCAAGGTTATGCTGTTCAGGGAAAGAAAAACTGACCATGAACCTTTTGGACCGGGTCCTGTCTGTACCTATGATAGCACTAGAAATTAAATCCTCTCCTCCACGTTTCCCTGCAAGGAAGAAACTTGTTTGTTTTGTTTTAGGAGAACATAGGGTACAGTTGCTGTGTTCTGAAGCACATCGATGCCTTGGGGTCTAGGCTTCTCTAACCCATTCCTACTTCAGGCTTGTCTTAGTGAGCTGTCTGTAAGACTCCATTTTACCAATGCAACGAGGGGTTACTTCCTTAGAAAGGGATATTTTGGGGCGATACCAGTAGCAAAGTAACTCTCTCTTACCTATTCATGAAGAAAAACTTCTAACGTATTTAAAACTATTAAGATTATATCGTAAACCTCAAACGAACAACCCTGAGGCTGATGTGTTTACCAAGGTCGTTAATAAAGACCTGGTTGTTTGTTATATTTAAGGGACATACCGCAGTTCTTACTATTTGACTTTTAGTATAATGTGCTACTGACTGCTATCTTGTGAATGGATCTGTTCTCTTGATTTCCTGATTTTCTTCCCCTCTCTCTGGAGATGCTTTATTTGTCTCTTCAGCATTGGTGCTCTCTGGAGGTATATTCTCTTGTTCTAAAGAGACTATGGTGATTTCAAAATATATTCATTTTCATTTTCAGAGATGTCGTTCATTATCAAGGTGTCAATTATCAGTATGATGCGAAGGTCTCCCGAGTCTGTCCCCAGATTGGCTCCTTTCAAGGCATGGAACATATGCCCAGCTAGTTCATGTGGCTCACGGTAACTTCAGACTCCAAAGGTCCAACACCGCAAGTGACCTTTTTACCTCAAACCCTCTCTCACATTATCTCTGTAAAAGGTGGCCACTTGCTAAGGCCAGGGGCCTTGATGGCGTTCTTGATTTTTTCCTGTTTTCATCCCACAAAAGCTATTCCTTCAAAAGGTTCTGTTGTTGCTCCTTCTATAATTACTCGAATCTTACGTCTCCATTCAGTTGCTGTTGCCATCTTAGTTCATGTTGCCATCATGTGCTGCTGGCTTCCTGCAATAACCTTCTACCAGCCTGCCCTGTGTGAGTTCTTGCTCCTGCCAACCCAGACAGTGAGAGCAGATTTTCTAAAATGCAAATTGGATGATGTGACTCCCTGACTTACGGGGATAAAATTTCAATGCTTTAACATGGCATTAAGGACCTATGTGATCTGGCCCTGTTTGTGCTATATTCTCACACTTCACACTCATAATTCTCCAAGTAAACATGCTATGTCTTGCCTATTTAGTCTTTAGTACATACTAATCTGTCTGCCTGATCTAGTCTTTCCTCTCTGATATGCTTTCACCTGATGTTAGGGCATGAATTGTAACCCTCCTCCCATTCATATTTTGAAGTCCTAATAGCCAGCACCTCAGAGTGGAAATTTATTTGGAAATAAGGTCTTTATAGAGGTAGTCAAATTAAAGTGAGGTCATCAGGGTGAACCTTAATCCAGTATGATTAGTGTCCTTATAAAAAGAGGGCATTTGGACAGAGATACAAGTAGAGAGAAGATGGGATGAAGACACACCTAGAAAAGACACCATCTGTAAGCCAAAGAATGAGGCCTACCACAGATCCTTCCCTCACAGCCTCACCTTGATCTTAGACTTCTAGCCTCCAGTGTTGTGAGAGAATAAATGTCTGTGTTTTAATCCACCCAACCCATGTGACTTTGTTACTGCAGCCCTAGATGAGGACACATGGATATTTCCTACTTGTCCTTTAAATCTCAAACTTTGTAATCACTTAGCTATGACCTCCTACACTGGGCTAAATGACCTTTTTTTTGTGCTCCTCTGAATCTCTGGCTTACTGGAATCTCCTCTCTTTTAGAGTATGTGTTACTCTATATTAACTGGTTTTTTGTTTGTTTGTTTTGTTTTGTCTGTGCTGCCTAAAAGACTGAGCTCTGTGAGGGCATAGAACATCTTACATTTTCTCCTAGAGACTTGCGAGTAGCAGAGTAGAGGCCTCTGTGAGGTATTTATTGCTACATACCAAAAGACCCACAACACTATGACTTAAGACTGCAAATATTTACTATCTTATAGCTTTTTGTGGGTCAGTAATTCAGGAGCATCTTAGCTGGGTGGTTCCGTCATGAGGTTGCAGTCACAATGTTACCCAGTCATCTGTAGGCTTGACTGGGGCTATAAGCTCTTATTCCAAGCTGGCTCCTTCACATGGCTGTTGGCAGGCGGCCTTCACCACTCACCCCATGTGAGCTTCTGCAAATGCCTGTTTGAGTATTCTCATGACAAGGCAGCTGATTTTTCCCAGAGAGAGTGATTTGACAGAGAGTGGAAACTAATCTGTCGTGGATGTCCTAATCGCAGGTGGATCATTATTGCAGCCATATTGGCCCCATTGTATTAATTACCACTGACAAAATACAATCACACTGTATTCAGCGTACTTTGATAGGCAAGAGTGCCGAAGAATTTGTGAATATATTTTGAAAACATCATAGTCCTCAAGTGCCAGAGAATGACAAGAAGGATCACACAAAGTGGACTTAGGACACAGGACAGATAGCAATGACAAGACTTATTAAATAAATGAAACATTTTGAATAAATGCACCAATATAAGACCCCTCCCCCATTCATTAATTCATCCAGGTGTTTATTGAGCACCTACTACTGCAGGACTCATCCTGGGTAGAAGAAGGCTGAAAATTCTCCCAGGAGACTTGAAAACATAAAAGTAGAAGTGGCACTGGTACCTCATCTCTCAAACATGTGTGTGACAAAGACCAAAGGGCCACTTTACACCAGGTGCCCGGTCATTGCTGCTCTCAAACTATCCCTGGATAAGAATCTCTTTACCCATCTCCATTATTTGTTTTCATTACCCTCCAGCTTTTCATAATAGCTCTTTCATGTTTTTATTTTTTAATGTATACAGGGTATGTGCAATAAATTGGCAATAACTTTTCATTTCCTTATTTCATGTGCTTCTTATTAATTTTGCAAAACTATGTTTCTAAGGTTATGATTTAACATCATGTTTCAGATATAAAGTATTACATCCTGAGAGCAACCATCATGTTGAAGGAATATGAAGAAATAATTTCTAGACAGTGTGCAGGACAAACTGCTAAGGAAATTGTGGACTTCAGTAACATCCCTTTATGCACAGTTGACAACATGAAGAAGGTGTATGATGCTGATCCTGATGTTGCCACACCAACAAGGAAACCACATAAGGTACACAAGGATCGCACAAGTCCAGATATTGTACATTGAATCCAGGAGGTCATCAATGAACATCCAGGAAAGTCATTGGGCTCCATAGCAAGAGAACTGCAGATGTTGGATGCAATGGGTTGCAAGATTATTGCTGATGATGTCAGATACAGACCGTATGTTCTTAGAAGAGGCCAGTTTATGACACAGCAGATAAAGGAAAGGTGCTTTGAAAAAGCAAGGAAACTGCTAACAAAATGGAAAAATCCCAAAGTAAAAACCCTCTGATTTTCTTTTCTGATGAAAAGAATTCTCAGCAGGACCAAATAGTCAACAGAAGATACAGCAAGTGGCTCTGTGAGAATCTTAATGAAGTTCCAATTGTCATGAAAACAAAATTTCCTGCTATAGTGATGGCGTTAGGTGTTGTCAGAAATGAAGGAAATGTCATGACCCCACATTTTTTCCCACAAGGCTTGAAGGTGACTGCTGATGTTTACCTTCATGTTTTGAGAGAAGTAGTATGGTGGATGAAGCAAGTTGCAAATGGATGTCCTATTCTCTTCCAACAAGATGATGCACCAGCATATAATGCCAAAAAGGTGCAAGAACTTCTCAGTGTCAATGTTCCTGAATTCTGGTCAAAGGAAATCTGACTACCTAGTTCACCAGGTGCAAATCCTTTAGACTATTATGTATGCAGCATTTGCGGGAGAGAAGTTAATAAACAACTTCATTTCAATGAAGAGGCTGTTAAAGCTAAGATTGAAAACATGATGATGTCCATGGATAAAGAAAAGTTAATGAATGTGTGCTCAAGATTCCCAAGTTGAATCGAGTCTACTATTGCAGCAAATGGAGACTTTTTTGAACAATTTTAAAAAATAATGAGTATATATTTACATATAAGAATACATTTATTTCAAAATATAACACTTTAGTGGCATGTTGTTTATTTCACTAAAATTTTGCCACTTTATGGCATGCATGCTGTATTTTAGAACCATTTGCATGATTATTTGTCCCATTATCTCTTCAGACCATAAGCTCTTGAAAAACAAAGCTGGGGTGTATCATGTTTGGTGCAGAGCTTCGTATACAGAGGTTGTTAAACAAATGTTACCTGACTGTGCAGGCACAATCTACCGTGCATGAGTATCTGCTCTTCGTAGGAGCTTTGGTTTGCACAGCATGGGGGGTCTAATGCTGCTGTCATTGTTTGGAGAGTTGGGGAGCCACCCAGGAGCCTTCTCCCCTACTCCTGCCCCTGAGCCCAGGTAAAGAGTCATAACATTGACTTCACTTTTTGATAAATTGCCAAGCTCTGCCATGGCCCTCACTACTTTTTCTCACTCATTTTCAAAGATCACTTCATTTCCTTCCCTAACAATCCCTGATACTCAGGGAAGTCAAACTTGTGGCAAACCAGAATAGCAACTCTAGAAAATAGTAGCAGAGCATAGTTTGGCCAAATATTTTCAGATCTTCCTCCATATCTTACTCAATATCTTTGAATGAGCTAGTGGCAGATATCAAATGTCAGACACTGAGGACTGACCTGGCTCCCCTGTGGTGCTGTCACTACTTTTCAACAGGATGCAGTTGTTAAAAATTTGGGCTCTGTAGAAAGACTGTCTGGGTGCATAGCTTGGTGCTGCCACTTGCTAGACACTTTAAACCTCCAGTTAATCATCTGTAAAGTGGGAACAATCATTGTTGTGAGGCCTAAATGAGGTAATCCATGCAGAACCTGGCATATAGTGCTCAGTAAATATTAATAATTATAATTTATATCATCCCTGCTTATTTTTTATTGGGAGTGAAGGTAGGTGAATAGAAAAGGTTCCATAGTACCCATGTCAGTTGAGAATCTACATTTTGTCATTTTTTGTTTCCTAAATCACCAACTCCAAATGAGCTATCCTTTTTATTCTATCTATCTATCTATCTATTTATCATCTATCTATTTACATATATATCTGTATCTATACATATATTCTTTTTTTTCTCTGAAGTAGAAAGCTTGCTAGTAGTTTTTGACAGTTTAAGATTAAGTGTTGTGTGTACACTATTTATTTGATATATTGTATAAAATTTCTTACTGTCTGAATGTCAGCTTTTGGTTATGAGACTGTGTTGGTGGAGGTACTCTACTAAAATCAAGGCTTGAGAGAAGTAGTCATACCATGGATGAAGCAAGTGAAAGGAGATTCAACGTTATTGCCAATTTATTGCACATACCCTGTATACATTAGAAAATGAAAACACGAAAAAGCTATTATGAAAAGCTGGAGGGAAATGAAAAACAAACAATGGAGATGGGTAAAGAGAGATCAGGAACAGGGATAGTTTGAGGGCAGCAATGACAGGGCACCTGGTGTAGAATGTCCCTTTGGTCTTTGTCACATACATGTTTGAGAGATGAGGCACCAGTCACTTCTACTTTTATGTTTTCCAGTCTCCTGGGAGAATTTTCAGCCTTCTTCTACCCAGGGCAAGTCCTGTAGTACTAGGTACTCAATAAACACCTGGAGCACCTAGTGTTTGGGGGAGGGGTCTTACATTTATTCAAATGTTTCATTTATTTAATAAGTCCTGTCATTGCTATCTGTTCTGTGTCCCAAGTCCACTTTGTGTGATCCTCCTTGTCATTCTCTGGCAAGAACTATGGTGATTTCAAAATACGTTCACAAATTCTTTGATACTCTTGCCTATCAAAGTATGCTAAATACAGTGTGACTGTATTTAGTCAGTAACAGTAGCAGGGAGGCAGGAAGAGAGGGAGAGAAACATTAATGTATGGTTGCCTTTCACCTGCCTCCAGCTGGGGACCTGGCTGGAGACCTGTCCTGCAACCTGGTTATGTGCCCTGGCTGGGAATCCAACCGGCAACCCTTGGGTTCACAGGCTGGTGCTCAATCCACTAAGCCACACCAGCCAGGGTGAGAATAATAATTTTATTTGAGGATAAAACTGCATCACAGTTCCCTAAAGTAATGATCAAAATAATGAGATTTATTCAAATGAGACCCAGGAATGCCTGGGCAAATTTCTCTGCCAGGTGTTGTTGCCCAGGTGACTGAAGCGGGATCCTGTACTCACTCCTGATGCCCTTTCTTGTGCTTATTTCCCAAAGCATTGGTGTTCTGTTTTCTTTTAGTTTTTCTAAAGGGAAATTCTCCCTTAGAAAATGCCCTGTAGCGCCTATATTTTGCAGAAACAAAGTCCAACTTTCTACATAACCCCAGTAGCTTAATCATGTAGCTTAAATTTCTTTTGATTCTCTTATCCCCATACAGATAACTTAAGACAGAAGCTTCAGATAAGGTCCTAGGCAGCAAATGGATTATTTGTGGCATAGACCAAATAGAGGAAGGAACTTAGATGGATTTATTTAACCTCAATTTCAACTTAATTTTACTAGGGACACTTGGAGATGGGGGAAGGAGGGTGAGGACAGTGGTTTGTATTTCTGCTTTCAGAGTGCTGAAATGCTCTTTCTCCCTTTCCATCCCCTTTATCCCTTGGCAGTGATTTTTCTTTTAAGATTTTATTTATTATTTTTAGAGAGAGGGGCAGGGAGAGAGGCAGAGAGGGAGAGAGATATCAGTGTATGGTTACCTTTCACCTGCCTCCACCTACGGACCTGGCTGGAGACCTGGCTTGCAACCTGGTTATGTGCCCTGGCTGGGAATTGAACCTGCAACCTTTGGGTTTGCAGGCTGGCACCTTATCGCCTTATAGACTGTGCCACCAACCAGGGCTGCCTTGTTCTTCTTCTTTTCCTCCTCCTCCTCCTCCTCCTCCTCCTCTTCCTCCTCCTCCTTCTCCTTTTCCTTCTCTTTCTTCTCCTTCTTCTTCTTCCTTTTCTTCTTGTTCTTCTTCTTTTCAATCCTCACTGCTCATAGTGCCTCCTGTATCCTGCACACTTTTTTTGAGTGGCAGTGCTGCTGTTCTTAAAAACCCAAAAGCACTTACTGGGAATGAGTTTTTGTTTTGGAAGTTCCTTTGAATAACTTTAGTAGTGTTTTTCCCAGTTTTGCTTTCCTTTTATTTTGTAAATTCTGGATCTAGATTCCAGAAGTCAGATTTATCTGAGTTGCACGATGGAGAGTAATGGATTTCAACAGAAAAGCGGAGTGATTCAGTGCCTAGAACTTGGGCTGGCGAACCTCTCACGTGGCGCACAATAAATGTGAAGTGACTTGGGTATGACAATTTTCTCAAACTCCAGTGACTTGCCTTTCTTACTGGAGGGAGAGGGCCAGTGACAAGAGTTTGCAAGGTATGCTTTCATTTTACGATTTCATTTCTTGATTTTTCTGCTTTGTACTTGATTATTTTCTTTTACTTTCTGCCCACTTTCTGCTCAGCGCTTCATTTTTCAGGGTAGGGTACTAAGGAACAAGAGCACACAGTCCAGAGCAGTAGGAGAAACTGCTCAGAAAAGAGTGGCCCAGAGGTTTTAGAATTCAAGGTCAAGGTTGCACTTCTTGCCCTTCACTGACAGGCGCTGTCAAGCACATCAGGCACGAGGGAGCTGCTTGTTGTTCAGGGAGTGGAAGGGGGGATTTTTCATCATTACTATGTGCAAAAATGTGGTCTGCTTCAGGAATAAGGGCCCTGTGGAGTAAACCCATTAAGCCTGTGTAGAACACCTCAACCTGCATAGCATATCAGACTATTTTCTTGAAAGATGCATCCTTTCCAGAAATCCAAGATGACATGAGAATCTGGCAATTTCCAAATACCAGAGAATGACAAGGAACATCACATAAAATGGACTTGGAACACAGGGCAAATAGCAATGAGAGGTACATGTGAGTTGTGCACTCTTCAAAACCAGAAGGGAATATTTTTACAAAAGAAACTATCACAGTCATTAAGGAGGAGCTTTGTTGTTCTTCAATGATTTTTCTTCTTTATAAGCTTAGTGTTTGTGTTTTTCCCTAGACGAACTCTTGTTCTTTAGGGTGTATTCATTCACTAGGAAAGAATGAAAAACTTTAGAAGAAAATCTCCTTAGTGGTGAGGCTGACAGATCATCGGCCATGTAGACCTGAATCAGAATTGTTGTTTATACCATTCTGTGATCTTCAATATATTTCTTGGCATCTGGGAGCCTCAGTTCCCTATTTCGTAAGGGAATGTGTGATTTACTCTAAGATAGATTTATAAGGCACATTTCTAAATTTTTGAAATAAAACCAAGACTATCATCCTTTCAAGATCATCATTGTAAGTCAATGAGAGAGTGAATAAAAAGTACATTTGCTAATGGCACCAACAGATTCTTAGCCATTTCAGTCCCCTTCCTCTTCATGTTTCCTGTACTTGGATCTTAGGTGTGTCCTACTGTGCACAATAACATGTTCTGCACACACCGATTTTTATTTAAGTAACTAAGAAACTTTAGAGTAACTAAGAAACTACTGGTGAATTAATTGGTACAGTAAAATTAAATTCATAAAACCAACAACTTCTTTGGTTCATAATTATTTTATCTACTATATGGTAAGACTTGTGGAGAAATATGAAACCAACAGAGGCTCTCTCTGCCTTCAAAAGCTTTTGGTCTATTAGCTTGAACTATATGAAATTGCCATTTTGGGGGCCACAAACCCGGACTATTGGCAGCTTTATATGGTTTGACCCGGTGACAGGAGAAGAGAGAGGGATGCTTGTAGTTGAGGATCTGGGAAAACTTAACAGAGAAGTGGCTGCCCCACAGGGCAAAGGGCCCTTAAGTAGCCACCCCTTTGGGTATCAAGGTATCAGGTACCAGGTTATAGGGGCACTTCCGCACTATTGCTCTGCTCGCAAGCTTCCCCCTGAGCTGTGCTCACACTGATTGCTTGCTTTGCCCTTTTTTGCTCTGGAGTCTCAGCCTTCTAGTCTAGTCCTTGGGACAGGACGTAGCCTTGTGGGCATTGGTCTTCCCTCCTGCTGGCTCAGACTCCTCCTCCCTCTGGGCTGTATTAGGGAAACAAGGTTTCTGGTTGAACTTGGCTCCAGAACCCTTTCCTCAAGGTCACCCAGTTGGGCACTTTGGGTGTCACTTTAGGTGTAGAGGATAATATTCTTAAAATTCAGGGGTGGTGGTGGATCGGGATATGGCCTATGGTCCAGTTGGGAGTAGTGCAGAGTCCTGTCCTGGGACAGTCCTATGGGGTCCCACTATGATCTTTTACTCATAATGGGGTGTACTCACAGGGCCCTTCTTCCAGATGAGACACCCTGTTCCTGGCATTGGGTCCTCCCGAATGTTGATTAAGTGTCTAACGCCTGTTGTCACACTTGAAACTGACCATCTTCTTCCTCCCAAGAGGACCTCCCTCCCTTCCAACCATCGTCATGGGCCTGCGTTCCCAGTGCCCGCCCTACCCCTTCCTGCTGCAAGAGTGCAATCTCCTGCTTCAAGCCCTACAGTGGCCCCAGGCCACCACCAGGCAAGGGCATAGTGGAGACAAGGGAGAGGCTAATTGTTGTCTGTTTACCTATTGCCTAGTTTCTGAGCTCTTTTCTGGGCTGAGCCCTCAGCCAGTTGTGATGGGAAGGAGCTCACAGTCTGGTGGGGAAGCTCAGTTTACTAGCAAATGATCTGGTACAGACACTGAGTGCTGGGAAACAGGCAGGCAGATAAGGGATGTCTGACAGGAAGCACAGAAAGGCAAAGGTCCTAGAAGAGGGGGAATCTGGAGGACTGAGAAGGGAATTCATGAAGTTTCATGAAGCAAATATTGACTGGGCCCCTATGCTTGGCAGGCACCCAGGGATGTAATGATAAGCAAAATCAGAGAAGGTTCTTTCTGCCCTTGTGGAATTTAGTGTCTCTGTGGTGGGGAAAGGGGAGACAGATTATCAATCAGATAAGCACAAAGATAATGAATAGGAAGGATGAGGGAACTTGGGGAAATGACAGGAGACCTGGCTTCATCTGGGGGCTGGAGAAAGAACTAGGATTTGAAGAATCAATCGAAATTAGTCAGGTGTAAAGTGGGTGACTGAGAACATTTCAGACAGAGGGACAGGGCTGGTAAGAGCCCAGTGGTTGGGGGAAAACTATATGTCCAGGGAGCCACGGCTGGAGCACAACAGCTGAGAAGGGGAAAGGCCAGGGTAAGGATTTGTTTAGGCTTCTCCTAGGCATGATGGGAATCCAGGTCAGATTTTAAGCCCGGGTACAGGGTGGGCACAGGGCAGGTGCAGGATCAGATTCTGGCAGCAAAATAGAGGATTATAGAGTATAAGAGTAAAGGCAAGAGTCAGTATATATAAAGGGATTCAATTGTATGTATTGTTTTGTAATTTGCTTTAAAAAAGTTAAAATTAAAAAAAGTATTATGTCTTATTGACCTTGATCATTCAGCTTGATGATGCCTCCCAATATTTCATAGTATAGACGTGCATAGTCCATGCAACAATTTGTAGTTTATTTAATGATTTCTAAGTTGTTCTTGATTTTTTTATTTTTGCAAACTCTACTGTCAGAAACACCCTTGAACATGGGTATCGGTAGGAGGGATTCTGGGATAGCCTTAAGATTCCCTCTCCTGTGGCACTCACCCTGTGTAACCCCCTGCCCTTGAATGTGGACAGGACATTTGAATCAGGTGGGACATGTAATTTCTGCGGCTGGATTAATAACCTGAGTTATTCTAGGTAGGTCTGTTTTAAACAGGGAATCCCATCAAAGCAATCTCTGAAGGGAAAGATTTGAAGTGTGAGGAGAGTAAAGGAGGGGGTCAGCCTCTGACAGCTAGAAAGAAAACCGGACTTCCCTATACAGCTTCAAGGAAATTCTGCACACAAGCTGAGGGAGCTCAAAAGCAGATCTTTCCCGAATTGAACCTCTGGATTATAACACCAGGCTGAAATCTTGACTTCAGTCTTGTGAGATCCTGGGCAGAGGACTCAACTGAAAGGTGTCTGACTCTCGACCCTTAGAAACTGAGGTAATTTTGTGCTGCTTTAAGCTGCAAAATGTGTGGTAATTTGTTATGCAGCAATAGAAAACTAATACCATGACCATTTGAATACATCCTCTAGTATTTTTCTAGAGTAGACATAAAGCAATGTATTTCTTGGAGTTTGAAGCTATGCACATTTACATTTTTAAAAATAGATTTTATTATTTCCAGAGAGAGAGGAAGGGAGAGAGGCAGAGAGGGAGAGAAACATCAATGTATGGTTGCCTTTCACCTGCCTCCAGCTACGGACCTGGCTGGAGACCTGGCTTGCAACCTGGTTATGTCCCCTGGCTGGGAATTGAACCAGCAACCTTTGGGTTTGCAGGCTGGCGCCTTTTCTGCTGTGCTACCAGCCAGGGCACATTTACATTTTTAATAAGTATCTTCAAATTATCCTCCAACTCACATTTCTAACGGTGGAGAATTAAAGTACCTTTTTCCATATTCTCACTAATTATTATCAGTATTTTTTGTTTTGCAAATCTGAGAATAAAAATGGTATCACATTTTATTTTTACAAAAATATTCTTTGTTTTTTACTTTATAAAGTTTGTCTTTTTTCTTCTATGATAAAAAAATATATTAAAAGGTTCCGGTACAGGCTAAGTGCTTGATAAATGTTGGTGATCATCACCATCATCATTTTCACCACTACTGATTCATAGGAATTAAAAATACAAATATTCTATGATTCACAATACAATCATTGCATATGCTTTATTTCAGTGTGATTTTTATTAAAAAATTCACTTGGAAAACATTGGCAACAAATTTAGCCAATCAAAATTAATAGGTCAACTGTATTTTAATTTAAAAAATTGATAGGGCCAATTTTGTGGGTCCAAACAAATCTACCAATGTGCTTCTTTCATTCCATTTTGCTCTCCTTACTCATTTTTTAGTACAATATTTATTCCTATTAAATGAGTGGGGATGCCTTGGGTAGTTTCCCATGTCTGGAAATAGTTTATAAGTAGGAATTATCTGTTTTTTAAGAATTGGAAAAACTCATCTATAAACATAACTGCATTTGATGTTCCTTTTTTTTGGAAGGGTGAGGTATATTTTTGGTTATCTTTTTAATTTTTAAAAAAACATTTATTTGTGCATTTATTTATTTTTAGAGAGAAGGGAAGGGAGAGAGAAAGGGAGAGAAACATTGATATTCGAGAGAAACATTGATCAGTTGCCCTTCATAAGCCCCCACTTCAGACCAAGATGCAGCCTAGGCACGTGCCCTGACTGGGAATGAACCAGTGACTTTTTGCTTGGAGGATGACATCCAACCCACTGAGCCACACAGGTGGCTATCTTTTAAATTTCTATTCTGGCCATTAGTCTGGTCTGTTTTTCTACCTTTTCTTTGAGACAGTTTTTAATATTTATATTTTCTTAGAAACTACCCTTTAGATTTGTATATGTATTGGTACGAACATTTAAATGAGGTTCTCTGAATATGTTTTTTGACTTTTTATCAAATTTATAGTTTTGACCCTTTTGCCATTGCTAATGTAATTTCTTGTAAAATATTATTTTATTTGGAAAAGCTATTATACATGTGATACACATAGAACATACAGTAAAAATATGTACGTATACGGGGATACCCCTGTCTTCTAGTTGTCAAGTTCCCTTTCTGGATAACAAGCGTTACCTGTTTCTTGTGCAACCTCCACCACATTCAATTTTAGGACACTTTATCATCTCAAAAAGAAACCTTATACTCATTAGGTGTCACTCCCCATTTTCCCCCAACCTCTAGCCCAGCCCTAGGCAATCACAATCTACTTTCTGCTTCCAGATTTCCATTCTGATCACTTCATACAAAAATATTATAAATATCTAGTCTTTTATGACTGGCTTCTTTCACTTAGCATAATGTTTTCAAGGTTCATATCCTATTGTATGGATATACCACATTTTGTTTATCCATTCATTAGTTGATGGACATTTGGATGTTTCCTCCTTTCAGCTGTTATGAAAATAATGCTGCTGGGAACATTCTTTTACAACTTTCTGTGTGAATATGTTTTCATTTCTCTAGGAATGAAATAAATTTCTGGGTCATGTGGTAACTTCATGTGTAACATTTCATGGAACCAGCAAACTGTATGGTTATGGTTCCACCATAATGGCTGCACCATTATACACTTCTACCACCAAATACAAGGGAGCCAATTTCTTCACATGCTCCCCAACACGTGTAATTTTCCATTTTTTCCTATATGGTCATCCTAGTGACTTCAGTTTGCATTTCTCTAATGAGTAATGATGTTGAACATTGGCCATTTGTGTATGTTCTTTGTAGAAATGTATGTTCACATCCTTTGTCCACTTTTCACTGAACTATTTTTATTTTCATTGTTGTATTCCATCGTTCCCTTAGGAATAGTTTCTGAGGTTACATTAAGCATCACAACCATACTATCTCCAATTATTCATACCATCTAATTAAAATACAACGCTAGCCACAAATGCCAGCTGCATATGTAATTAAATTTTTCTAGTAGCCACAGTCACATTAAAAGTAAAGAAGAAATAAAATTAAATTTTTAAGGATTGTATTTATTATTTTTCAGAGAGAGGCAGAGAGTGAGAGAAACATCAATGTATGGTTGCCTTTCACCTGCCTCCAGCTGGGGACTGGGCTGGAGACCTGGCTTGCAACCTGGTTATGTTGCCCTGGCTGGGAATCAAAATCTGGTACATTTGGGTTCGCAGGCCAGCGCCTTATTCACTGTACCACTAGCTAGAGCCTTTAACAATATGTTTTCATTCTTTTTTTTTCTTGTGTAAGGTCTTTTGAAAGCATAGTTTTCATCTACGGTACATCTTAGTTCACACTAGTCACACTAGTCATATGGTAGACAATAGTCTCAGGTAGCTCTTTTCTACCATGTTGGACAGACATGTTTAGGTTTTACCATAAGTTTCCAGTAATAAAACTATTGCTTTGCTTGCTGCTCTTTCTTGTATTCCACATTTTCATCTATGTTGACTTCATATTTTGGGATGGAAAGTAAGGAAATTCAAATCTAGTGGCTTTTATTCTGAATGGCATGAGGCCAGGTTGGAGGTGATGTTGGGACTTCAGTGGGGCACCAGAGATAATGAGTAGGTCCTATAGGCTAGGAACTGGAGTGTCAGGCACTTACAATAGTGTAGAATGACAGCCGGATTTGGGATGGTGGCTGCGGAAAAGGAAAGGAGGGGACGTATGTCAAAGACATTGAGGAGAAAACATAGAATAAGCTTAATTGGTTGATGGGGTGTGAAGAGCCAGGGAGAAGGAAAAGTAAAGAATTATTGGGGACTCTTATCTGAATTAACGGGGGCCTCACACTCAAGGAGAACTTCAGAAGAAGGAAATGGTTCATGGAAGATGCCAAGAAGTTTGACTCCCACAGAATCTGAGAGGCCGCTGTGACATCTGATGGGGCACTAAGGTTGAAAGCCAGGGTGTGGCACTCAGTGGGGAGGGGCAGCAGAGGAGGGTGTGGGGCTCATCCATAGAGAAACAGTAGCTGAGATAGTTGTAGGGGTGAGGCTTCGGAGGAGGGATTGGAGGCCAGGGCTCTGGGGGTGCCCCCGCTGCCAGGGGTGGGAGAATGAAGAGGAAGGAGAAAAAACAATCTGAAAAGGAGCAGTCGGGAAGAAGAATGGTTACAATGGTCTAGAGTTTGAAGAAGGAAGTGAGTGATCTGTGTGAGATGAAGTAAGAAAGTAAGAACAATAATGAAATAGTGACATTAATCACTGTGGGAGTTATTACTTTCTACCCACCGAACCCTAGGGAATGAGAAAACCGGTATTTTTCACGTGGAAGAATGTGGTGACCATTAATACATTTTGGTAACTCTGAAAGATAGTGTACATGTTGGGTCTTTGGAGCTATCATTTAATCCTTACTGTTTGGGGAATCCATGACCTTCCCACCACTCACCAATCCAAAAGCTATTGGGTGAGCTTAGTAAATCCTGATTGTCTCAGTCCTGCTTCAAGGCCTCTGAAGCCTGCCTGGAGCCTTCAGCGTGGAGCCACTGTGTCTAGGGTGGAAGGTGAGAACCTTGGTGGTCTGGCCTTAGCCTGTGTCTCCAGCCTCATCCCTCTCCATCCTACCTGGTTCTTTGCATTTGGCATCGCACAAATCTCTTGAAATGGGCCATTTCTTTGAGGGCCTTTGCACATGTTGATACTTTCATCATTCTCTTCCCCTTCCCTCACCTGCCCAAGCAGCTGGGTTTTATAACACAAATCTAATTATGTCATTTTCTGGCTTAAAACCCTTTTAACACTTTCCCATACAATAAAATCCAAACTTGTAACCCTAATCTGTATAGCCTCGTGTGATCTGCTCTCCCTTGTCTCACTATCTCAGCTCCTTCACACTGCTCCTTGCCCACTAAATTCTAGCCACACTGATCTTTTTGCCTCCCTACTCTAATAGCATACCAAGCCTGTCCTTGTAGGCTGTTTCCTCTGTTTGAAAAACCCCTCCCTCCTTTTAATCATCAAAGTCTCAGCTTAAACACTTCCTTGAGCCTCCCTGACCATGAGGTCATTCATTCTCTGTCACATTCTTCTGTGCATTAATGGGTCTCTTCCTTCTGGAATATAAGTTTCTAAAAAGGAGGACCTTGTGTTCACTGCTCTATCTCAGCATTCAGAGAAGCTTGGGGCACATAATAAGTGCTCAATATCAGTTGAATGGATACAGGCACTAGGGTCACCTCCTCCAGGCAGTCTTCCCTGCCCCACCCCAGTCTGGTTAGGCCCTCCTCTGATGTTTCTGGGTTTCTCTTGGGTCCAGCACCTTCTACACTGGGTTGTAACTGCCTTCCTTTCTGACTGCCTCACTGGCCCAGTGAGCCTGGAGACTCAGGGTAACTCACCTTGCTTTCCTCACTGTGTGGCTGAGCTCCTTGCCCAGCTCAGACCTGCAACCAATGTCCATTGGATGGACAAGAGAGAGGTAAGTAAAAGTGACTGTAAAAGGAGTAGTTTTTTTCCTGAGACTCCTGGAAAACATGCTGAAGCAGGAAGCAGCCATTCCTCCCAAGTGAAGACCCTGCCCGCACCTCTGGGTATGTCATTTCCTGGTGTGTCTATTCCAGACAAATGCCAGCAAATGTTTCTGGGAGAGCCAGGTAGCTGGAGTGTCCCTTAGGGGATAGGCCAAAAAATACAGAGTGCCCTGGGGGCTTGTCCTGTTGGAGAGAGGGTAAATTCCAGATTTTTTCCCATATGCTTTTCAGTGAATTTGCATGGTGTGAAATGTAATGTAACAAAAACAATGACTGAACAATTACCGTCTGCAAAACCATTTTAGACAAAAATGGTTTTATTCAACCTGAATTTCGGCAAAGTAATCATAAAATCTTTCAAAACCAAATATCTGGAATGAAGTGGCAAATATTATTTAATAACTAGTATCACTAAAGCTTAACTTTCTGGTTGTTTTTTCTTTTAAGTGCCACCCTGAGGCATTAACCCCATTTCCTTTTTATAGGGGTGGTGCTCAGGGTGAGGCACTGAGATTAGTTAAATAGTGTGGGGTGGGAGATACTGGGTTTTCTTGCTAAGGGGAAATGCAGTAAAGCAGAGAACAACAAAATAAAAAAATTAAGAAAAATCCTTTGGGCTTCCTCATTCCCTTCTCCTGGTCTGTTTATTCACATTTCTTGACTCCTTCAATCTCTTCTCCTCACGTCTCCTCCACCAATTCTTGCCTCTAACTCCTCAAAAATGTTTTCCGAGTCATACTTCCTTGTTTAAAATTAGAGCCCCAGGCACTGCCTCAGAAAAGCTGGAATTTGGGTGTGAATCCCCCTGTGATAAAAACAAGGGGCAAATGTTTGTGGCAG
This sequence comes from Noctilio leporinus, assembly GCA_004026585.1. Lineage (NCBI taxonomy): Eukaryota > Metazoa > Chordata > Mammalia > Chiroptera > Noctilionidae > Noctilio > Noctilio leporinus. Next base: position 231,141 of record PVIW01000279.1, on the reverse strand, counting down.
GTTGGAGCCCTGAGAGAGAATGTGGTGAAATAATTATCATCTACCTAGAATTATATACAGGCGCACAACTGCCTTGTGATAGGCCGACTCCAACACTGGCAAGACCTCCCACCATGGCACCTTCACAAGTGTCCCCAGAACTCTGGGAGACAGGCTGCTGGTCCCCAGGAAGGCCCATCCTTGGTCAACTCCTCAATGCATCTACAAGAGTGGAGGCAGGCAACGAAGCCTTATTACGATTATTATTTTTACATTGCAAATGCTTCCAATATTTCCTCTCCTCTATGTGGACTTGTTTATTTTTGAGAAACTTGTTTTACTGTTTTCTGGACAGAAGGGAGTGGGATGAAGGTTTCTAGAGGCCTTAATCTTGTGTCCTGGCAAAGTCTGCTTTTACCTGGACTACTTTTTTTTTTTTTTTTTAAGACTTTATTTATTATTTTTAGAGAGAGAGGAACAGAGAGAGGTAGAGAGGGAGACAGACATCAGTGTATGGTGGCCTTTCACCTGCCTCCAGCTATAGACCTGGCTGGAGACCTGGTTTGCAACCTTGTGATGTGCCCTGGCTGGGAATCGAACCAGTGACTTTTGGGTTCACAGGCTGGCACCTTATCCACTGAACCACCAGCCAGGGCCCTGGACAACTTTTTTACTTCATCTTTGCTCCTGTTTACTGTTCCAGATCTTGGCTGAAATGAATGTCCTTACTGTCTTTTTTTTTAAAGATTTTATTTATTATTTCCAAAGAGAGAGGAAGGGAGAGAGGCAGAGAGGGAAAGGAACAGCAAGGTATGGTTGCCTTTCACCTGTCTCCAGCCGTGGACCTGGCTGGAGACCTGGCTTGCAACCTGGTTATGTGCCCTGGCTGGGGAATCGAACCAGCAAACTTCGGGTTCACAGGCCAGTGCCTTATCCACTGTGCTACCAGCCAGGGTGTCCTTACTGTCTTTCGCAGGTAAATCTTCCTGGCTGGTCAGATAAGCCACCTGGTTGACCTTGAACCCAGGTCCCTACAAGGACATCTGTGGAATCTCCTTCCAGGGTTGGGTCTGCCCTATGCCACTCAAAATCCCACTTTACTCTATCAGCTTTCATATTTGCTCTAAGGTGGAAAAGGAGTCATAATGTTTCCAAATGTTTTGTGAAGCTTCTAAGCTTGCTAAAACTTGGGGATTTTGTCTCCAATTTCTTTTCTCCCTGAGGCATAGCTTCTACTTATATTTTTGTAAGGGTTTTCTCTGAATATGACCTGGAATTTCCTATTTCTGTCTCATTTGCATATCCTTTTGCCATCTTTCTTTTTTTCCCCTCTTCCTTCCTGTGGCTAGACTGTTACCAGGACATCTTGGACAGATTCCCTCCCTCCTTCCTTCCGATCATTGCTAGCTACTTCTCCCAGCCACCTGAATCTCACTTTTTCTAAGGGGGTCACTCTTGGAAAAGTTAGGTGGACTTCAGAGCCTCTGTTGCTATGACCACAGTTGTAGATGACACTAAGTTAGGTATGAAAGATGGATATTTTTCAAATGTGAAATTGCCTTTGAATTCTCTATCAAGTATTAAAATGGTGAGAAAGACAGATGATCTTTTCTTAGGGAACCCAGAGCCCAGTAGGAAATAGAAGTTAAGCAAGGTTAGTAACCCAAGAATGGTAGGCTGGGGGCTCTCGAGGGAGATATAAGTGACCTGTTTTCTCACCTAGACACCTCTTTCCTTCATGGACTCAGCATACTAAATATTGTCAAGGAAGGAAAAATAACAGGAAGGAAAAGTCTATTATTTATTTATTTAAAAGATTTTATTTATTATTTCCAGAGAGAGGGGAAGGGAGGAAGGAAGAAAGGGAGAGAAACATCAATGTATGGTTGCCTTTCACCTGCCTCCAGCTAAGAACCTGGCTGGAGACCTGGCTTGCAACCTGGTAATGTGCCCTGGCTGGGGAATCAAACCAGCGACCTTTGGGTTCGCAGGCTGGTGCCTTACCCACTGTGCCACCAGCTGGGATGGAGAAGTCTATTATATTCTCCATCCAGCATGTTTGTCTCCTCCATGCCTTGCAAAAGCTGCCTGGGCCCTGACTTCCCTATTTCTGTGCCCACATCACCCTCTCCCCATGGTAGGTCTTGTGGGACTTCTTGCTGCTCTCACTTCCCAGAGCCTGCTAGGGCCAGACCAGTAGATTATCTCTCACAGCTGTCTTCTTTACTTTCCTGTCCCCTTCCCCAGCTTCCAGTGGTCTGTTCTCTGGTTTGTTCCATCCTGGACTCTTTAAATCTGGCAGACCAGCTCACACATCACACCCTTGCTCTTGCTTGCATGTTTGTACTCCATCTTTTTTCTGCCCTGGGACCTTGACCCTGTACTGCAGCTTGGTCCACAGACTCCCACTATGGGCTTCCTAGGTGTGGCTCTTTACCGCCCTTTCTACCTCTATTTGGATCTCTGATCTCCAGCATGCTTTCTGGTCTGGCAGTTGCTTTGTTTTTATGTGATTTTTACTTAAGCAAGAGAGGCTAGATTGAGAGAACAGGTTGAAGGGGCATGTTTTGAGGAGGCAATGTAGAGGCCAATCCCTCTCACATTTCTGATAAAAAGCCTACGAGGACCTACAGAAGACCTAGGACCTGAGCCCTATTTCCTGAACAAAGCACATTACTATAGTGATAGAACAGTGACTGGGACATGTATTAAATTCTTTAAAAAGGTGCTAGAAGAATACAGTCTACCAAAGTGACAAAATGAAGATTCTGTTCTTCCTGCTACATCTTTTATACAAGAACGTACTAATGTGTTTGGTATATAAAATTTTTTAACCTTTGTTGGCATCCCTGACCATCCTGACCTGGTCTTTGATGGTGGTCACCACCATGACAGGATCCATCCATAGGGACAGCTGTCTGCAGCCCTGTCAGTGAGGGGTTAGCTGAAAGTAGTCCAGTATGCTTCCTTAGGAGACAGGGGATAAGAAGACCTCTGGGAAGGATTTTAATAGGTAATTCGAGCTTGATCTACTGGGAAATGTAAACAGATGTTTCCTCAATTGACTTTTCAATGAAGCAAACCAAACATTATCATGATGGGAATTGGACTTAATATTGCTATTTTATTTTATTGTTTAAGTTAATTTAGTATAAACATATTTTGTTAGTGTGAGCTTATCAGATACTATACACATCATAATAGCTGAAACCTGGAAATACTGTGTTCTGGATTTTCATGAGAGCATGATAGATGCCTAGTTTCATGAACTGTAAAGGTAATATGTATAAACTCCCCTAATTACTAATATCTGTCTCTGCCTTAATTACTTAATTTCAATATCCTCTTGATTTCTCTGCAGATATTAACAGTAAATTTTATGTCCTGTTGCCCAGTTAATAGTTATTATTTTAACAAGTAGAAGGGTCTCTGGTGTCATTGGCCTTGATTTTTAGGATTGCAGAAGTCTCTATACATTATTTATGTCAATCATCAAATACATTTGTATGCGTGTGCTTTCCATTTTCAAATATCTTTTGTGTAGTGGAACCACTACACAATGCTGGATTGGAGGTAGAAATAACACTCTCCTTAAGGATCAATCTTGTTATTATGGAGTCAATATAAGTGGTCTTTGAACACTACCTTTGACAGAGCTCCCTCAACTCCATCCTGAAGCACCCTTGGCAGCTGGAGAGATTGATACCTGTTGAAGCAAAATGATTCCTTGATTAGTGATACATTTGAGCATTTTCTATTTTTGCTAAGAAGAAAACAATGTCATTCCTATATGTCTGAGGAAACCTAGCAAAATATTTTACTAAGATTTAGAATTGACTCCAAATCTATGGAAACCTGTACTTTGGCATGAAACACAACATAGAATAAGAAGCAAGCCAGAGAGAAATGGTAATGTTGCCTGAGTAGGTTGTTAGCCTTTGCTAACTTCACTTTTCTGGGTCTTAGGACTCAACACCGGTCTAGCTGGTACCTGGGTGCTGGGAGCTCCTCAGGGGATGATGGTCTCCTTGTGGGGTATCTGTGCTTAAAATTCTTCACTGAGTTCTCCTGTACAGTCTCTGTTTCTTAGGAACCCTACTAGGTTTATTGTTCTGTGGAAAACCAGTCTTTCAAGACAAAGCATAGAGATCAATAATGACTTTTTCTCAGATCTATTTTTTTGTTTTGTTTTGTTTTACTAGAAGATACCTGTTAAAAGTACCAGTGCTTTCATTTAAATAAATATACCTCTGGTGTTTGCAATTTGAGGTATGTGGCATGACAAGTTGGGTAGATATTTTTGCCTGGGAGAGGGGTTCTTTTTGAGTGTAGAAACTGAACATTTTACAAACTGTTCTAGTTAAATCACTTCATGTCCATTTCCTCATCTGTTAGTAAGTATAGATGATGATTTTATACTATTTTCCGGCTCCGATTCCATGAAATGAGTGATTTCCTGGCAACAGTGAGACAGAGGTCACTTACTTAATTTTCCTGGACATAATTTTCCTGGACAATGCAATTCTTAAAATTTGCATTGACTATTTGTACAACCATTTTCATAGCAGCATTATTCACAGTAGCCAAGAGGTGGAAGCAACCCAAGACCCCATCAATGAACAAATGTACAAATAAAAAGTGGTATATACAAATGATGGAATATGATTCATCCCTTAAAAAAAAAAAGGAATTCTGACACATGCTACAACATGGATGAACCTTAAGAAAAGTATGCTAAGTGATGTAATCCAGACACAAAAGGATAAAATACTATGTGATTCCACACACATGAGGCACCTAGAGTAGTCGAATTCCTACAGACAGAAAGTAGAATGATGCTTGCAAGGGCTGGAGGTAGTGGTGATGGGGAGTTAGTGTTTATAAGCATGGAGTTTCTTTTGGGGAAGATGGCAGAGTTCTGGAGCTGGATGGTGGTGACGGTTGCAGAGCAATGTGAATGTACTCAATGCCACTAAAAAATGGTTAAAATCTTATCTCTATTTTGTCACAATAAAAATTTTGCATTGAATTTAGAGTGAGTACAGATGCTTAATAATTGATCAATATGTGAACAAAAGTGCATCACATTTTAATTTGTAGTCATTTTATGTTTCTGTACTGGTTTGTACCTGCTGAAAGTAATTGAACCATGTTACCACAACTCTTCAGCTTTTAAACAGCAGCTTCTCTGACTATAGTTGGTTTGGAAAGGCAGTAGTCTGAACAGCTAAGACGCTGCCACATCTTTGTTCTGCAGATCACTGAACAGGAAGGTATAGCCCGTTTTGCCAAGTATTATCACTCATGTAAATGGAACAGATGTGACATAATATATGGAATACACAGGTAATGTGACACTATCCTCAATTTCTTTTTCTTGTGGTTATGCAAATTTTTATATGTTTTACCACAAAGCACTGAGTTTAATTTGGAATTTTAAAAATTTACCTTTTCTCTCTCTCCCTGTTTTTGTGTGTGTGGGGTAAATATTTAGTATAAAACATAAAGCAACTTATTAAAAGGAAATAATTGGGCTTGCCCTGGCCGTGTGTCTCAGTTAGTTGTAGCATCCTCTTGTAAACCAAAAGGTCTTGGGTTGGATTTCCCATCAGAGGTCAGAGCAGTGAGAGCACATGCCTGAGTTGTGGGTTCAGTCTCTAGTGGGGGCACATGGAAGAGGCAACTAACTAGTTGATGTTTCTCTCTTTCTTCTTCCCTTCCTTCCCCTCTCTCTTAAGTCAATAATCATGTCCTTGGGTGAGGATAAAAAAATAAAATAAAAATAATTAGGCTTAATTCTTTCTGCTTAGTTAACAGCCTCTCAATCTGAGTTTTGAGTCTGAAGCTCTCTCTCTAGTTTAGCCTTGGGACACTCATCCTGTTTATGCTGAAGCTGAAGGTTGAACACGGTATCAAGGCAGGGAAGGCTGAAGCTGGAATGGAGGCCACCTAGTCAAAACTAGCATTTTCATTTGATTTAAAAATTTTATTTTTCCCCTATAAGAGTAAAACAGATACTCACTATAGAGAGTCTTCTTTAATGTTTTCTATATTGGTAAAATATGCATAACATTAATTTATCATTTTAACCATTTTTAAGTGCACCATTCAGTAGCATTAAGTGTATTCACATTGTTGTGCAGCCATCACCACCATCCATCCCCAGAACATTTTCAGCTTCCCAAACTGAAACTCTTCCCCTATTAAACATGAACTCCCCATCCCCTCTTCTTCAAGCTCCAGGAAACCACTGTTCTAATTTTTTGTCCCTATGAATTGACTACTGTAGGAACCTCATAGAGGTATTATGGAATATATAGTATTTGTCCCTTTGAAACTGGCTTAGTTCACTTAGCATAATGTCCTCAAGATTCAGCCATGTTGTAGCATGTGTTAGAATTGACTTCCTTTTTAAGGCTGAATCATATTCAATTGTTTATCTCATTTTGTTTACCCATTCAGCTATTGATGGATATTTGAGTTGTTTCTTAACAAAGATAGTTTAAAAAAATACAAAGACACATAAAGAAAAAGAAAAAAACGTTGTATTACACTCCCATTGCTGAGAGGCAGTCATTGTGAAAATTTTGGCACATTTCCTCTTCATAGTAAACACTGGCGTTTATGGCTAACTCTTCCCAATCATAACGGAAGATATCTCCATGCATGGTTCTTTGTCTAAATTTCTGATAATGTTTCTTAGAAAGGAAGTTATGGGAGCAATGGGTGTTAACATTTTTAAAGCACTTGGTGAATAATGCCAAAATGCTTTCCAGAAATAATTGCAATTTAAGCACTAGAAAACTGAGTAGCAGAGAGGCTTCCTCTGTATCTTTGTGGCTGTCTTTACAGTGAAAAAAATATTCTGATAAAAGCCAAACTTACACATTCAACTAAGTCAATTCGTAAGTGCATACTATTGGCACCACACAGATCAAATATCTGGATACTTGATTGATTTCTTTCTCCCCATGATCTATCAGAGATTTGGTAGTTGAACACATCTCTTTAGGCAGGGACAGAATTATTGGTTCTATGTGCTGGTCTGGTTGGGGTCTGGTCTCAGGGACTGGGGCAGGCTCAGGGATTTGTATTCACAGGAGTTGATGATAGCCTGAGGGAGAGTGTGAGATCTGGGGAGTCACTGGGGCCATGTCTAGCCTCACTTCCTGCTGCCCTGAGAGTGGAGCTGAGATAGAGTGTCTCCCACTCGACTGGTCGTGTGAGATTCCTGGCTACCCGGGGAAAGGCTGGGTACTCAACACCATCTTCTAGGACTCCCCATGCAATGTTACAAACAAGCCCAGTGGCAGTCCTAGTCCCGATGAATCTTTGTCCACCATGGGCAGCCACTTGGCAATTCTCGTCTGCCCACACTGGCCAGCGTCCTTCCAGAGGCCATGTGGTTTTGTTGGCAGAGCCCCTCACGTGGCTTTAGAAGTTCAGCCCTGCCATTCATTAACTTGGTGCCCTGGAGGACATTGCTCCCTTCTTTGAATTTTGGTTTTTCCCTTGGTTTCCTTAGTAAGAATCAACTCAGATGGCTCTTTTAAAGGAACTTGGAAACAGAAAAAGGTCTAAATAAATATTCTGTGTTATTGTGAGGCCAGGGGCAATTATTTGGTGTTGCAAAGATGGTGGTGGCATTGATCAACTTTGAAAACAACTAGCTCTCTCAGGTTTTATTATCATAGTAACAGCATCACTTAAAACAAACAAACAAACAAACCAACAACCCAGCATTTCTTAATTATTGCTTGACTTATTTTATTTACTATCATTTTACATTTGCACAGTTCTGTTACATTTATCCTTATGGCACATGAAGTAGCTGCTGCCACTTCTATCACAGAGGAACATGCTGTCCCATGAGGTTAAGGGATTTATCCCAGGTGATGGAGGAGCAGAGATGGGGGTGAATGCTTCTGCATTGAAGGCTGTTATATGCTTATCAAATCCTCAGAATCTGAATGTTCCTGGCTGGAAAAATTCCATGAGTATTTCTTGCTTTGCTTTGTATGAACTTAGGCACATTACTACAAACTGAGGACCAGACAGGCTGGAGTTCAAGGGATCCGAAGGTTCTTTCCAGATCTGGATTCTGCAGTTGGGGCTGTGTTTACTCTGCAGGCTCTGCTCCTGCCTTGACTTTCCATGACCCTGCCTCCCTGCTCCATGGGTGGGGAGTAGCGGAGGACAAGAACTGAGGCCTGAGCTCCTCCTGTTACAGCCCCCACCCCTCCCAACAAAAACTACTTCTTACTGTAGTGCCCAAAATAATATACTTCTTCTCTGTTGTTAATTTTGTAAGCAAGATGCTTATTATTTATTAGTCATTCTGAGACAGTCTATTTAGAGCAGTTATTGCCTATTTTGCAAATACACTTTAGCGATATGTACATATTGTGGTGTTTGACCCTGTAAATAAGAGTTTATTATTATCCTCACACTGCCATATAAAAAAGTGACATTAATATTTTACATATTCCCTCACTGTGGTTAATGCTAACTAGCAATCTGTGTTAACCATTTTCAGACTGTTCTCATGGGGAGGAAGAAAAAGGACTTATGCGACTTGTGATTGGAAAATGGCACAGTCAGAAGGAAGGCGAAGGGTTAAGGTTTTAGTGCTTTTTCCATTTTCAGATGTGTGGGACCCCTGTGGAGATCCTTGCTGGGCACAGGAGTGGGAGTGACCACACTCTGGTGTGCTGGATCTGATTTTATGCAAACCTGTAATGCTGCCCACACTTGGTTTCAGCATGAGTCCAGACAGCCTTCTGAGGACTGTGGCCACAAAAAACCGTCTGCTGAGATGAGCAAATCCAGTCCACTAAATGCCAGCGATTGTCCTGCTGGGACCAGTTCTATGCTCTGCCGGGATGGGTGATGCAAGTCAAGGAAATTATAGACTGCCTAGGCACTAGGCCTTCTGAAAAGATTATGGGGTGACTTGCTTAACTTTAGGTAGGTCAGGGGTTTGAAAGAAAGGTTAGATTTAAAGCACGCAGTTTGAATTGACAAGACTGGAATTTCAGAGAGATGGAAATAGACCGGAGAAAGCTCCAGGCAAAAAGAGGTGTGGGTTCTGGTCCTGCTGCTGACGCCACCGGTGGGTGGAACTGCTCCCAAAGCCCGGGCAGCTGCTCTGAACCGTTCTGTCTTGTTCAAACTTCTCCTGTTGATTGGAGTCAAAACCAGAACTGCAACCCACCTGCTCCAAGGTCCAGGCCAGGATGCCTTCTGTTACTAAAAATAATTGGATTTCAGTGATTCTGCATGAGATTGTGGCTTCTTAGCAGCTTTCTGGATGCTTCAGATACTCCACTTTTAATGTTTCATACTTAATGAAAGAGGTGTAACTAGGGACAACCATCAAAGAGTGGATGCAAGGGAAGGAGCGTGGGAGGTTTCAGTGTAAATACTGTCCTCTGCCCCTTGTTACTTACTGGCTGAGTTATGTCCCCTAAAATTCTTATGTTGAAGCCTTTACCCCCAGCCTCAGGATGTGACCCTCTTTGGTATTGAGTCTTGCAGATGTTAAGGTAAGGTCATACTGGAGCAGTGTGGGCCTTAATCCAAGGGAACTAGTGTGTCCTTATTGTCAGGTGTTCAGCCATGGTGCTGACCACACCATTTGTTGGGGCATGGCACCTTGCTGTCTTGGTCATGACACCAGCTGTCAGGTCCCCTGGCCTTGGGTGCAGGACCAGCAAGCTTTGATGGCAGAAGATGTGAAGACGAAGGCAGAGATCAGGGTGATACTTCTACATGCCAAAGATATTTCCACTACAGCAGACCACTTGGAAGTCAGGAGAGAGGCCTGGAACAGAATCTCCTTTGCAGTCCTCAGAAGAAAGCAATCCTGCTGGCCCCTTGGTTTGTGGTTGTGAAGCAAGACATTCCTGTTGTGTAAGCCACCCAGTGGGTGGCACTCTGTTATGCCATCCCAGCAAACAGGCATGCTCTCCTTCCTCGGTGCTCTCCTGGGATGAACACCTCACTGGATATATATATATATATATATATATATATATATATATATATGTATGTATGTATATTCCTAAAAAGAGTGCAGTAACAGGGAAAAATAGTTAAAGGAAAAGTAAGCACCCCACTTACTTTTAAGACTTAAAGTTAGTTTATGGTTTTGTGTGTGTGTGTGTGTGTGTGTGTGTGTGTGAGTGTGTTTTGACACAAAATGAAAAACACTCTCTAAAGCAATTTATTTGACAATTTGTGTTAGGGTTGTTATTGGCATTTTTACCAAGGTCATTTATCCTTCAATCCAGTCCCTGAGTTTCTGTTACCTGCAAGATTTGTGTCAAACTTTACCTCATAGACAATGTGTTCCTTTTCACTGTCCACACTTCCTAGCTAGGTCACGGCCAGACGTGCACTGCTGACCTATGATCCCCTTCTCAACCTGCCATGCATGTCATTTAGCATTTCCCACTTGCCAGACCCGTATGTCTCCCACTATTACTGGTTTGGAGCAGATTTATTCAGTCTTTATGGACTTGTTTCCTAATTCATAAAAGGAGAGGGCTGGATCACCTACAGGCTATATGGTTCAGAGCAGGGATAGGCAGTCATTTTTCTGTAAAGGGTGGAATAGTATTTTAGACTTTGGGGACTACATGGTTTGTCACAACCACTCAATTCTGCCCTTGTAGTACAAAAGCAACCTTATGTCAACAAATAGGCATTATGTCCCATGTTGTGTTACATGTCACAAAAGTAGTCTTTAAAAAAAAACCATTAAAAATATAAAAATTGTTATTGTTTCACAGGCAATACAAGATAAAGGTGGTGGGCTGGATTTGGTCCAGGGGTTGTAGTTTGCGAACCCCTGGTCTAGTGGAAAGAGACTGAACTTGGGGGCCAGACAGATAAGGTTTTCAGTTGTTTTTGTCACTTGCTAGTTATGTGACCTGGACAGGTCATACAACCCTCTTAAGCTCTAGACCTTGCTGTGAGAATTGGAGATACTTTATGTCAAGCCTTTGCCATGCAGAGGGCACTCAATATGCATTAGCTCCTTTTCCTTTCCCTTGAAGATCTTTCTAAAACTGGAATTCAATAACCAGAGTACAAAGTCTCTTTACATCATGAAGCCTTTTCAGCTGGCTTCTGTGTATTCTTTGCTCTAACTGAAAATGTACATATGTGTGCTGAGAGCTTTAATGTTTACATCTGGGTTCCATGCCTCTCCATGGAAACAGGGAGAAATTATCTCTCATTATGTCCACCTAAAACAGGTCCTGAAATTTAGATAGTATGTGAAAAGCTTCAGTTTTGCCATTCCTTAGTCATTTAGAGCTTTATAGTCTGTATGGTATATGTAATTTTAAATATGGGAGTTCTAATTAAATTTTAAAAATCGTATCTTATATATTCTGTCAAAGAGACATTTCAGTAACTCAAAAATTCTATTATCTCCTAGTGGCCGGCCACAAACTTCAGAGGTTATGGCCCCTGAATGAGGGATCTTTTCAGTTACTTTCCTTTCCTGTCCATCCAGGTTCATGTTTGGCTATCTTAACCCATTATAGAATTGAAAGTGATGTACCTGCATTGTTGCATTTGACATCCAGGACCAGTTTTATTAGTATCTCCTTTTATGAGGAAGCAGGCTCAGACAGGTTGCAATAATGGCCAACCCTGCACAGTGCTGGGAGAGACTAGGGTGCAGGCCCTGGGACTCTGGGTCTAGTGCTGTTTGCTACACAGTCTGCTTTTAAGTCCTGTGCTTGGGTCATTCTGCTCCTTCATCATACAGTGTTTGAAGGTGCAGCCTACATCTTTTTGTGTGTTCTGTGAGAGATTCTAAGCAACTTTATATAACAACTTGCCAGTTGGAATATAGTATTTGTTTATTTGTTCAGACTTTCAGAAATTGTCACTGAGCAGTTGCCCTCAGTCAGTTGGCTGTACGCATTTACTGAGTGCTTCCATGAGCCTGGCGACAATGTCTTTAATGCTGTGGAGGCTGCACAGAGCTGGCTGTGTCTGATAGTAGTTTTGAGTAAGAGCAGGAGCCGCTGGTGTTTAAACTGATGCAGGTCTAGTTGCATCTTGTCAGGTGTGAGGTTATTTAACCTCCTCAGGTCTTGTATCCTCATCTGTAAAATGGAGAAATGACTATTACCTCATAATATTCACAGTGCAAGTGTGTGGTTTCTAAACAATGCTTCAAAATACTAGCTATTATCAGTAATAAGCAATTAATAATCATACCAGCATGACAAGTGAAGTTACACTGTGGTAGGAGGGGATCCTGATTTCAGTGGTTTATGGCTCTGTTTCCACATGTTTATACTCTCTGTCCATTGTGAGTTAGTTAGGCTCTGCTCCAAGTCATCTTTCCTTGGGATTCAGGCCGACTAAAAAGCTTCTACCTGGAATACTAGGGTAGAGGAACAGAAGTTGTCAATGGTTCTTAGAGATGAAAGTGACATATGAGGTCTGTCCAGAAGGTATCCAGCCATGTAATATGAAAACCAGAGACATTCATTGAAGAAGATACAAGATACAAGAAACATTGTACTTTGAAGGGGGCTGAGTACAATGATGCCCCAGTCCCCTTCAAAGTAGGCATCTTGGGACCTCACACAGTTCTTCTAATTGCCATCAATTGCCCTGCTGTATTTTCCTGTATCTCATTAATAGTCTGTAATATCTTCCCTTTCAAAGGGATTTTAGTTTTGGGAAAAGCCAGAAGTTGTAGGGAGGCAAGTCTGGGCTGTAGAGGGGCTGATTTGATGTTTCAGATAAAAACTCTGCATAGGGAGGCGGGAGTGGGGAGGAGAAGGCAAAGAAGGGGAGCAGTTTAGTCAAGGAACTAGCATGGAAGAACCATGGACATAGACAACAAGTGGGATTGACTTTGGTGGGGGAGTGGGTGGGTGGGGAAGGGGAGAGAAGGGAGGAAAAAGGGGATAGATGTAATACAACAACAATAAAACTAAACTTAAAAAAATACACAAAAACTCTGCATAAGATGTGATGCATGAGCAGGCACGTTGCTGTGATGAAGCTGCCAATCACCAGATGCCCATAGCTGTGGCCTTCTAATCATCCAGATAGTTTCCACAGAGGAATGTTCACACTTAACGTAAAATTTGATGCAGATTTATTGTTCTTCTGCTCAGTCATTTTGAGTGAGAGAGCCACATGGTACACATGCTCACCCAATGGTGTCTTCCACCCCCATTGACTAGTACAGTGAAGTTGTCATTGTTCACGCATGTGCATGGCTGCCAGGTTACATTGATGTTATGCAAACCATTCTCATTATATTGACGATAGCTGGACTTTTTCCAGACAGACATCATGTGTTAACCTCTCACCTCATGTTGGCCAAATCAAGTCATATAGCCAAGTCTGACACGATTGGAAAGAGAAAATATAATCCCCCCCTTAGTGAGAGGCAGTGAATACTTTTGAACACTATTACAATTTACCACAATACAAAATAACTTATAGGAAGGACAAGAAAGTATAGTACAGAAGAGAAGTGTGAATGCTGAATAAACATTAACACTGAGTGTGCTTTCAGGCTTAATTGCTTCCAGAATAAATGATTCTTTAAGAATTTTCTGAGAAAGCCTTGTCATTGTAGCTCTCTTGTCAGGTTTATATAAAACAAAAGATTACTGTACATACGTTCCCAACAGTTGTCAAATACACAGACTTATATGAAAGCCAAGCTTCTGTTTATCTTCTTGAAGGCTTTCAGAGGCAAACACTGATCAAAGCAAATAGTTCTGTTTTGCTAGCCAATCTAGGCTTTTAAAATGAATTTGGAGAAAATAATTGCATTTGGAGACTCAGTAATTTAAACACACACACACATACACACACACAAGCGCACACACACACACATACCATAGGACTGTCAACCCTTTGGATCCTGTATCAGTCAGGGTCTGCTAGTTACAAACAACAGAATCCATTCTAGAGGGGATAAATCTAGCAACAGCAATTAGGTATTTCAGAAACTTTCCAGGAGAGTTTTGCACTTAGAAACAATGGCTGAATCACACTGATTACATTGCTGGCTGTTCCAGGAGACAAGTGACTGCTGCCAACATTGGGCACGAGGCGCTATTACTAGAACCTGTGCCAAGTTGCCCTGAAAGCTCATTGCCTTCCTTCCCCGAGCTCTGCCACTATGCCACAATGGATTCTGAGTGAATTCCCCCTTTTTTAATTTTAATTTTTAAAAGCAATCTTTTCCGAATCAAAGTCTCATGCATTCACCCCTTAACTAAGAGATTGAATTTTGCATTTCTAATAATGAGAAAATCTACGTGATATGCTACCATAAGACAATATTACCTAGGAAATGGTCTTTTATCAGGATGCATATGTGTCTGGTTATTTTTATTTGTTTGATGGTAGCATCTACTGGTAATTGTTGCCTACATCCATTGATTCATCAGGAGTTATTCTAATTGATGATATTCTAATTTTACTAATTTAAAATAATTTTTAGTTGAAATCATTTTAATAAAGATACTCTTCCCTTGATCTACTTTTGGGTTATTCAGTTGTTCAGATCATAACAAAAAGGCAAGATAAAATTTTAATTTTTGATTCTTTCCTTTTACTTAATTAGTTTTCAAGATCATGAATTAGTTTCCTAGTATCTTATCATTCTCTAAAGATGGCCAATTAGTTTTAAAAAATATCTATTATCATGACTTCTTGAATAAAAGCATATTCCATGATTTTCAATCACATTGAAGTTATCATTTTTGAACTCAGTTGTTCTGTCTTTTGCTAGTGGAAGCCTCTTCAATTTGACTCCTGCCATCTTCTTCTTTTCCTTTTTTTTTTTTAAAGATTTTTATTTATTTAATTTTAGAGAGAGGGGAAAGGAGGGAGAAAGTGAGGGAGTGTAACATTGGTGTGAGAGAACAACACTGATTGTTTGCCTCTCATAGGTGCCCCAGTTGGACCAGGGACTTAACCCACAACCCGGGCATGTGCCATGACCAGGAATTGAACTGGCGGTGACCCTTCACTTTGCAGGCAATGGCCAATCAACTAAGCCATACCAGTCAGGGTAGACCCTGCCTGTCTCTTGATGTGATCTTTAATACTTTCCACATTATCTGATATGACAAAAAGTTTCAGGCCCGTTTTGTACATTTTGTGCCTGAAACTAAAACCAGTCATTTCTCCAAGAAGCCCTGGTTTCCTTTCATGAGAATTAGCATTTGAAGACCATGATCTGGTCACAGATATTTGTTGCTACTGGGTTGGTCTGTGCAGTGGTTATTGCTGGAAGTTTTCTCTCTTTTTATATATATATATATATATATAAAATATTTTTTAAATTAAAGATTTTATTAATTATTTTAGAGAAAAAGGCAGGGAGGGAGGAAGAAAGGGAGAGAAACATCAATGTCTGGTTGTCTTTCACCTGCCTCCAGCAGGGGACCTGGTTGGGGACCTGGTTTGAGGTTTGGTTCGCAACCTGGTATGTGCTGTGACTGGGAAGTGAACCAGTGACCTTTGGGTTCGCAAGTTGGTGCCAATCCACTGAGCCACACCAGCCAGGGCTTATATTTCTATCTATCTATCTATCTATCTATCTATCTATCTATCTATCTATCTATGTGTGTGTGTGTGTGTGTATGTGTGTATGTATGTATGTATGTATATATATTTAAAGGTAAAGTAAAAGGTAAGATAAAGTACCTCATGTTTTTATAACTGCTGGTTCCAATTTATATTAATCACTAGTTTTTTAAATTTAATCTTCTCTAAGTTAAATCTATACATCCTTTCTTTCATATTGAAAATCCTGATCCTCAAAAATATAAGGCATAATATAATTAGAATATCCTATGATTACTCCTTTATTTTTTTCTCATATTGATCACGCAATAGTCTTAGTAATAGTAGTAGTAGAGTAATACTACTACTATCATCATGACAAATAGAATTGCTGTGAGTAGTTAATATCTTTTACATGTGTTTACATTCCTTTGATTTTTTGAAAAAGATTATTTACTTATTTTTAGAGAGAGGGGAAGGGAGGGAGAAAGAGAAGGAGAGAAACACCAGTGTATGGTTGCCTTTTGCACACCACCAGCTGGAGACCTGGTCCACCACTCAGGCATGTGCCCTGTCTAGGAATTGAACAGGTGAACCTTTGGTTCACAGGCTGGCACTCAATCTGCTGAGCCACAGCAGCCATGGCTCCTTTGATTTTTAAATAGTTTATGTATCTAATTTACCTGAGCATATGGTCATTGTGTACTGTACTTCCCCTTTTAAACCCAGTTTAGTCTTAGTTCTACAAATAACTGTATGTTTAATGCTCATCACCAGCCCTTACATCAATGTCTCTCTGGCCATTTTGGTTCTTTAAAGCCTGCTGTCTATTACATTCTTCAGAAAAAGCTTATAGATGGCAATAATATTCCTTGACATTTTTTGCATGTTAACAGTTTATGCCCTTTATAATTTAAAGTTACTTTTTCAGAATATAAAACCCTTGAATCACATCTTCTCTCATGAAGAATCTTTATACATAATTTTATTTTCATCTGGCATACAGTCATGCTGCCCAAAAGTTTGATGAAAATTTATCTTAAATATCACCCACTACTTGTTTTTTTGCCTAGATGCCCAAAGGGACTTTTAATGTCCAGTAATTTTTCTCTTTGTAATATATTTTAGTGTTGGTCATTCTGAGTTGATATTTTTAGACACTCCATATGCTCTTTTAATGTAGTTTCAATTAGTTTTTTCTTTTTCTTGGGTAGTTTTTGAAATAAACCTCTTAGTGTTTGCTCTGTTCCCTTGTTATAGTTTTCTTCTTCAATGTCTCCTATTATCCTGTGTGTTGGATCTTCTTTGCTTACGGTCAATATTTTTTATTTTCTTCCATATCTCTTTTACTTTTGTTCATTTCTATTTATTTAAATTTTTTCTTTTTTTTTCTTTCTATTTCTCTTAAGGCATTATCTATTTTATTTATTCATTGTAAATTTCTCTTTATTTTTGAAATGATGTTTTCTTTCTTTTTTTTTTTTTTAATTTTTTTTATTTCATTATTTTTAGAAAGAGGGCAAGGGAGAGAGGCAGAGAGACATCAATGTATGGTTGCGTTTCACCTGCCTCCAGCCACAGACCTGACTGGAGACCTGGTTTGCAACCTTGTTATGTGCCCTGGCTGGGGAATCGAACCTGTGAGCTTTGGGTTCGCAGGCCGGCACCTTATCCACTGTGCTACCAGCCAGGGCCTTGTTTTCTTTTATATACAATCATTTCTTGAGTTCTGTCATCTCATTTCTGACTTTTTCTTACTTCTAATTTATGTTGTCCTTTTATGTCTTGTATCCTTTACATTTATATTTCAGTTATTTTAAAAAGTTACACTTTTGATCTGTGTTTTAGACATGTCTTTTAGACAAGGGTTTTTGTGGTGTATAGAGATGTTTTTCAGCTTCTTGATCTCTCTTTTAAATATAAATTCATATGGGATTGGTTTTGAATTTTTTATGTTTATTATTTAAAAAATGAGTTCTCCTAAACATCTAGAAGAAGACCTGGTTGAAAGTACTATTTCTAATTTTTATCTTTCATTATTTTACATGTAATGTTTCTGACTCGTTCTTTCCCTCTGCATTTAACTGGACTCTTTTCTTTGTCTCTACCAATCTCTATTTTGATTCCACTTTCAGAAGTTCTCCTCAGTGTTCTGAAAGGGAGACCTGACTTAACCTTTTCAAAAACTCACAAGAGCTTGACTTCTCCAGTCCTTAGAGAAAGCCTGTTGTGCTTACCCACTATTAGAGTGGGAAAAGCCCTTCCGGCTTCAGCAGCTGTTCTCAAATTATCCCAGTGAGCACTCCTTTACACACCTGTTGGCTGTTTGGGAGTTCTCCTGTTCTCAGGTCCAGCTGACATGCTATTGCTTCTCTTGGTTTCTCCTGCACAGATGCTGAGACCATGCAGATTGTATGATGGTTGATGATCTTGCGTTTTGTAGTTTGTGGGGGAAATGTTATACTCTAATTTTGTTGTATGTGTTCTACATGGTAATTTGGTTTTGCTATCTAGTTATTTTATCTGTTCTTATGTGGGGATTTGGAGAAATCGAAAAGCTGTACCCCTGTCTGTATCCTCCCAGAATTCTCTTTATGGGTATTTCTCTTTGAAACTTCCTAACACAGCTGAAGGAAAAAAAAAAAAAATCTCATAAAAGTGTATCTGATTGGTTGAGTTTAAGTCATGTGTTTTGCTTTAGTTGCAGTCGGGGATGGGAAAGTACTTTCTGGCTTCCATCTTGGAACTGTGGGATTCATAAGATTAAAAATGCTCTAGCACAGGAAGGACATTAAAAATGCATGAACTATCATTATAGATGTACATCCCAAAGTATGGCTTTTACATAGAAAAGGTGTGTTGATGCTGTTGCAATGTCTTTTGACAGGTCTCAAAGGTTGCAAATGCCTGAAATATTTGTACTAATGACTTGCCAGGAATCAGTGGCATTAAAGTTACTTCTAGGGTAAAGATAGTGTTTGTTAAAGACTCCAAATTGATATTTAGGAAGTTTAGGTCAGTTTATCTGATTAGAGCACTGTGGAAATGGTTGGTTCATCTCACAAACCAGTTGTTTGGAGAACTGGTTTTTGGATTGACTTAATCATTATAAATTGGCTGCATGGGTACATGGAGTTTTTGATTCTAAAGATCAACAGAAGCACCCCAAATTTAATCTTGTGTAATTTTTGGTATTTCTATGAATTGAGAAAAGCCCCTCTGCTGTTTCTCCTAGGGTTTTGTTTACTACACTGTTGAGCATCTTTCTTTCTTTCTTTTTTTCTGTGATAGTACTACAGTTCAATTGATTTGGACCCTTTCCTAGTGTATCCCAATATGTTCACTTTCCCTGCCTGCCACAGAGGTCCCAGCATGCTTAGTGTGAACTCTTACAGCTTATAAATAAATATATTAAGGGAAAAAATTAAATAGTTTAATTTCTCCCCATTAATTAGAGAACATAGCTTTCTTAAAAGTTTTCATCACAATGGCCACAGTTGCATAGGAATTAAATAAGCACACAGCAGATGAAGTTGACAAATTTGTGATGGACAACATCTGTAATCTTTTCAGTAAATGAACTCTCCATTTCTGTACCAGCCAAAGGTTCCTGGTAGAGTATGTTATTTATAGCACTACATACGGTGCCCAGCAATACAATGTGGGCAATGAAACATGACAACTGGTTAACTCCTAGGGGAGGGAAGCTTCCTTTAACATTGCCTTGTTTCCTGTTTTTGCTGCTATATTTGCTGAGTGTCTGAAGCATGTCATTTAATGAGTGTCTAGTCTGAACACTTTTTTACCCAGACAAGCCAGGAGGACAGCCACTGACTATTGTCTAAGAAGGTGTTGGTTATCAGAAGCAGATAGGCTGCTCTGCAGAGCCCACTACTGATTCTGAGGGCAAGTAGAGTTGCTCAGTGGGATGAAAAATCCTACCAGGTAGTGAGCACTTCTGTCAAACACATGTTTATCATTTAATCATTCCAAGAACATCACGAACAACATTCATTGTACAGAGAATTTTAAAGTTCAGGGAGATTGAGCCATTCAGCTTATAGCATGCAATCTGCGCAGTTGACAATGGTCCCTGAGCTTAGACAGGGCCTGTGTTTTGTGTATGCTCTATTATTACCATCTTGAAATTTTTAATAATTTTTAAAACAGGAGGCCCTGCATTTTCATTCTGTAGTGTATTCCAGAAATTATGCAGATAATCTTATTTAAAAACACCAACACTTGTACTTTTCAAATGCCCATGTCTTTCTGTGGAGGTCATGACTGTCCTCAACTTCCTAGACCTCAAGAGGCAGACTGTGTCACTCTGCTATGTGATGATAAGAGGAAGAGTGACTAGAAGAATAAGATGGAAGGAGGAGGTGGAAGGAGCTCCCACATAAGTACTGACTTTGCCCCACTCCTGTCTGATGCGTCTTGGTAGCATTCACTGTGCAATAGAGTGCTGGGATCAGAACTCAGGTCTCCTGATTCCAAACCCCACTCTCTCCTTGCTAACCCTACTAGTGGACAGACAGGTGTGCTTGTTAGTTTCAAATGTTTTAGCAACTCTTTGATTAGTCCAGATTCACACCACCCACATCAACATTTTATGTTCCGGCAGGACTTATTTGCAGTTGGGAAGATGACTCTCCAGCTTTAATCTCTAGTTGACAACTGCTTTCTGAATTCCAGACATTTATTTCCAGACACCAACTGGACAAATGCAGCTCATATTTATGCAGGTACCTCAAGCTAATCATCCGTTTTCTCAGCTTGCCTTTCTTCCATAGGAAGTCACCTCTGGGCCACATGCCCTAGCTGAATATCTAAGTTGTCTCCACTTCTTTCCTTGCTCTTATTCTCACTATCACTAAATTCTGTGGTATTTCATACACCTCAAAAGTCCCATCTCCTTTCCTACTGCCTCAGTGTGTGTCTTGGTTATCTCTGCTAGATTTTACAGCCATGGTAACTGGTCTTTCTCCTTCCCTCTTTAGGTAGTGACATTTTATTTTGTAATTAAATGTACCAAATATATATTTGATGTGGCAAGAAGGGGAACCTTTTATTTTATTTATCTTATTTTTAAAAAGATTTTACTTATTATTTTTAGAGAGAGGGGAAGGGAGAGAGGCAGAGAGGGAGAGCGACATCAACGTATGGCTACCTTTCACCTGCCTCCAGCTACAGACCTGGCTGGAGACCTGGCTTGCAACCTGGTTATGTGCTCTGGCTGGGAATTGAACCAGTGACCTTTGGGTTCACAGGCCAGCTCCTATCCACTATGCCACCAGTGATTTTATTTATTATTTATTTTTAAAAATTATTTTTAAAGTTTTATTTTATTGTTATATTACATCCATCCCACTTTACCCCTGCTCCCCCTTCTACCCTCCCCTCTGCACACTGAAGGTCTGTTCCTTGCATTCATGTCTCTGGTTCTGTTTTGTTTGTTCATTCATTCTGCTCATTAGTGTCCTGTAATGGGTGAGATCATATGGTATTTATCTTTCATTGACTGGCTTATTTCACTAAGCATAATACTTTCCAGTTCCATCCATGTTATCATACAAGGTAGGAGCTTCTTTTTTCTTTCTGCTGTGTAGTATTCCATTGTGTAAATGTACCAAAGTTTTTTGATCCATTCATCCACTGATGGGCATTTATGCTGTTTCCAGCACTTGACTATTGTAAATAGTGCTGCTATGACCATAGGGGTACATAGGTTCTTCTGAATTGGTATTTCAAAGTTCTTCAGGTATAATCTTAGTAGTGGAATTGCTGGATCAAAACTCAGTTCCATTTTTCATTTTTTGAGGAAATTCCATACCGTTTTCCATAGAGGCTGCACTAGTCTGCATTCTCACCAATAGTGCACCAGGGTTTTCTTTTCTCCACATCCTTGCCAGCACTTGTTGGTTTGTTGATGGTTGCCATTTTGATGGATGTGAGGTGTTATCTTATTGTGGTTTTCAATTTGCATCTTTCTGATGGCTAGTGATGTTCAGCATTCTTTCATACACCTATGGGCTGTTTGTATGTTTTCCTCAGAGAGGTGTTTGTTCGGGTCTTTTGCCCATTTTTCAATTGGATTTCTGTCTCCCTGGTGTTAAGTTGCATAAATTCTTTATATATTTTGGAGATCAAACCCTTGTCTGAGGTATCATTGGCAAATATGTTTTCGTATACAGTTGGTTCCCTTTGAATTTCACTGCTATTTTCTTTTGCTGAACAGAAACTTTTCAGTTTGATACAGTCTCATTTGTTCATTTGTTTCTTTATTTCCTTTGCCCTTGGAGAAGTATCAGTCAAAATATTTCTGCATAGGATATCTGAAATTTTACTTCCTATGTTTTCCTCTAGGACTTTTATGGTGTCACAGCTTATGTTTAAGTTCTTTATCCATCTTGAGTTTATTCTGGTGTAATAGTGTAAGTTGGTATAGTATAGTTTTATTTTTTAGCATGTCCCTATCCAGTTCTCCCAACACCACTTGTTGAAGAGACCATTTTTACTCCATTTTATGTTCCTTCCTCCTTTGTCGAATATTAATTGACCATGGAATCCTGGTTTATTTCTGGGCTTTCTAGTCTGTTCCATTGGTCTATATGTCTATTATTTTTGTTTAATTTATTTAATTAATTTGTTTATTTTTAAAGATTTTATTTATTATTTTTCATAGAGAGAGGAAGGGAGAGAGGAAGAGAGGGAGAGAAACATCAATGTATGGTTGTCTTTCACCTGCCTCCAGCTATGGACCTGGCTGGCAACCTGGTTATGTGCCCTGGCTGGAAATTGAACCAGAGATCTTTGGGTTTGTAGGCGGGTGCCTTATCCATTGTGCCACCAGCTAGGACCCTATATGTCGATTCTTATGCCAGTGCCAGATTGTTTTGATTTCAGTAGCCTTGTAGTATAGTCTGATGTTTGGTATTGTGATTCTCCTTACCTTGTTCTTCTTTCTCAAGATTGCTGTGACTATTCACAGGTGTTTTTGGCTCCATATAAATTTTTGAAGTATTTTTTCTTAAACCCTCTTCAGCCATGTTCAGCCTTTTTTTATTCTCTTGTACTGTCTTGGAGTATTTGTCTACATTATCCTCCAACTCGCTGATCCGGTCCTCTGCTTCCTCTAGCCTACTGTTGATTCCTTCTACCGTATTCTTCAATTCAGAAATTATATTCTTCATTTTCTCCTGGCACTTATTGATAGTTTCTATGTCCTTTTTCATGCTGTTGTAGCTCTCAGTAAGTTCCTTGTAACTTCCATGGAGTTCTTTGTAGTTCTCCTGGAGTTGTTTATAGTTTTCTTTGATGTGGCTGAGCTCACTGAGATTCTCTATCATCATTCTTTTGAATTCCTTATCTGATATTTCAGGTGCCTCTGTTTCATTTTGTGGTCTTTCTGGGGATTCTTCCTTTCCTTTTGGCGATGGACTGATTCTTTTTTCTCCATTTTGGGTGTCTGTTCTTGCTTGCTTTTTATTTATTTTTTTGTTTTTTTTCCTTGGGTTAACCTGCTTTGCTTCCTTGCCTTAGTTGAGCACCCTTCTGTGATAGGAGATTTGTGGAGTTCAATGTTGCAGTCTCCCAGATTTTCTCCACTTGCTGTTCTTGGTGTGTCCTTTATTTGGGCTGTCTGGTTGTATTCTGGACCTGTAGGCTGCTCTCCTGCTGGTCTCCGCTGCCTCTGGGCTGTGCTCCCGTGTCCAGATGCTGACTGCTCCAATTCTTAGGGACCTGAAGACATCTCGCGCTTCTATCTTATCCTCTAGCTGCTCTGGTACTCGAGAACACCATCAGCACTGCTCTCTACTCTGTCGCCATCTTTCCTGAAGTATTTTTTCTATATCTGTGAAATATGTCATTGATATTTCAATTGGGATTGCATTGAATCTATAGATTACTTTGGGTAGTATGGATGTTAATTCTTCCCACCCATGAACATGGTATATGCTTCTATTTATTTGTATCTTCTTTCATTTCTTTCTTCAATGTTCTGTAGTTTTCTGAGTACAGGTCTTTTACCTCCTTGGTTAAGTTTATTCCTAAGTATTTATTTTTCTTGTTGCTATGGTAAATGGGATTGTTTTCTAGCTTCTATTTCTGTTTCATTATTGGTATACAAAAATTCTTTTGATTTCTCAATAATGACTTTATATCCAGCTATTTTGCTAAATTTGCTTATTAGGTCAAATAGGTTTTTGGTGGAGACTATCAGGTTTTGTATGTTCATTATCATGTCATATGCAAATAATAACAGTTTTACTTCTTCCTTTCTAATTTAAATATCTTTGATTCCTTTTTCTGCTGTGTTAGCTATGGCTAGAACTTCCAGAACAATGTTGAACAGAAGAGGAGAAAGTGGACAGCCTTGTCTTGTTCCTGATCTTAGGGGGAAAGCTTTTAGCTTTTGCCAATTGAGTATGATGTTGGCTTCAGGTTTCTCATATATGGCCTTTATTATGTTGAGATATGCTCCCTCTATTCCCATTTTGCTTAGCATTTTTATCATAAATGGCTGCTGTACTTTATCAAATGTCTTTTAAGCATCTATTGATATGATCATATGGTTTTTGCCTTTCATTTTGTTTATGTGGTGGATTATGTTTATTGATTTGTGAATGCTGTACCTTCCTTGCATCCTGGGATGAATCTCACTTAATCATGGTGTATGATCTTTTTAATGTATTGCTGGATCTTGTTGGCCAATATTTTGTTAAGGATCTTGGCATCTATGTTCATCAGTGACATTGGCCGATAGTTTTCTATCTTAGTTGTGTCTTGACCTGGTTTTGGAATTAGAATAATGTGGCCTCATAGAAAGAGTTTGGGAGTCTCCCTCTTCTTGGATTTTTTGGAATAGGTTGAGAAGAATAGGAGTTAGTTCTCTAAATGTTTGGTAAAATTCACCTGTGTAGCCATTCAGTCTAGGACTCTTGTGTTTTGGGAGTTTTTTGATTACTGCTTCAATTTCACTAGCTGTTTTTGGTCTATTCAGGATTTCTGCTTCTTCTTGATTCAGTTTTGGTAGATTATACATTTCTAGGAATTTGTCCATTTCACCTAGGTTGTCCTATTTCTTGTCATATAGTTGTTTGTAGTAGTTTCTTACAATCCTTTGTATTTCTGAAGTATCAGTTGTGATTTCTTCTCTGTCATTTCTGATTTTATTTATTTGTTTTTTTTTTTTTTTTTTTTTTTTTTTTTTTTTTTTTTTTTTTTTTTTTTTTTTTTTTTTTTTTTTTTTTTTTTTTTTTTTTTTTTTTTTTTTTTTTTTTTTTTTTTTTTTTTTTTTTTTTTTTTTTTTTTTTTTTTTTTTTTTTTTTTTTTTTTTTTTTTTTTTTTTAAATCTTGATGAGTCTGGTTAAAGGCTTGTCAGTTTTGTTTATTTTTTCAAAGAATCAACTCCTGGATTTATTGATTCTTTGAATTGTAGTTTTAGTCTCTAAGTCATTTACTTCTGCTCTGATCTTGATAATTTCCTTTCTTTTATTTACTCTGGTCTTTGTTGTTGCTCCTCTAGTTCTTATAGCTCTATGGTTAGGTTGTTTGTATAAGCTGCTTCTGATCTTTTTAGGCAGGCCTGTATTGCTATGAATTTTCCTCTGGGGACTGCCTTTGTTGTGTCCCATAGGTTTTGGTCTGTTGTATATTTATTTTCATTTGTTTCCAGAAACATTTTGATTTTTTCTTTGGTCTCATTGTTTACCCACTCCTTAATAGCATGTTATTCTGTCTCCATGAGTTAGAGTAGTTTTGTTTTTTCCTTTGAGGTTGGTTTCTAGTTTCAACCTATTGTGATCTGAGAAGATGCTTGGTATGATTTCAATTTTGTTGTATTTGTGGATAGTTTTATTGTGATTTACCATGTGGTCTATCTTTGAGAAAGTTCCATGTGCATTTGAAGACAATGTGTATTTTGCTTCTGTGGTGTGAAAGTTCTGTATATATCAGTTAAGTCCATTTCATCTAGAGTGTTGTTCAATGCCACAATATCCTTGGTGTTTTTTTGTTTGGAAGATCTGTCCATTGTTGATAATGGGATATTAAAATCCCCTACTATTAGTGTGTTGTTGTCCATATTTTTCTTGAAGTCCTCTGAAATTTTCCTTATATATTTGGGTGCTCCTGTGTTGGGTGCATATATGCCTACTAGCGTTATATATTCTTTTTTTTTTTTTAATTTTATTGTTGTTGTATTACATCCATCCCCTTTTTGCTCCCCTCTGTCCCCCTCCCCACCCACCCATTCCCCCCATTATATATTCTTGATGGATTGTTCCCTTAAGTATTATGAAATATCCTTCTTTTTCTCTTTTTATGGCCTTCATTTTAAAATCTATTTTGTCTGAAATAAGTATTGCTACCCCAGCCCTTTTTTTTTTTTAATGTCCATTTGCTTGATATGTATTTTTCCATCCCTTCACTTTCAGTCTGTGTCGATCTTTTGTTTTGAGGTGGTTCTCTTGAAGACAGCATATATATGGGTCATATTTTCTTATCCATTCAGCTACTCTATGGCTTTTGATTGGTGCATTTAATCCATTTACATTTAAGGTTATTATTGATACTTATCCATTGCCATTTTCCCCCTTTGTATCTGTGTTCCTCTCTGTCTCTCTGTTTCTTCATCTTTTTAAAGCAGACCCTTTAGCATGTCTTGCAGTGTGGGTTTAGTAGAGTTGTATTCTTTTAGCCTTCTTTTGTCTGGGAAACTCCTTATTTCTCCTTCCATTTTGAATGAGAGCTTTGCTGGGTAGAGTACTCTTGGTTACAGGCCTTTGTTTTCCATTACTTGGAATATTTTTTGCTATTTCCATCTGGATTGTATTGTTTCTGTTGAGTAATTATTGATAACCTTATCTGAGACCCCTTATATGTTATTTGCTCTTTGTCTCTTCATGCTTTTAGGATTCTCTCCTTGTCTTTGACATTTGCCATTTTAATTGTTACGTGTCTTGGACTAGGTCTGTTTGGATTCATCCTCATTGGGACCCTCTGTTCTTCCTGAACTTGAGTAACATTTTCACTCTCAAGTTAGGGAATTTTTCTATCACTACTTTTTTAAACAGGTTTTCCATTCCTTGTTTCTCTTCTCCTTCTGGTATCCCTATTATATGAATATAATTGTGTTTCATGTTGTCCTGTAGCTCTCTTAAAACCTCTTCATTCTTGTTCAGTCTTTTTTCATTCTGTTGCACTGTCTTGGAATATTTTTCTTCATTGTCCTCCAGCTCACTGATCCAATCCTTTTGCTTCCACTAGCCTGCTATTGATTCCCTCTATTGTATTCTTCAATTCAGAAATTGTATTCTTGATTTCCTCCCGGCTCTTATTGATAGTTTCTATGTCCTTTTTAATACTGGTGTAGTTCTCAGTAAGTTCCTTGTAGCTTCCCTGGAGTTGTTTGTAGTTTTCTTTGAGCTGGCTAAGCTCATTGAGCTTTTCTATCATCATTATTTTAAATTCCATACCTGATAATTAGCTTGCCTCTGTTTCATTTAGCGATTTTTTTTGAATTCCTTCTTTCCTTTCGGCGATGGACTGTTCCTTTTTCTCCCTATTTTTAGGTTTCTCTTCTTATTTGCTATTGCTTTGTAGATTAGCTTTTTTTGAGTTCCTGTCTTTGTAATGTGACCCTCTGTCATGTAGAGGTGCACATATCTTTCTATGATTCATGGATCATATCTAGTGAAGTCAGGTCATTCCATAGCCTGGGCCTAATCAGCCTGTTGGAGCCAACCAGAGACCTATTGTTTTTGTACATGCCCTTCAGTTTTTAATTCAGTTGACCTGTGCTCAGTTATCAGGTGTAGGTACCGCTGAGCAGGACTGATTAGCTCTGTTGTAAACCAATCAATCTGTGATTAGTGGTCATGTTAGTCACTACTGGGCAAGGCCAGTTAATTAACTTGTAATCCAATCAGACTGTGATCAGCTGCCAGTCTCAGGCCCTGGTAGGCTGGACAGGTTGATTAGTTGTAATGCTATGGATCTGTGATCCACTGCCAGGGTCAGATGCAACTTGGTGTGACAGACTAATTCAGTTGTAAATCAACGAATCTATGATCAGCTGCTAGGCTCAGGCTCCCTGGGATAGACAAAAAGGTTCAATTGTAATCCAATGGATCTGTGATCAGCCACCAGGCTCAGGTGCAGCTTGGTGGGACAGATTTAGTTGTAAATCAATGACTCTGTGATCAGTTGCCAGGCTAAGGGGCCATTGGGCTAGACAGAAAGATTCAATTGTAATCCAATGAGTCTGTGATCAGCTGCCAGGCTCAGGTGCCACTGGGCAGGACAAACAGCTTCAGTTGTAAACCAATAAATCTATGATCAGCCTCCAGGCCCAGTTGCTGCTGTGTGAGATGGACCAACTCAGTTGCAGACCAATGAATCCATGATCAGCCACCAGACTCACAGGCTACTATACGGGATTGACTGACTGACCCAGCTGTAAGTCAGAGAGATATTTTTCTTTTTAAAGATTTCAGTTATTATTTTTAAAGAGCGGGGAAGGGAGAGAGGCAGAGAGGGAGAGAGACATCAATGTATGGTTGCCTTTCACCTGCCTCCAGCTACAGAGCTGGCTTGCAACCTGATTATGTGCCCTGGCTGGGAATTGAACCAGCTACCTTTGGGTTTGCAGGCTGGTACTTTATTCACTGTGCCACCAGCCAGGGCCAATCAGAGAGTTTAGAATCAGCTGCTAGGCCCAGGTGCTACTGGGTGAGAAATACTGCTTCAGGTGCAAACTATTGTATCTGTGCTCAGCTGCCAGGCTCAGACACCAGAGTGGGAGAGATTTATTTATACGTAAATCATTAAATTGTGATCAGGAGCCAGGCTCAGGCACCACTGAGTGGGGCAGATTGCTTCCAGTGGGTGGGGCTGTGAGGACCCCTCATAAGGAAGCTGCTTGGTGCAGCATGATCCACTTGAGATGTGGGTGATGACTCAGCACCAGGATCCTCACAGCTGCTTCGTCACTTCTCTCTCCCAAGCCACTGCCATGTCTCCAGTCCTTTCTGCCTTCCCTCTGCTGGAGCCAATGTATTGGCTGGATGCCAATGTATTTTTGTTCATGGTCACCTTAGTAGTTCTCTGTCTCCAGTGCTTTCTTAGGCTAGTAAACCCCACAGCTTCCTGTTCTTCTAAGCTGGGTGCTGTGTTACTCTCCCCTGTGTTGCTGGAGGCTGGGAAACCCAGCTAGGGGACCGGATCCCACCCTTCTCAGGTGGAACCTCTAGCTCTGTCCCTTTGGCTGATGCCTCCAGTGGGGGCCTAGCCAGCCCTCTCGTGTTTCCGCACTTCCTACCAGTCACGTTGTGATGATGCATCCTCTTCTGTTCTGTCAGTCGTTATAGGGCTTCTTTCCAGCTGGTGTTCTGTTGGTAATTCCAGATGATTTTTTTCTCAATTAATTTGTAATTCCAGATGCAACCTGAGAGGCGATTGGTGGAGCTCCACTTACCCCTCTGCCATCTTTGTCCTCTTACTGGTTTTATTTTTATTTACTTATATTTAAAATTGAGGTATCATTGGCATATAATATTACTTTAGTTTCAGGTGTACAACATAATGATTCAATGTTTGTATACATTGCATAATGATCCCTGCTACAAGTCTCATTTATGTCTGTCCCCTTACATAGGGTAACTGGTGTCTTTGCCCTGTTACTGTCACTTTCTAGGCCATCCTCCTAGTATCCGTTTATCTATTGATAAAACAATCCTTAGCGTTCACTCTCTTGCTCGAAACCTCTATGGGCTCCTACTTGGCTATAGGATAAAGTCAAAATGCCTTTCAGTGTCTGGCTGCATTCTGTCTTCTGAATTTCACTCTTTGTTTCTCTTTTGCCATCCATGCATCAGCTGCCTAGGATTCTCTCTTCCCCAATATGAATAACTTTATGCTTCTCTTTCTTTGCATGTGCTATTTCTGCCTGGAATTCTCCAGCTTTCCTTTCCTCATCCTCCTTCAATGTATACATTCTTCAAGATTGCTCAGATGTTGGTGGTGCTAGAAAGTCTTCCTAGATCCCCACCCTTCCTCATCTCGCTTCTTCTCACGCAGTATTACACTATATTACATGCATTTGGCCATGTATCTGTCAGTGATAGGAGGGTAGGAATAATATTTATTCATCTTTTTATTTCCAGTGACTGTAGGAGGGGCTAATGGGTTATATGTGTATAAACTATTGAGTGATTACATTGTTTTAAAAACTTATTTTGGCCCTGGCTGGTTGCATAGTGGATAAGGTGCTGGCCTGTGAACCCAAAGGTTGCTGGTTTGGTTCCCAGCCAGGGCACATAACCAGGTTGCAAGCCAGGTCTTCAGCCAGGTCCTTAGCTGGAGGAAGGTGAAAGGCAACCATACGTTGATGTTGTCTCCCTCTTTGCCTTTCTCCCTTCCCCTCTCTCTAAAAAAAAATAATAATAAATAAAATCTTTAAAAAATAAAGGTTAAAGATACACTAAAACAACTACTTATTTTGATTTTATGAAATTTTAAACAAAAATATGACATAATACACATTCCTTTTGAATTAGAAAATGCCATCAATAAATGTATTTTTAAAAGTATTGTTAAAAAATAAAACTATTATTAAATGATCTATAATTCATATAAAATAAAATGCACAGGTCTCAACTGTTTAGGTTGATACATTTGAAAATTTATAGACACCTGTGAAACCACCAACCTGAGCACAATAGACTGTTTCTATCACTTCAGAAAGTCCCTTCACTTTCTCTGACCCACTTTTGGACATCTATCACCATGGGATAGCTTCACCTGTTCCAGAATTTCATTTAAATAAAATTATACAGCTTAAACTTTTCTGTATCTGCCTTTCCCTTGATAGCATAATGTTTTTGAGACCGTCCGACTTAGTGATAGTTCATTTCTTTCTATTGTGTGAAGTATTCCATTGTAGGAGTTTACCACAATTCACTTCCCTGTCCTCTGAGTATGAGTGAATGATCTTGAAAATCTGAGAAGGTGTAAGCCATCCTGTAATCTTGGATAGTGGCATCAGTGAGAGTAGAACATTCGATTTTGTTCTTATCATGGCCCTTCAAGGGCAGGTGTCAAGTATGGAAAATGGCACCAGATTGATCATTTGTTTTGATTGCTTTTGTTCTCTTTATTGCCATTAGATTTATGGTTAACACATCATTCTGCTCACATTTGGTCTTTGTATGGCATTTCTCTGGCTGATTTTGGGCTTCTGTGTTGCAGTGGAACACAGATAAACAAACATCTTAGAATCATATTCTGAAGAGTTGTTTGAGAACAGCTCTTTTATGAAGGTCTGTGTAATGCTGATTTTGGCTCCTTCGAGGTCCATTTTTTCCTTTACATTTCTATCTTCTTAACCACCTCCCATATGAATGGAATAACTTCTGGGTTGTACCCTCTGGCTCAATTTGGGTCTCTGAGCTGCAGATTCCTCTCTGCTCTGACCACAAGTGTTCTGTGTCCACTGCCTGGCTCGCATGTCTACTGACTGGCCTAGACTGAGCATCCTTCAGGCACTGCTTATGACCCTCTACCTTAGGATTCTCGACACTGACCCAATCTCCTACTTTGATATTGAAATTTGTCTATGTGTCTCTGAGTCCAAATTTGTGTCCCAGACCTGCCCTCAACTTTGCCTTCATCATTCATTATGTCACATACACTCCTGGCATAGGCACCTTTAAAAGGGAAACTGCATAGATGCCAGGTTATGAAAACTTGTAACAGCCAACTGCATCCTTATTCATCACATCTGCCCACAACCTTTTTTTAAAATCTTAATTAAAATTTATTAAATGCTTATAAATGCCAGTTACATATATATTCCTAAAAACTATTCTATGAGTACTGTATTTATCTCTATTTGATAACTGAGGTACAAAAATGAGCTGCTACTCATGTTTAACATACCTAAAACATAAATATTTGAAACAATGGCATATTATACAATGAAAATGCCAAAAGTTCCATGCAGATTTTAATCACAAAATGGAATAGTCAAGGTATCTTAAAACTTTATATTATACCACAACCCTTCTTAACACTGCAAAGTATTTTTTCTCTGATTACTTTAGTTATTATTTTTAAATTTTATTTTTCAATTAAAGATGATATTCAATATTATTTTGTATTAGTTTCAGCTGTACAGCATAGTGGTTAGACAATCATATACTTTACAGAGTGTTCTCCTGACATTTTTAGTACCCACCTGACACACTGCAAGGTGCTAACTCTGTACATTTGCACAAGTACTAAATACTTGAACTCTTACAACAGAACTGTGAAGCTAGTGATTGTGCCACTGTTTTAGGACTAATGTAGAAATGAGCGTGGAACAATTAAATAACCAAAGACAAACCCTTCCACACCCAAAGATTATGCATTCCATGTGGGTTTCCATTTTCATAAAATTTAACAGGGTGAACAACTGTCCCATTTTTCCCAGGGCTCTCCCAGTTTAACAGCATCCCACATCCTGGGAGACCCCATGGTTGTAGGCTAACCTGGAGAGTTGACTAATCTAAAACTTAAAAAGAACACGAAAATACAACTTGTTTTAATCAGAAGAAACTCTTGCATTTAGTTTACTTGATGAAGCAATGATATTATAATCTCAAAGTGCATTTATCAAACCCCAAAGATAAACTTTTTGAGTATTCCATTCTCTTGGATGAGCTAGCTACATATCTGTTTTTCCCAATGCTTTAGGTATAGGCCCAACTGAGGGCAAGCACACAGGGCTTACTTCCCTGCAAAGTCCAGATAGATAGTCACATGTTCATGTCTGGAACTGAACACATTGTCAGATCACTAATACTTCAGGCACTTTGTCCCCAGAATGTACATAATTACACAATACTGCACTATGGGAGGGAATGTTTACCCTTCTCCAAGTGCCAGCTTGCAGGAACTCTTTATTCTGAAAAATTTCCCAGAAAAAAAAAGCAAAACAAAGACAAGGAATGCTCTCTACACTTCTTACATAAGAGTGCATGCCCTGTACAATGGAAAATGTGACATCCTGACTCTGTGACATAGGAGATTTATAGTTCTTTGTTTCCTATTTTTTCAACCTTGTCAGAGGATATAGTAATGTCATGAAACTTATGCTGTTATCAGTAAAATAATTTCTTTGCAGATGATAGCTGAGATCCAGGGAAAAGTTTAAAAAACAATTTGGAACTATTGTGATAGGGTGAGATGCTGAGCAAAATCAAACTTATATCCAGGGAATGGCTGAGGCTGAGAAAATAGTGTAAATCCATGAAAACTGGAATTACTTTCCAGGCAGAAAAGAATTCATTTTCAAAAGACTGAACAGAGACCAACATCTCAGAGGAAGGCTAGGTCATGTGAGCTACAGAGCTTTGGGAGAGAATTATCTAACCTAGGTCCCAAAGGGATGAGCAGGAAAGTGAGATACATCCTGGACATATGCATGTGCATGCATGTTTCTGACTCTGATGGTCACACACTTTTTGCTTTCTGTGGCACTTCTCATTTTTTACACTTTTCCCAGCAAAGTTTCAAGGCAAGCACTAACTATATATTTTTAATTGAGTCAGTAAAATTCCTTATTTTTGTTACAGATCCTGGAGTTCTACAATCCTGGTTTTGAATTCTGGCTCAGCCACATACCAGTTGTGTTCCTGGATTAGTTGTGAAACCCTCAACCCTCAGGGTCTTCCTCAGTGCAATGGGGTTACACCTGCTTGGGGTCCCTCCAGATTTGTTGTGAGGATTAAAAATGAGCATGTACATGAAAATGTTTTGAAAACTGTAGACTTCTCTGCAGATAGGGTAGCAAGCTGTTATGGACTGAACTGTGTCCTCTCACCCCAATTACTATGTTGAAACCCTAATCCCCAATGTGACTGAATTTGGAGATAGGGCCTTTGAAGGTTAGATGAGGTCATAATGATGGGCCCTAATGCAATAGGATGAATGTCCTTAAAAGAAAAGTAAGAGACTGGAGATCTCTTCCCTTCTGTATGCACAAGGAGGAAAGGCCATGTGAGCACAGAGTGAGAAGGTAGCCAACTGCAAGCCAGGAAGAAGCCTCACTCCAGAAACCAGTGCTGGCACCTTGATCTTGGACTTCCAGATAAATGTATCTTGTTCAAGCTATCCGGCCTGCAGTAATCTATGACAGCCTGAGCAGACTAGTACAGAAGGAAACCAATAGTTAATGTAACCATAGCAATCAGACAAGAAGAAGGAATAAAAGGTGTTTTTATTCCTAGAAAGGAAAAAGTAAAAAGGTTGCCTTTAGTTGCAGGTGACATGACATTGTACATACAGGATCCCAAAGATTCCACCAAGAAGCTACTAGAACTAATGAATAAATTCAGCAAAATGGCAGGATATAAAATTAATATCCAGAAATTAGTTGCATTTCTATATGCTAATAATCAACTAAAAGAAACTAAAAATTAAAAAAGCAATCCTATTTATAGTTGCTTCAAAAAGAATTAAATACCTATGCATACATTTAACCAAGGATGTAAAAGACCCATAATTGAAAAATTATAAGACACTGAAAAAGAAATTGAAGGCAATACAAATAAGAGGAAGAATATACATCATTAACATGTCCATACTACCCAAAGCAATCTACAAATTCAACACAATTCCTATCAAAATTCCAATGATCTATTTCACATAACTACAAAAAATATTTCAAAAATTTATATGGAACCATAAAAGGCCCTGCATAGCAATAGCGATCCTGAGAAAGGAGAGCAAAGTTGAGGAATCATGCTGCCTAATATCAAATTATACTGTAAGGCCATGGCAATCAAAACAGCATGGTACTGGCATGAAAACAGACACATAGATCAATGGAACAGAATAGAGAGCTCAGAAAACTAACCCGCACTTTATAGTCAATGTTTGACAGAGGAAGTAATCACATATAATGGGCTAAAGACAGTTTATTCAATAAATGATGTTGGGAAAATTGGACAGATAACACAGAAAAATGAAATTAGGCCTCCTTCTTATACCACACATAAGAATAAGTTTCAAAATGGATTACATGTTAGACCCAAAACTATAAGAATCATGTAAGATAATGTAGGCAACAAAATTTCAGACATAGCTTATAGCAATACTTTATTTTGTCCCCTGGCCCTCCCCAGTTAAAGGAAACAAAAGGGGAAAATAAACAAATGTGATTTTATCAAACAAAAAAGTTTTTGCTCAGCAAACGAAAACATCAGCAAAATAAAAAGACAACCCACAGAATGGGAGAACATATTGCTGATGCATCTGATAAGGAGTTAATATCCAAAATTTATAAAGAATTTACAAAACTTAATACCAAGAAAACAACCCAATTAAGAAATGGGCCCTGGCTGGTATGGCTCAGTGGATTGAGCACTGGCCTGCAAACCAAAAGGTCACCAGTTTGATTCCCAGTCAGGGCACATGCCTGGGTTGCAGGCCAGGTCCCCAGTTGGGGGTGTATGAAAGGCGATGAATCTATGTTTATCTCACACACCAATGTTTCTCCCCTTTTCTGTCTCCTTCCCTTCCCTTCTGTCTAAAAATAAATAAAATATTTGGAAAAAAATGGGCCAAGGACCTGAATAGACACTTCTCCACAGAGGACATTCAGACAGTCAAGGGACATGAAAAGATGCCCAATAATTAGAGAAATGCAAATTAAAACCACAATGAGATAGCACCTCATACCTGTCAGGATGGCCATCATTAACAAGTCAACAAATAACAAGTACCTGTGAGGATGTGGAGTAAGGGGAACCCTAGTGTGCTGCTGGTGGGAATGCAGACTGGTGCAGCCACTGTGGAAAGCTGTATGGAGCTGCCTCAAAAAATTAAAAATGGATCTGCCTTTTGACCTAGTCATTCCACTTCTGGAAATATATCTGAAAGAACCCAAAACACTAATTCAAAAGAACATAAGCACCTCTATGTTCTTTACAGCATTATTTACAATCGCTACAATATGGAGGCAGCCCAAGTGTCCATCAATAGATGAGTGGATAAAACAAGTATAGGATATTTACGCAATGGAATACTACTCAACTGTAAAAAAGAAGAAAGTTTTACTCTTCGCAACAGTATGGATGGACCTAGAGAACATTATGCTAAATGAAATAAGCCAATCAGAGAAAGACAAATATCATGACCTCACTTATATGTGGAATCTAATGAACAGACTGAACTAATAAGCAAAATAGAGATAGACTCATAAATGGAGCTGAATGACAGCTAAGGTGCGGGGAAAGGTAGTGGGTGGAGCAATTGAGCACAAAGGAAAAAGGACTTGTGGATATGGACAGCAGCATGGTGATTTGGGGGAAGAGAGGGGAAGTATAAGGGAATTAAATGGTCCTGAAAAAATACAATAAAAATTATTACATAAAAAATAAACTTTACAGAATGTTTTCCTGTATACTTTTATTTTTATTTTTTGTTGACACGGTAACAAAATACCATAAAGCAGTGTGTAGA
The DNA here is from genome assembly GCA_004026585.1 of Noctilio leporinus. NCBI lineage: Eukaryota > Metazoa > Chordata > Mammalia > Chiroptera > Noctilionidae > Noctilio > Noctilio leporinus. The sequence continues at coordinate 195,081 of PVIW01000279.1, read as the reverse complement.
ATTTGGTTTACATAAGTCCATACATTTCTTGCATCATGAAGAGCTGTAATAGTTGGACTTGTCTTCCTGCTGCCTTGCATTCTATGTGGTAGGTGGAACTCGGACAGGTAAGTAGAGAAGCTAAAAGGGAAGAATGATTGCATTACTTGGAAGAAACTCCTTGCACTTTTTACCCTAAACCCCACCCTCCTATTCCCTTGCATGTTGTTAGAACTGCTGGGGCTAATGGGATGTTTTTTGTCTTTGTTGTTTGTAGTTGTGATAAATGGTGTGTGATGCTGGCTTAAGATAAGAGCCTTTCGTTTTGTGAAAAGAATTTTCAGAAATATGAATTTTCTCCCTGCCACGCTGACTTCTTGGACTAGCAAATTATGGACACAGTTGCTATACTTTGGTTTCAGATTGTTGTTCTGAATGGTTCCCATGATTTACCTTCCTCTTTGTTCCCTACTAATTTCTTTCCCTTCCCACTCCCACACCAACACCCTGCTTCTCCTTAATTTTAGTAAGGACTGTAAATAGTTGGAGTTAAAAGGGACCATCTCATGTTACTTTAATCCAGAAGGGCCTTGGAAAGCTAGAAAGAAAGCATCACCTTTGTCCTGTTGGTAATATACATATACTAGGTACTCAAACACTTGAACTTATGTTGACACTGTTGGAGTTACTGATTCACTGATGGAAAATGGGGCCTCTTCTTGTCTGTTTTCTTTATCCACTGTGATAGGCTAGAAACTGCTTCTTTTTTTCTTTATGAAATATGTCAATCTTGCCCAGGTGGGGTTAGTTCCCATCTTCCAAAGTCTTTGAGCATCTAATTGTCACCTAATGATGAGGATGACAGTTTTAAAGGTCTGTCTGGGAAGGATTTGGGCCAGTGTGGCCCCAGACATTAAAGGTTTTATGGATTGGTCTCAATGGGAAGATTATCCTCAGAGTAAGCACCACTTTTCCTTCTTTTTATTTATTGTGGTAAAATATACATACATAAACTTTATCATCTTTACCATTTTTAAGTGTGCAGTTCAGTGGCATTAAGTACATTCATATTGCATCTTCCCAGCTGAGACTCTGTATCCATTAAATATGAGCTCCCCCATTCTCCCTCCCCTTCGTCCCTGGCAACCATTATTCTACTTTCTGTCTTTATGAATTTGACTATTCTAGATACTTCATGTAAGTGAAAAAGGACAATAGTTATCATTTTGTGTCTGGCTTATACACTTAGCATAATGTTCTCAAGGTTCATCAATGCTGTAGCCTGTGTCGCAGTTTCCTTCCTTTTTCAGAATGAATAACATTCCGTTGTATACCCCGTTTTCTTTACCCATTCATCTGTGGATGGACACCATTCAGCTATTGTGAATAATGTTGCTACGTATATTGTGTATGTGTATCTGTTTGAGTCCCTGCTTTCAATTCTTTTGGTCATACATCCTGATGGTAATTGCATTTTTAGCTTTTTGAGGAACCACCAAACTGTTTTCCATAGCAGCTGCACCATTTGACATTCTTACCAGCAGTGGTAGGTATCTTTGTAATGGGCACAGTAATGTACTGGGCACCTTCAGATGCTTACTTAGAGCTATAAATAGATAACAGGTACACATTCTGAAAAGTATAATGGCACATGGGCCATTAGGTGCCAAATAAAGCTGTACTTTCTTTGTTTTCCCATCCAATCAGTTGGGAAGTACAATAGCTTTGGGTTTTGGAGGCTTAATACGTAGAAATATTTGATCAAACACTGAACTCTTCATGCTCTATTGAAAGTGATCTTCTCTTCTAATAAATAAACTGCATGGACACACTTGTAGCCATATGCTTGAATGTGATATGGCAGTTGCATACCTGTAACAAAATCTGTTTCTTCATTTATTATATATGAGTTCATTGAGCTTATTCAGAAAAATTCTTTATTAGTTTAAGTTTTTCTCTTTGCCCTTAAAATCAAATCAATATATACTTTTTCTTTAACTTAAATTTCCATAAATCATGTAGGAATCTATAGAGGGTCCCATATAGGAGATGCTCAGTAAGTGCTTTTGGAATAGAACACCTGCTTTCTGATTAGGGTTTACAACCAGTGATGTATCAGCTCTCCCCTCCTCAAATTCTTGAGGAGTAATGGGAGGGAGAATTTATTTCCATGTGTTGTTTTAGAGAGATGCTTGAAGTGTGACTATTGTAGTACTTGCCAATGATAAGCAGAACACTAGTCTCTAAAATGACCCTCTGCTTTGCTCCATGTGAGTCTCCCCGACAGTGCTGACCACATTATGTTTATTTATTTTTTATTTTTTTAAAGATTTTATTTTTTATTATTTCCAGAGAGAGAGGAAGGGAGAGAGACAGAAAGGGAGAGAAACAACAATGTATGGTTGCCTTTCACCTGCCTCCAGCCAAGGACCTGCCTGGAGACCTGGCCCGCAACCTGGTTATGTGTCCTGGCTGAGGAATTGAACCAGCAACCTTTGGGTTTGCAGGCCGGCACCTTACCCACTGTGCTACCAGCCAGGGCCCACATTATGTTTAAATGGCCAAGTAAGTGGCTGACACTCTTATTGGACTAGAAACTCCCCAAGGGTGGGTCAAGTGGAGGGTTACTGATCCTGTTGGGTGAGGCCTAGGAAGACCCAGCCCCTCAGCGGGCCATTCTATACCTGATATGATAGCCAAAAAGTCAGCAGGAGAGTGTTAAAGGCCCATGAGGAACCAATGCTAATCTTGGGCTTGCTGGGAGAAGAAACAGGGGTACCCCTTCACCAGCTGCTGCTGTGTCTCAGACTGCTGCCATACCTAGGCATCAGGTTTGTTTTCCAGAGTGCTTGTGTGCAACCCTGACGCTCAGGAGCAACTCTGCCCATGAAGATCTCAATCTTCAGGGAATGTTACCATTTGATAGGGTTTTCCTGCCAAATGCAACCATCACAGCACATCAATCTCTTGCTAATACTATTCATCTTAAAGGGGCTCATGGTGGCCTGAGGTGGTTCCATGAGCAGAGTCCTTGGGTGAACAGGCATTCCTCAGCGTGAGAGCATGTGGCTTCGCTCATGGGCCTTCTCTGCGGCTCCTGTGTGGGAGCTGGGGCCAGCAGCATGGACCTCCTGTTCCCTTTGCAAATGGAACAGGAAATCCATTTGGGTGAAAGGACGTTCATGGTTTCTAATTGGCTTCTTTGGTGTTGAATCTGTTTTTCTTTTTCTCCTAACCTGTTTATCTGAATATCTGTACTTTCTTGTGAGTGTCATTCTTTTGGTTGGTTGAATGGTGGCTCAGGCTCTTGGATAAAGAACCTCCTGACACTGACAGTGTCAGTGGGCTACCTGCATCTGCAGCAACCTTTTAGTGGCATCAAGAAGATACTTGGTGTCCTGGCTGGTGTGGCTCGGTGGCTTGAGTGCTGGCTTGTAAACCCAAAGGGTCACCAATTCCATTCCCAGTCAGGGCACATGCTTGTGTTGCGGGCCAGGTTCCCAGTTGGGGATGTATGAGAGGCAACTGCACATTGACATTTCTCTTCCTCTCTACCTTTCCCTCTCTCTAAAAATAAATATAATCTTTAAAATAAAAGACACTTGGTTGAGTTGGGTGAGATCAAAATACATTTTAAAAACTATTTTTCTCACTTTTTCACACATAACACTTTCCTATCCACTGACATTTTTTTTTTTTTTTTTCTTTTTAAATTTTATTGTTATCCACTGACTTTTGACAGCCTTCTAGAATCTGGTTGTTAGCCACATGGAGGAAGCTTTGTTTTGGGGGGAAGTTTTGTTTTCTTTCCTTCCACATATTGTATACCTAAGTTTTCACTACTTGTGGCCAAGAGGGATGGTAACAACTTCTCTTTCCTTTTTACAACCTCTCCAGTATTTGTTCTTTTGACTGGTGTTCCTTCTCTTATTTTCTCCCTTTCTGCAAGGCAGCACATGTACTGAGAGTGTATATATGTATTTGTGATTGGTTGTTGGTATTTGAAATACTCCTTTGACCTTGATGTACTGGCTTGCCAGCAATTTTGATTTTGTAAGCCAAAGCGAAAAACAAACCATGTCTAAAATCTATGTTCTCTGTGATATTTAGCACAGTGGGGTCTTTATATATTGAATGCTACTACTGGTAGTATAAATGAGAGATGATGTGAATCTTGATGGTAGACATTATTTTCAACCTATTGTGTAACATTTCCGGCCTAGCTCAGATTCATTTACTTTCCCTTTTGTATGTCAGTCCCTGAGACCTCACTACATACCAGGTTCTAGTGGCATACAAAGAAGAAGAAGACAAATTCCTTGCCCCCAGGAAGTTTTGGTAAAGGACTAAGAACTAAACAGTCATATATGCAACATGGTCATTGCTACTGCAGAGGTTTGGACCTGACACAGGGGGACTGCTTCTCTCTCTGTCATAGAGGAAAGGAGAGCTTTGCAGGAGCAGGGTGAGTGAAGGCTGAACTAAATCTAGACCAGGGTTTCTCATCCTTGGAACTGTTGGCACTTTGGACCAGATCATGCTTTGTTGTGGGGACTGCCCTGTGCGTAGTAGGATGTGGAACAGATTCTGGCTTCTACCCGCTAGATGAAGGGGATAGTAAACTCCTCTCTCCAGGCTCTAATAATAGAAAATGTACCCACATTATAGCCAAATGACACCTGGGGACAAAATTGCCTCTGCTAGAGAATCCCTGAGTCACTGGGGAAATCAGAGAGGAAACGGGGCTTTCATGCATAGGCATGGAGGTTGGAGAGAGCTGAGCCATTCGGGCACCGTCCCGTGGTTCAAAATGGATGGAATTTAGGATGTTTGGCCGCCGGGAGGTAAATGGGCCTGGCTTGCAATCTTCCATGCAGAGCACAAACTCGCCACCTAGGTGCAGGGGCAGCCACAGGGAGCAGCGCCACACTGTCAACTCGGGGTGTTACCGGGTGGCTTACCAATGGGTGTCATTAACAACATGTACCGTTTGGTAGCTCCTTTTGTAACTAGTCTTGCTAAGTACACTCTAAGCTTTACAAATCATTATTTTGAAATACTGTATGCTGAAGTTTGATGCCTTGGGGTGAAGCCCAGGTGTCAGGCCATGGATTCACCAGGAATGGGTGAGGAAGGTTCAGTGGAAAACCTTGTCATAGCGAGGCAACCTGCTATGGAATATCAGATGGTACCAAAACTAGAGTCTGGGAGACCAGGTTGGAGGCAACAGAAATGAGGACCTGAAATGAAGATGATAGGGGACTCAAATGTTAGAAAATTTTAGTTCCAGGTAACAGCCTGTAAACTTAGTAATCAATGTATGTAAAAAGCTTTTGTTTCAGGAACTAGAGGAATGACCCACCTTAGCTCCAGGTAACCATAAACAGTTCCACCTTTGTGCCTCGGGAGGACTGCAAGCAATCAAGATGGTATCTGAGCCATTATACTCCAGGGTGAGAGGACCTCCACCCAGGACAGAGACTTCCACCCAGGACTCTGATGGAAGAATGCTGCAGCTTTTATCTCATTAACTTTTCCCCTGAATTCCAAACCCCTTACCTTTCTCCTTATAGAAAGGGCCTGTTTATAATGGAATGTAAGACAGTCTATTAGGGTGTAACCCACTGACTTCTCAGATCGCCAACCTTCTGAGTAAAGACTCAATCCTTGTCTTTGCTTTTTGGGTCTGGTAGATGACAGGCAGCACGAACACCAGCTTTTTTGGCTTTAAAGACACACTGCATCTGGGGTAGAGAGGAGAACTGGCTTGTGAGTCCATTAGAAGGTATAATTTTTTTTTTAAATTATAGGATGGAGACCTGACAGAGTTTGGGGAGAGGAAGGAGCAGGGTTGTCAGGTTTGGACATCTTCCTTTGGTAGGTGCATGGAGATGGGAATTAAAGACAAGAGACAAAACAGGTATATGGGAAGGACAAAGGTGGCAAATCAGAGTTGGGACAGCAGGAAAATTACCTTATAGGCCATTGGAACCAGGAATCAGGGAGAAAGAAACAGACTAGTAAACCAGGACAAGAGGAATAGAGAAATTGAATCAGATAGTAAAACAAGCAGTTTTCAGTAATTTGGTAAATCTTCCCTTCCTTAAACCAAGGACACTTAAAAGTAAATGGTATGTATTACTCCCCAGCCAGAGGGTAAATAGCTTAAATCATTGTACTTAGAGAAATACATAGTGGAAATCCAATTAGTACCATTTGCCAACCACCCCAAGGACAGATGAATTTAAGGGACTAAATCTCATTTTTGCATATCAGTATATAGCTGATGAAGATTCTATTGAGATCCTCGCAAGGCTCCCCTAAGGCCCTAGCCTTTAGAAGCTTTTAGGGCAAAGGACCCAGCATGCTTTCCCTCTCTGGAGCAGGCTCACACATTCCTTTCCCTCTCCTCCCACATGCAAACATCGAAATCCTAAGGGACCCCTTGAAGCTTGTAACCTGGGGACCAATGGGCAGCTGCAGCTCATCCTGGGCTCAACCCCTGAACCTGTCCCCAAGGCCCCAGTTTCCCTGACTTCTTAGTGAGCCAAAGCAGCACAGCCTAGGCTCATTTCCCCACCTTGTCCTTGTCCTGTTGCTTCTTCTGTCCTAGGCCCTTTCTTGTTTCACTGTTCCCAGCTTTAATAAACATCCTCTGAAAATCACCTGGACTTGTGTTGTGAAATCTTTCCTGCTGGCCTTAGGGACACCTGCTCAGGGCCAGGTCCCTTTTCCTGTAAAATGAGGACCAGGCTGGAGATAAAGATTTGTGGGTCATTGTATTGAAGTGGTAGTTAAGGCTGAGGATGAGAGTGCTCAAGTGAGTGTGTGAAAAGAGAAAATGTGCAGAGGGTAGGATGAGGGCCTGAGGAACAACAGCAGTTTCTGTTCCTGTCAGATCCACTCAGGTCCCTCCTCCCATGATCCTTTTCAAACCCACAGCCCCCTGAGACTGACGCCTAGTCACCCCTCCGTTTAAAATCTTAACCACTCGTGTTCCATCTAAACAATCATGATTCTGGAGACATTTTGGGTTCAACAGCTCTGTATTTCTGTGAACATTTTCTATGTTTTGCTCTTGTCTTTCCCAGTCCATTGAGGTTTCATTTTTGTGTCCTTTCCCCTGTCCATCTAAATTAGTTAAACCATTAACAGTTCCCTCATGAGGGCTATGGGAGCCTTAGCTGAAGATCCTGGGTTCAGTTAAATATTTTGACCAGAGGACAAAGTTCAGTTCCCCTGAAAAAGCCCAAATCCATGTCCTTCCTGCCGGCAGCTGGGACTCAGGACTGACTCACTGAGTCAACATTTCTTGGGTCTCTTGATGGATTCCAAGCTCTGATTCCATGGGCAGCCTGAATGGAGAACCTCCGCGTCCTTAGCTCTGAACACAGCCCTGGGACAACTGGTGGTTTATTTTACTAAGTATAAGAAATGGGTGAGCCTTTTTATTTTTAATTTTTAGTTTAAATAATTGAATTAAAAAAACATAAGCTTGATGTAAAGCAGCATGTTGAAAAATAAAGTGCTGGGATCATTGTTTATGTTGGAAAAGATATCAGAATTCTGTTATTCCTGTTGTAATTGGTGATCAGCACCGGAAAGACTGGTGAGAGGCCTTCATTTTAGAGGCTGCTGGAAAGACAGTGCAGAGCCTTGTGTTCTCTGTTGCTGGCTTATTTGTCAGGAGAGGTGCAGCTTGTCACCATGGATGTTTTTTCACCAGTCTGCCTCTGAACTTTAACCTGCTGTTGCAACTGGGGTCATGTGCAGTAAGGACAGGCTCTGGGTCCTGATACAGCTAACTGGGACTGCTGGCCCACTGTCAACCGCATGCTCCGACCTGCACAGCCGGCACAGGCTGCCAGCAGCTCATTGGATTGTTCTGGTGAATTAGAACAGGGTGTGACGGTAGTGGGAAGCAGTGACTCCCTGGAGACACAAATGTGGTCCAGGGGGAGCGAGGCTTTTCTACTGCAGGCTCCCTCTTTTTGGGGGGTTGGGGGAAAGCAGCAGTGTCTGGGCAGAAGTGGGTGGGCCAGGCAGTCACACAATATGCACCCATCCACCTGTATGTTCTGAGTTTGCACTTTCTTTCATTTCCGCCTGAAGTGCTGTGCCCTGGCTCATTTCACTTCTTGCCTTAGTTGCTGGTTTAATAATGGTGTGAATCAGAGGCAGTGATTAGCCAGCACCCACAAGCATGTAGCACCCAGGCATGTTTCAGCGGAACAGGAGCTCCAGCCTCCCCCAATTCAGGGCTTTATTTCAGGGTTGTGACCAACAGCTGCATACACTCTTGCCGGTGTGTCCAGTCTACTCAGCCACCTTTCCACCTCACCCATACCAACAGCTCAGGGGTGGAGAGTGGCTTTCCTGGGACTTACTGAGGTTTCAAATCTCCTTGGAGTATCAGAGCTGAGCGAATGAATATACCTTGTCCAGCATACCCCGATCAGTCTCAGCATCTCTGTAATATTTTTATTTATTTTATTTTTAAAAAGATTTTATTTATTATTTCCAAAGAGAGAGAAAGGGAGAGAGGCAGAGAGGGAGAGAGACATCAATGTATGGTTGCCTTTCACCTGCTTTCAGCCATGGACCTGGATGGAGACCTGACTTGCAACCTGGTTTTGTGCCCTGCCTGAGGATCTGTAATATTTTTAGGTTTAAAGGCATCAGGAGCAGCAGTGGGTGTGAGCACTTCCCTTCAGATGAATATCATTTAAAATCTGTGTGTCCTATGCTGTCTCTTGTTATTTCCACGTGTGGGCCACGTTTGTAGCTGCCAGTTTCCAGAACCTGGTAACTTTTCCATTTTATTTAATTCTATTTTTGTTTGGAAGCACATGGGGCAGAAAGCAAGGTGTGTCAAGTCCTGTTTCTCCATCTTTACCCAGAGGTTTGCTAATAGTTCGGGGTGGGTGGAAGCCTCAGGTGCCCCAGTCTCTAGGGCAGAGGTGAATTTGGACTGAGGGTGGGGGTGAAGCAGAGAGAGTGGGAGAAGGCAGGGGCTGGTTAGAGAGGCTCAGCGTTCTGCAGACACTTCACAGGTAGCCTTTAACCCTTCCTTGCTTGTGTCAGTGTGCTTTTTATAAATCTTCATTCCATTGCACCCCAGCCTCCTTTTGCTTGTTTAGCTGGTGTAGTTGATGAAGAGGGTAAAGCCTTTGGGAGCCAATCAGAGGAAGCTTTTGCTAAGTTCCCCCTCCGTTGTCATCCCACCTCCACCCTTCCTCCTTTGATGGAGACACAGAAAACCAGCCGCACACTTCTCCCTCCTGGCTGGATGAAGGTCCGCCTTCTGCTCCGCTTAGGTTGCTTGTTCCCTGGCTGCTGCTGCATGGGAGCTTTGGAAACACACAGCAGCCACATAGGCAGTGAGTCAGCATCACACCTTTCTAAGAGGCCCTGGGAGCCCAGCTAGGCTGCTCATCACCTCAGGTTAATATTAACTGTCCAGGCAGGCCCAAGGCAAACCCGGGAAGAGAGGTGCAGCATTCTCAGGGTGGATGGCTGGGTGGCAGAGACAGGAACCAGGAGTCCTCTTAAATGCTTCCAATCACCCAGCTTTTCCCCTCCTGAAAATTCTGATGTCTCTCCCTACTGCCCAGGTTTCTGGGTGAAATCCTACAATTGGCTTGGCCCATGTCAGGGAGGGTCCTGAGGGCCCATTTTTCTTTAGAGGTTAAGAATGACTTTGGCTCTGGCTGGTGTGGCTCAGTGGGTCGAGTGCTGGCCTGTGAACTGAAATGTTGCTGGGTCAGGACACTTGCCTGGGCTGTAGGCCAGGTCCCCACTTGGGGGTGTGAGAGAGGCAACTGATTGATTGATGTTTCTCTCTCACGTCAGTGTTTCTCTCCCTTTCTTTTTCTCTCCTTTCCTCCCTCTCTAAAAATAAATAAATAAAACCTTTAAAAAAGAAGACAATGACTTTGAGGTCAGAGCAAGGTTGAAGGTCAATGTCTACCACCTATAAGCTTTGGAAGGGTTATTCTCTAAGCCTTTGCTTCCTTATGGGAGGAAAAGAGGCATCATAGTATGTATAGCGAGTACAGCATGGAATAGGAGGTGACTATCATCTTTCTTAGGCAGAGCTGTTTCCCTGAGAGGGGCTGCAAAGAATCAGTTCACCTGCAGGATAATCCTTCATGATCCTGAATTCATTTGGGGCTGAGAAATCTTGATTACAGGATAACTTCAGGCCTCTGACATTGGATAGGTGAATTCAGAATGACTGTGAGCACTCTAGCCTCGGGGGTGAAGGGCAAAAGGGTCATTAAGTTGGCCTTCTCTCCTGTCCTTGGAGCCTTATCATCATCTGCTGATAGATAACCAGTCTTGGCCAAATGACTCACTAGAGTGCTTTAACTCCTTCTGGGATTATTCAAGACCAGCTCTCAGAGGAAATTGGGGAAAACAAGCAAAAATGGGAAGACCTGTTTGCTTCTTTGGCATCATTACAGACCGGTTCTAAGCCACAGAAGATGCAGGGCCCTGAATGAGAGAGACTAGTCCCTGGTTTACATGCAGCTTCCATTCTAGGAAGGAAGAACAAGAAATAAATGAAGCACTGAAACAAATAAACAAGAGGACTCAGTGAGCAGCAAGTACTGTGAAGATAAAGAACCTGGTTCTCAAACTTACATTAGGCTCACCTAGATGGTCACTTAAAATAGTCTTTCTGGTTCAGTGTGTCTTGGGGCAGACTGGAATTTGTCTTTCTAACAAGTTCTCAGGTGATGTACCACACTTTGAGAACCACTGACAGGGGAGCCAGATCAAGGGGTGAGGGCTAGTTCAGAAAACAGAGCTCAGGAAGATTAAGTCAAGGGCTGAGCACTGCATTCCTTTCAGTTGGCAGGAGGTGGAAAGGATGGGGGCCGTCTGTTGTCTACAGCTTTTCTGTGGACAGGATGGCTGCAAAGAAAGGAAAACAGAGTCTCCCTTCCCTCTTGCTCTACTTTGTTCCAATTCAGATTTCAGATTGGCATTTGGAATCTCATTGCTCTGGTGAACCGGCCACTTAGTTGGTCTTAGGACAACATGCTATGTGTGGCCTAGAGTATTCTCATCTATTTTTTAGTTCTCATGAAGCAGAAGTCTAAAGATCAGATCTGTGTAAACACTTCAGAAATAACACTAATACCAAAAGAGAAGGACTTTCTTGTGCTAGTTGTAACCAGCTCCAGGGCTCACTGGGCCCCTTCTCAACAATTCAATTCACTGGTTAGGGTTTTGTGTTGTTTGTTTGTTTAAATCTATTTGTATGTGAAATAAAAGTCATCATAGATTAATAGATTATAATTTATCTGAGGGCAGAAGACATAACGTCTTTATCTTTCTATCCTAGGTATCTAGTAGCAGCAAGCTTGCCTTTCATGGTAAGCCACTAATGTTTATTGATTTCAAATATTTATTCAATCATTCATTTATAACTGGGTACTATGGAAGATGCTGGAGATATGATGGCACAGGAGACAGACTCAGGCCCTGCCCTCCTGGAGTTTATGGTTTAAACGGAAGGTAAAAGTTAATGTATAATTACCATTTGGAGTAGGGCAGGGAGCTATGAAAACATAAAACCTAGGGAGGCCAGGAAGGCTTCCTGGAAGAAGTGATGTACAGTGTGGGACCAGAGAGAAGTGGACAAGGAATGGTGCAAAGGAGAGAACCAAGCAGAGAGTTTTCTGGAGAGGGATACGGCACATGCAAAGCTCAGAGGCGACAGAGAGCATTCCTGACAACTGGAGCCAAGAACTGGAACTCGATTCTGAAGGTCTTAGAGGGCTGCGAGAGCAAGCAATGTTAAGGCACGTTGAGAATATGTCTCAGGAGTTTCATTGGTTGGTTGCTGTTTACACTAAGCGTAAAGGTTTCTCTTGTGCCCAGAGTGGGAATTAACCTAAGATCCAGTTTGGGGAAACTTGCTGTGGTGATGATTGGCTTCTGTTTTGAGCTGGCTCTGTTTGCAGGTTCTGGTTCCCAGATTTTCACTTCCTCCCACCTGTTGAGGGAGGTCTGGGCAAACCAGTTTTGATCAAAGAAGAGGTCTGTTGAACTCTTCACCATCAAAGAGCACTCTTGGAACAGAAGTGACAACTCTTACAGTCTGGCTTAGGGAAAGATCATGTTCAAAATGGTCATTGAAATGCTAAAATGATTATTTTTAGTGTCAATGGCACTGGCCTCAGGAAAGTACAAATAGTTTCCTGTGAACTCTGCCTGGCTTATGGGTCCTGGCTAATGACTCTGGGACCTAGGGTAAGTCAGTAAGGTTTTGGCACCCCACATTTTTATGGTTAGAAGATGGGAATAATCTTTGCCTCTGGCAATGTCCTGGGGGAAGTTATCCATAGAAATGAGATGGAGTTTGTGAAAACACTGGGCTTCTGAAGGGAAAGTTCAAATATCCAGGATGTTAATTTGTTAAAGGCATTTAGTGCTGTGTGTGTGTGTGTGTACTTAATGGTTAACTATTTAGACTAGAATCTGTATCTAGGGTTATTTTATAAAAATGTTTTACATTTTTATATACACACACATATATAGTCTTTTGTTTTATTTATATAGTGAATAGTATATTCAGAAACTTTAGGTTAATAAAACATTCCAAACATAAAAAGAATGGGCTGAACACAATTTTTTTCAGTTAACTTTTAATGATTTTATTTGTTTATTTTTAGAGAGAGTGGAAGGGAGGGAGAAAGAGAGGAGAGAAACATTGATGAAAAAGAGAAACATCGATTGGGTGCCTCTCATGCACACCTCAGCCAGGTACCGGACCCACAACCTGAGTGGGAATCAAACCAGTGACCTTTTGCTTTGTGGGATGACACTCAACCAATTGAGCCACACCAGTCAGGGCTTCAGTTTATTTTTAAGGTGCTTGGAAAAGTTGCAGATTTTTAGCTAAAGATTTATGCTTTGTGTGAGAAGTATCTATCATCTCTAAAACTCTTTGTATCCCTTACCTTCCTTTTTGACATGCTCTCTTCATAGGCAGAACCACTTAGATGTGCTCAGGTCTTGTTTAAACTGGATGATTGAATAACACCCTTTGTCCTGATGGACTTGTTTTCTGACCAGGCCTCCTTCTGCTATCGCTGAACTGGATTTTCTTCCTTCCACTTTGGCTTTTGACCCTATGAAATACTGAAGATTGGAGTGAAGTTACCTGTAGGTGAAACATGTAGAATTTTGTAATTGTTCAAGATGTTCTATTTATTTAGGCTGACTCACACAGTTGTTTTGTAGAAAGAAAAGAAGTTCCGAATTTTGAGGAAAAGAGAGAGCCTTTTCATAGGTTTCTCTTTTTGCATGTCCAATTTCCTTCTGATTTCATTCTACCGTTTTGAAGAATGGCCTGGAAGGTAGAGAAGTGAACTTTGCCTTGAAACGTGAGCTATGTGTGTGCTTGATGCTAGAAAAATGAAAGCTACTAATTTTAAGCGGCTGGTTTTCATTTGTGGCCAAGAGAATAGTTAAGTTCAACTTTTTCTTTTTAAATTCTGAAGTTCAATATGCAGATTCCTAAAAGAGGGGGGGAAATCCTAAATGTCTTTAAGCAAACTTCAGATGAAGCATATCAGGCCAACTTCTATCCTTCAGTTTGGTGTCTTAAGAATGTGTGATTGGAACCAGAGTTTAAAATTTCTGTATTATTTTAAAATTCAAACTTGGCTTTAAATGGAAGAACATTGGAGGTTCAACGTAATGCAGTTTATTTCACACTATATGAGGCAGGCTCACCTTGGAGCATCATTTCTTGTCTGGACCTATCAGTTTTTCTGGCCATACACCCAGACTAGCTGGCTGATCTCCTTGATGAAAGTCCTGCTTCCTTAGGTCATCTTGCAAACTACTACTATGGCTATATTAGAAAACAACAAGAAAAAACAGCTGTTGTGTTTCTCCCCCATTTGATTTCCTTCAGTGGCTCCCCATGAACGATGTAATCCTTTCCAGGCTTCTTTGCATGCAGTCAACTCCCTCTTTTCTTTCCCAATATCTGCTGCTCTGGCTGCAGTGTACCTTTCATGAACCTGCTACGAATTCCCTCTCCTGCCTTCCTACCCATCCTTCATCACCCAGTCCAGCAGTCTTTGCTCTTTGAAGTTCTCTCCATTCCAAACAGGATACCTCTTCTCTGGGCCTCTGCAGCAGCATGCCTGCATAGTCACATTACCACCTTGACTTCCAATTCTTTGTTGACACCTTCGTGTGCCCTACTAGACTGGGAGATTTGAGGGTGAGGATGTGTCTGATTCAACCAGTAGATAGATGGTCTGGTTCAGAGCCGGTGATCAATAATTTTGTGTTAAGTTAATGACTGATCAATGGTTGAGACGGGATGGAGGAGGCATGGAAGTAAGGATTTGTTAATACCTTAAGAATGTCTCATTAGAATGGGGTCCTCAGGTAAGATTGCTGAAACTATAAGAATAAATACTACTTTTTCAGGTTAGCTGGTGCCTGATGTGGTGGGTCTCTGGACCTAAGTCTTTTCAAGGAAGAGTTGCTGTCAAAAATGAATGATTATGGATAGAGAGCAGGGAGCCTGGTTGGGGAGAACAATGGAAGAGAATTTGAAGCATGGAGAAAAACGGTATTTGGAGAAGTTAACAGATACACTGAGAAATATTGTGAGAATAAGTGGAATTTCAACATGGAGCTGTCTGGTTTTTGTGATTTTTAAAAATTGCAGGAGTTACCAGAACCAGAAGAGGTTTTTCAGAAAGTAAAGTTATCCTAAAGGTAGCTCTGAGTGATTAGGCTAGAAAACTATAGTCTTATTTTTATTTTCAATTTCCCATTATATTGTTAGCTAATTGAAGTCAAAGACAACGTTCATCTTTTCCAACTGTTTCCCGATCATTTTAATCAAAAGAGTGATGTTTCTTGTAGAGATAATGCACAGTACACGGAAATAAGATACAAGTTCCCCTTCGTAGGACTACAATAGTCCATAGTTTGTGTGAATTAGAAAAACTACTCCTGCTTCTGCCAGAAAATTGTATAACAATAAATATGCAAATCCACCATAAACCTGTAAAATTGTCCTGTGTGCAATTTGAATAACCCCAGCCTCTGCACGACTCCCTCAATCCACTGTCCTCTAGAGCTGGCCAGATCTTTACCTATCCATGTATTTAACTACATCTATTTGTACACATGCATATATAAACCATTTACACACACACACACATACATACCGAGAGGGGAGAGTCAAGAGGAGGTTTGCAGAAATAAATGGGACTGTATTTTACATATTGTTTGGTCACTTGCTTTTTTTATCCCTTGACAATATATCTTGGATATAATTTTATATCAGTTTGTCCAAATTTACCTCATTCTTTCTGGTGACTGTAGATATTCTACAGCTTGGCTGTACTGTATTTAACCATCCTTAGTAGAAACACCTAGTTTGTATTCAGTATTGTTATATCATACACAGTGATGTAATGTAATTGAATATTCTGAAGTATAAGTTCATAGAGCCAGGTCAAAGGATCTATGAACCTTCACATTTTGGTAAATAACACAAAATTGTCCCCCCAAATTTTAATCTCAGTTATACTCCTGGTTTTTCATATCCTTGCCAACAGTTATTATTAATCCTTTACATTTTTTACCAGGTTGATGGGGAAAAAAATGGTGTCTCATTTTAATTTTAATTTTTCTCATTATTAAGTGAGGTTGAGCATCTTTTCATGTATTTATTAATTGTTTGACTTGTTTAACTTTCATTATGTATTGCATTGTAGTAATTTATTTCCTTATTTTGTTTTAAATATACGTTTAATCCCTGTTAACTGCATTGGAAATAAATGATGACGAATGAGTAAGAGAATGCAGTCAATTAGAAAGATCCCAGCATTTTTGGAGTAGAAAGGACAACATTGTGTTGTCCAAGTGCCTTCTTTTACGGATGTGAAAATTAGTATTTCAAGAGGCAAAAGATGTCTGACAGCTAGTTCATGGCAGGTCTGAAAATTGGTTCTACTTCAAGTATTTTTTAATCTCTTGTCACCCCTTTATGAAATGGTGCTTATGAAGAATATCCCAGGTTATTCTTTTTTGGGTACAGTGTCTTTCAAGCAAACCTCCTATCATTCAGCAGAAAGCAAATGCAAATCTGTGTATCAGGGAAGAGTGTAAGCTGTATTAGTCACAGGGGAATGGCTCCAAGAGCTCAGTTACCAGGTAAAGCTAAGCAGTTTCTTAGATAATCAAGTGGTGAAATAAGTCAGTTTTGCGGGAAAAGGGGTATCAGTAATCATCTGCTTCAGGAACCTCCTTCCTACAATATTTTAAAAAGTACTCCACACGGTCTAGGGGCGTGATTTTCAATGTGCAGAGCAAACTGAGCGTTAGTTTTCTTTTAAGCAAAGAAAAGGTATGAAGGGCCTGGTGAGGCAGTTTTCAAGTCAAATAAGAGGCCAAAACTCGATTCCCAGTCCAGGAGCTGAGCACGAAGGCTAGACAGTTTCCTCAGAGTTGAGAAGAGAAGATAGGTAGCGGGAGTGATGGCAAAGTTGTATACTGTGCGCATGGTTGGAATTTGAGGTCAATGAGTTTCCGTCGTTCTCACATAAAATTACAAAGAAGGGAGGTGGGATGGGCAAGACCAGAAATGGTCTTGGGTCTGTTGCTTTTCTTGCGCACATTGGGCAAGTATATGGGGAGTGGAGGCCTTCCTGAATTCCCAGCAGATTCCAGATCTATCATCTCCTTTCCCTAAATCATTGGCCACGAGAACAATTCCAGAGCCTATTATCATTCAATATCCACTCAGTGTTCATATTTTCTCAGTTAAAAGATGGTGATGATTATTATTAATTATAAGACGGTTTACTTGTTTCAATCAGCATCCAAATTATATAGTAGAGTTGATT
Organism: Noctilio leporinus; assembly: GCA_004026585.1. Taxonomy (NCBI): domain Eukaryota; kingdom Metazoa; phylum Chordata; class Mammalia; order Chiroptera; family Noctilionidae; genus Noctilio; species Noctilio leporinus. The sequence continues at coordinate 178,204 of PVIW01000279.1, read as the reverse complement.
GATATGCTTTTTTCCCCACCTTTATCTATAAATTCCCCTTTACCTTTTTTACCTTGTACTTTTTAGAATTTTTGGTTGGATTTGAAGAAACTAGGTAATTTTTCCTATGGGGTTTCCCACGGTTTTAATTTTGCTGATTACACCTCCAGAGTGTTGCTTATCGTGATGCTCTATCACCTAGATTTCTGAACTTCTGAATTGGTGATGAGATTTGACCACATCTGAGTTTGATTTGTTTGGGCACACAACCCACTTGGGAAGTGATCTAGTCACCTGTCCAACCTCGCTTACACCACTCTTTCTTGCTCATTTTGTTTCTGCCCCTCTGGCCTTGAACATCCTAGACTTGTTCCCTCCATGGTGCCGTTGCACTGGTGTCCCACCTTTTTCTCACCTCCTTCAACTGTTGTCTCAAATATTCTCTCCTTGATGAGTCCTGCTGTGCCACCTATTGAACGCATATATCGTCAGCCCAGCACTCCCAGTTGTAAAAAAAATTCCTGACACATGATAGTGGTCCATACATATACTTTGGATGAATAAAAAAAGCGGAGAACTCTTCCTCTAATTCTTACTCTACCTGTGATAACAATTGCAATAGTAGTAAACATTTCCAAAATACCCACTCTGTGCCAGGTACACTATGTGCTAAATGCCTAGCTTATTTCAATCTCACAATAACATTGGGTCAGCTCTATTGTTATCACCCCCTTTCTACAAACCAGTGTGGTGGGAATAGATGCATAGCCAGGTCCTCCTGGAAGGAAAGCCATACTTCCCAGCAGAGGGGAGTTCTGTCAGCAGAGAGCCTCCAGCAGTCAGCCTCTTGTTCAACATCATGTATCTCAGGGCTGTCTACATAGATGATGGATCCAGGCAGGAGTGGAAAGGCCTGTCCACCCCAGACATAAATGGCATCACATATGGTCCAGACTTCTCCACAGGGCTGGCTGAAGCTTTGTTGCAATTTAGCTGCTTCTCCCTCCACCCAAACTTGACCTCCACTTCCTCTCTCTGCAGACATTGTTTCCTAAGATGGCTTGCAAGCCAACCTCCACCTCAGCATCTTCACACTGAAAATTCCAACCTGTGATGCCTAGGAAACTGAAGTTTAGGGAGTAAGTTAACCTTCTCAAGGTCACAGTGTGGTGGATGATAGGGAAGGGGCTTTACCAAGCTGTGGCCTGTTTGATGTGATGTGCTGTTTCTAGAAGTACCACATACCTTCCCAAACCTGGAATGTAGGGAAGGACCACCTGCACTGTGGTTCGGCTCTGCTCCGGGTTTCAGATGTTTCAGAAGCAGCCTACCAGCATCCATAGGAAACTGCGTTCTTAGTCACAATTGGCTAACTACATTGCATTGTAGAAAGACAAGTTGTAGATTTTTCATTGAGTAACTAGGAAAAGGTGTGGTGCAGGGCTCAAGATGCAATGCCTTGAAGGAGTGCAGTGTTGCCTGAGGAGCAGGGATGGAAGGAGGGCTGGGCTGAGATGAAGGGTAGAAGGATGTTTGAAGAACGGAGAGGGGACCCTCTGTGGGAGGCCTGGAAATCTAGTTGAAGATTCCATCCTTAGGCAACTGGTAGCCTCTGAGATTCTCATGGTGAGAGAGTCCTGATGAAAGGCGGGCTTTAGTGAGATAAACAGTGCTTGGCATGGGCTGGAGGAGTGGAAAACTGGGGCCAGTGAGCCAAGTCAAGCCAGGAAAATAGGGAAGCAGTGATGAGGATTTGGACTGGTTTGGGGACATCAAGATTGGGGAGACAGAGAAAAAGTAAAGTGATACCATTAAAGGAAAAATAACATGGTTTTGGAGTAGGGGACAAAGAAGGAAGAAGCAAATTAAAGGTGAATTCCTATGCCATTAAACTTGAAAATTTTACTTGTAATTGAAGAGATATACATCAACATAATCGTTAGATTCCATTGTCTAATGCCCCATGAGAGTGGCATTCACATTGTTTCAGTGAGGGGGCCTGAGTTTTTTAAGTGTTTCTAAAAGTGGACACTCTTATATTCTCCAGCAGGATCAGGATATCCTTTTCAGGCAACCATTTCACAATTCTGATTAGAAACCTTAAAAATGGTGGTCGGATTTCCTAACTTCAGAAAATGATGGGGAAGAAGAGGTGAAAGATATCACATTTTCAAAAGGTGGGGTCCCCATGAGTTCCTGCTTTCATCCTGGGAGCTTTTGAGGTGATCGGGTGATCTCAGGACCACAAACTTGCCTTATCTCCTGGCCCCACAGGCGGGTCCCTTCCCTGCATTCGGTAACATTGCTTACTTACCATAAAGAAAACAAGCAAACCCTATTGGCATCGCTTCGTAATCTGCTTATGTTTTCTTCTTTCCTTCCAGACTTCAGGATCCTCAGGTCAAGAGCTGTGTTGTGACCGTGTGTGCTCCCCACACCTAACACGGAAAAGGCATTGATCACATATTTGATGAATAAATGATTTTAAGGCTAAGTAGTGACTAATGGTTTATTTTCAAGTCTGGCTCCTAAAATTCAATACTTGCAAGCTATAGGTATGTGTGCTTGTGGGTACCACACAGGGAGGGTACTGTCACACAGCTGTATCTAGTTTCAGTCCTGTCTCCTAGAGCAGCAAGTTTCAAGGAAGAGAAGGCTGATAGAGAAACTTGAAGATAGTAACACATATGTCATATCTTATATTTTCCTAGTTCTGATCACACTTCTCTGACTCTAAAAGTGCAGATGTATCCCTGGGAGTCTTGCTAAAATGTAGATCTGATTCTTCTGGGCTGGGTGAGGCCTGAGGCTCTGCATTTCTTTTTTTTTTTTTCCCCCATTTTTTTAATTAAAAAAAAATTTATTGTTGTTGTATTACATCCATCCCCTTTTTGTTCCTCTCTGTCCCCCTGCTCTGCATTTCTAACACACTCCCAGGGGATGCCATGGCTGCCGGTCCACACACTTAGATCTTGAGGCCTAAGGCTCACAAAGTGCTCTTCTGTCGACCTCCTTGTTGTGCATATGACATGATGGGGCTGATATGAAGCAAGTCTTCCCATCCCGAAGAGGCAGAGGTCACAGAAGGGACAAGGAGCAGAGGGCACCCTGGGCAGCGATGTTCTGTGATCCTGCTGAGCAACTGGGCCCGGCCCTTCCCTCTGCTGCTCACTTACCCCCTTTCCTCAGCTCCCACAGTGCTAAGTGGTGACATGTGATCTCCCAACTGCAAGTGCAGTGTCCATTATTATGACCCTCAGGACACAAGAGGATATTATTAATAAAAGGAAGAGTGAGAAGGGATGGGAGCTTAGGGAAAAAAGAAGGACATCTGGAGATACTATTATGGGAAATCAGCCAAGGGGCCGGGAAAGAGGCTGAGCAGGGGTGGAAGCAAACCTGTTGGCCTTCATAACTCGGCAATGGAACAGATGCTTCAGTTCCATTGGGGATCGTCTCTAAGCATGCCCTGAGTGGGAGCTGAGGAGGCACATAGTGGACTTGGTGCAGTTAGGGGAAGAGAAAATTTATCATTTAGGAGGGTGATTCTCATCTTGAAAGTGCGTTAGAATTACCTGGAGGGCTTGTTAAACACAGAGCTGGGTCCTACCCCTGGAGTTTCTGACTCAGGAGATCTGGGATGGGGCCTCATCATATGGTGTGTATCTAATGAGTTTCTAGATGGCCTGGGGACCTTGCTTTGAGGTCCATGGGTACAGCACCTGGCCATAGACCACCCAAAGGACAGTGAGGTCAGCTAGAGCCAGAGTGGGCTGTTGATTCAAGTGCCTTTTAGTGATGAAGTCCAGGGTGTGATAGTTTGAAACAGGGGAAAAGGGAGAGTTTGATGGACTCAACTTGGTATAAGTTGACAAAGTTTGCCCCAGGTCCTCTTGTTCAGCTGTCGCACTTGTTAGTGTTGGAAGAGCTGGAGCATCTCCAAGTGATATTGATAGCCCCCCTCCCTGGGAAATTAGACTTTTGAGAGGCAGGCAGTTCAGCTCTGCAAAAGTGGAGAAAAACAGGGAAACAGTGAGAAGCAAGGTTTGGGAGTTTGCTCTGATAAACCAGGGGTTCCTATCAAAGGAAGCAGCTACAGAAGGGTCTGAGGTGCAGGATGGGACCCCACAGAGGGCAGGGGAAAGGATGGGGGGAGGGGGCAGCACAGAGCACCATGTCAGCACTGGTGGGCCAGGGGCATTGACAGGTAAATAACAATTTATTACGAATGTAATCCTACCTTCCACTTGCATGCAGCTGGTACTTCAGACAACTTGCCCCTCCATGGCCTCATCTGACCCTCCCAGCATCCCCATGAGTTTGTGGAACAGGTACTATCGCTTTCAATTTATGGATGAGGAAATGACCAGAGAGAAAATATGGAGCTTGCCAGAAGAGGCTGGGACAGCTGCAGAGCTCTGTCTTCCTGTTCTGGAGCATGTGCTGTTTCTGGGAACTGGTGCAGGCTACAGGCTGCTGTGTTCTAAGTCAGGCCTGGACATGTCTCTGTACTCCAGCAGGATGGGAGGCCCAATCATGGCTCAGGGATGGAGCTGGCCCCTGGAGAGGTTATTGCTGGGCTAGTTTGGCTCTTTCAGGTGATAAAAAGCAGAGACTAGGGTGGGTTGCCTCAGGTGCTGGGGTATGCTATAGCAAAGGAAGGGATGTGAGAAACATTTCCATGGGCCTCATGGAGAATGGAAAGGTTGTTCAAGGTTTAGTGTTCTTCTAGCAAGCAGTCATTCTTCTCTTGAAACTGGGAGAGAAGCCTAGCTACTTCCACTCTCTCTGCTTCTGCTTTCTTGCTGTTAAAACTGACTCTTTTTCTGCCTCTTCATGGTCCCCCTACTGCCATTTCATGGACTGCTCGCTACTTCCTATTACCACTCTGCTCCCTGTTGATCCTTTTATATTTAGAAATCCTTAAGAGTGAAGGCATAGTTAGAATGGGCAAGGGGGTGGGTACAACCTACCTCTCAGGCTAGCCTACAGGTGTCTACTTTTGGGAAAGGTCTGACACTAGGCTCGTGCACAGGGTGGCCAGGTGACCTGGTGCAGAGCAGGTGTCCTGAACTGCCTGTGGGCCTGCTGGGCCCTCACAGTAATATGCCCCGAACCTTGCAAAAGCATAGCAAACCTCTGCCCAAGGGGGATTTGAGACAAATGAGGGTATGAAGCAGATTTCCAGAAATTTCCAGAATAACCAGACAAGGGGAATGAGATGAGATTTCATTGTTCAGAATTGAAATATATGGTAGGGCTGTGCTGTCTGGAGCAATCCACAAACTCACAGCTGGGTGAAATATTAGACACAGTTGGGTGAGGTAGGAGGAGATAATGAGTATCAGAGGTTGGGCTAACCGTCCCTCCTGCCTGGGGTGGGTCCTAATTCTGGATGCTAGAGCTGAGCTGGGCTTGCAGGAAAGGGTCTGTAAGCATCAGTTGTGAGACCACGGACAGTGATGGACTGACCAAAGCCACAGTGGTCAAGTGCAAATGATGAAAACATCATGTCTATGTGGAAAGGAGATTTTATACATAACACATGCTGTTGGAAACTGTTTTCAAACGAAGAGGGTTCTGTTCTCACTTTCAACCCCTAAAAGCTGCCAAAAGCACCTAATCTATGAACATGTTGTTAAAACCATTCCTAAGGAAATTTCTGCCCTTGGGATGTAGCAGGATTTTATGGTCAGAAGCCACAAGAGAGGGGCACAAGGAGGGGGCAGCAATGGGTGCTGAGTGTCCTGAGAATATTTCAGTGGGGGCTGGAGGGTCACTGCCCAGCCCTCCTGCTCGGGGGTGCAAGCATTGGCTGGGGGCTGAGGCAGGAGTGAACTCTGTGGTCTTCGAAGACCTTCCTCACTCATGCTGTGTGGTTTCAAGGTCCTGGGTCCTATCCCATTTCCTTCTCCCAGGAGCACTCATTCAGAAGACAGTCCTGATAAGTTCCCTGCCGGCCCATAGGTACATGACAATGCATAATTAAAAGTTGAGTACAACATACTTCAAACAAAGCAAATACAAGGACAATATAATGTATGTGTATGTTGTAGTTATTTCTCATATAGCCTTTCCTGCCAAAGCAAACTCAAGTCAAAGCAAATGTATTCTTTTTTTAAATATGGAACGCTTCACGAATTTGCGTGTCATCCTTGCACAGGGGCCATGCTAATCTTCTCTGTATTGTTCCAATTTTAGTATATGTGCTGCCGAAGCGAGCACGCAAATGTATTCTTTTAAAGTCCCTTTGAGGGGGTGACAGGTATGCCCCTCGGTCTTCTACTTGTGAAGTATTAACACCTAGTTCCCTTTCCCCCCAAAAAAGAAGAAAAGAAGAAACATTTTTTGTCTTGTACTGGTGCTGCTCTCACGGTGGATCATTTTCTACTCTTGGGTATAGTTACTTGTGTCCTTGTCTGTCTTCCCCTGCTAGACTGTAGTTCTCTGAACAGGACCCATTGCCTTTTAATATTGACTGCACCTTGCATTTGTCCATCTCTTTACACAGACTGTACCTTTCATATTTATCATGTCAGTGGACCCTCACTTTGTGAGGGAGGTAGAGTGGACCTTACTATCATAAACTGGTTTGGCAGGATTAAACATCTTGCCTCAGGTAATAGGCAAAAATGGTTTCCAGTATCATAGACTGGCTTTGAATCATGGCTCTGCTTGCTACTCTGTGGCCTTATGCAGGGTGTTTCATCTCTCTAAGCCTTGGTTTTTTCATCTACAAGAAGAAGATACCATTTACTTCATAGAATGACTATGAGGCTTGAGATAGTATACACACACACACACACACACACACACATAGTAGATGCTTAATAAATGTTAGGTATTATTAGTATGAGCAGAAAGCCTGAGTCTTGTTCCTTTGTGATGTTATTTATTATTATTTATTGGGCAATTGCTATATGCTATGTCTTCTTATGTGTCTTGCCCCAGTTAATTTTCACAAAAATCTGTGAGTTTTTTTCCCCCTCTGTTCTATAGATGAGGCAATAAAAGACCCAGAAAGGTTAAGTTCTTAACTCAGATCATCCTGCTGTTGGGTGATCCAGTTGATATTAAACCCTTGTTTTGCTAACATTTATGCTTGGTGTCACCATCGTGCTAAGTTGGCTCCCAGGTGTGTCATGCGTGCACTTCCCATAGGGCCTGAGCTCAGTCCTGGATTCAAAGGTTGGTAAAATGACCTTTGGGCTCTGCCCAAGTTAGTGGGACAAACTTGCACAGTTTGGTTTACTTGCGAATTGCCTAGGAGCACAAAGGAAATAATGAGTTACAGCTGCAAAAGAATCAGTGGGCAAGCTCCTGGGGCCTCCTTCCCCCAAGGTCTGTGGTCCTTTCAGCCCTCAGCGAGTGAGCAGCCTCCAGCTGCTCGCCCACTTCTTTGTGAGCCAAGTGCTTCTGTGGTTTCACTGCTGAGCCAACCACAGCAGCTGGCCAGGCCCACCTCGCTGGCATGTAGAAGATGCTCAACAAGTATCACCTGCAAGTGAATACATGCGTGATGAAGGCAAAACCCCATGTTTTATGTGCATTATATGTAGGAGTTTTGAAGGGAGAAATCTGAAGGCATGCCAAAAAAGTTGTTGACCCTTCACAGGAGTGACGTTATGCACTGAAGGAAGCTAATAACAATATTCACTACTTATTAGGTGCTTGGCCAGATGTGTTCAACATCTTCCTCATTAAATCCTCCCAGAGCAGCCATGATAATGACCCTCTGTTAGATGCAAGGTGTATTATAATTAATGGGGTTGGGGGAATGTGAATTTAAAATAGTTTCCTATCATCTGTGCTCTTCCCTCGACTCCAGCAGGACTCTGAAAAGGGGTGTGTGGGGTGGGAGTGGGGGGTAGGGGAAGCACCTCCCTCCCCCAGCCCTCCTATTGAGAACTCTGCCTTGTGATTTCTTCTACTTGAGCTCTGAGAGTACAAGGTTCAGAAACTTACTTTGGCCCAACATCGCATAATTAAATTCATGGCTGAGTTAGGATTAAATTGCACTTCTATCTAGGTGTTCCCACTATCACCCACTGCTGTATGAACTGAAATTTAAAGATAGCTGAATTTATCTTTAACTTTACTGTTGACTAGTACCTTATCCTGATGAGGCTTACCATCTCAGTCTCTTGATATTTTTCTGTCTCATGTAAGTAAAGAAAGCCTTTCTTTACCTGGTTCATTCCCTCAGCACAAAGTGGGAGGGCTCAAAGGAGCAACAGTTCAGTGTCTGCTGAAGGTACTTGAGGTCAGGTCATATTTTAATACAAAATGAGCTTGCCACCCTAAAAACATTTGAATCATTGATTTGCAAACATACTTTTGGCTACAGGAAAAATGATGAGAGTTGGGGAATTAAACTAGCACAAAAGCACATCAGATTTTTGGAATCTGTAATCTTTTAGGACTTCCAGTTTTGGGATGGAAATATTTAAATGATTGAGTGTACTTACTCTTTTTCATTTTCAATGAGATGTTTGGCAGCATGTGAACCAAACCTGAATTGAATGATTATTATTATTATTATTTTAATTTTTTAAAATCTTCACCTAAGGATATGTTTATTGAATTGAGAGAGAGAGAGAGAGAGAGAGAGAAAGAGAGAGAGATATATCAATGTAAGATAGCAACATTAAACCTGAAACCTAGGTATGTGCTCTGACTGGGAATTAAACCTTCAACCTTTTTGGTATATGGAACACATGAAGCCAGGGCCTGAATTGGATTATTGATCTAGTTTTCTCAATGTATGGCTTTGCATGTGCATATATCCTGAGCCTGGAATGGGTACTCAAGCAGTACTTGTTGAATCCATGGAAAATGTAGCCTTGTTGTGTATTATTTTTATTGTTCTAAAATATGCATAACATAAAATTTATGTTTTTAACTATTAAAAAAACATTTTATTTATTTTATTTTTAGAAAGAGGGGAAAGTAGGAAGAAAGAAAGAGAGAGAAACATTAATGTGTGGTTGCCTCTCACATGTCCCAAACTGGGGACCTGGCCTACAACCCAGGCATGTGCCCTGAAATGAGAATCAAACCAGCAACCCTTTGGTTGTCAGCCTGGTCCTCAGTCCATTGAACTATACCAACCAGGGCCCTTTTTAACTATTTTTAAGTGTATGGTTCAGCGGCATTAAGTACCCTACCTCTGTTGTAGGGTACCACTATCCATCACCACTATCCACCTCCAGGAATTTTTCACCTTCCTAAACTGAAACTCTGGCAGTTAAACACTAACTTCCCTTCCCTTCCTCCCAGCAGCACCTGGCCATCACCATTCTGCCTTCTCTCTCCATGAGTTTGACTACTCTCGGTACCTGGTATCAGTGGAATCAAGCAATGTTTGTCTTTTTGTGTCTGGCTTATTTCATTGAGCATAGTGTCCTCAAAGGTTCTTCCATGTTGTAGCATGTGTCAGGATTTCCTTCCTTTTTCGGGCTGAATCACATACCATTGGGTATATATATCACATTTTGTCTATCAGCTTAGCCATTGATAGACATCCATGCTGTGTCCACCTGTTGGCCCTTGGGAATAGTGCTGCTCTTGCAGCTTTTGGGTGAGGCCCCTTTGTTTCCATTCCAGTCCCTGCTTTCAATTTAGCCTGCTTAGTTTCATATCCTGTGTCATCTTTTGCACTGAGAATTAATATGCTTTCCAGTCTTCCAGAATAGCATTTTGGGGTCCTCTTTCAATATGAAGAATTGTAAAGCCAAGCAAAAAATGATTGGAAAAATATTTCTGACAATAAATCTACAGAAAATCTACTTTGCTTTGTGTTTGGATCTTGCTATTAAATTGCCAACATTTAATTTCATTTGGGGGCATAATGAACCAATGATCTTTCTGTGTACTTTCTGTGTACTCACCAACATGTGGTTTGTAGGGAGGCTGTGAAGGGTGGAGGGCCCCCCAGTATGATGTGGCACTCCCAGCACTTCTGCTTCTTTATGGCATTCTGCACATGTTCACGCAAGACTGGCAGCTGCCCTGCTACATCACTTTGTCACTTCCATCCCTGTATTCCAAATGCAGCTTCCAAAGCCCAGAGTAGACTCCTGGTTGAGAAGTCATTAAAGAAAATAACCAGCCCCTTAAGGATAGCTCAGCTTTATTGACTCACTCCAAAATGTTCGACTTCATTCGGGACTCAACCATGATGCCCCCTGAACCCTCCCATCTGGGTATCATCCTGCATTTCAGTTTCTGAGCCCTACAGCCTTGGCTTCAGGGCGGCCGGGGGTTAAGGGGTTGGGGGGGGAGTTGGGGGGAGGTGGGGGAAGTCTTGCCTTATGCTTTATCACAGTCAAGTTATTCTGGGTCTCAAAAGGCCTCATAAATCTGCTCCCCAGATGGAAGTCTCCATTCAAGGCTCCTCTCTTTGTGCAAGTCTCAAATTTCCCTTCAAGTTAAATTCAACAAATGAATAATCAAAAAGATGAGGTAAATTGTAATACCAAAAAGAAATTTTTTTGAAAGCACGTGTTGTTGTGAATTCTGACCGCCGTCCTCAGTTTATGAGTAGACGTGCCTGTAGCAGATTAACTGACAATTGCTCAGAAACAGGGGTCAAGGAGAAGCCAAAGACCATTTACTGACACCCAGCTTTGAGTGAGCAAAATGTCACCAAGCCTACACATTTCAATCATTTAGTTCTTAAAAGGAATTTCATAACATGGGTTTGAGTTTCATGAGGGTAGTTTATAAAGGCCTAACATTTAATTTTTCTTTAAAGGGGAAAGTTAAGGGAAAGGTAGACCCAGAGGCCACTGGTATAGGACTCACAGTGTGACCTTGGGAGTGAAGGTGACTTTGGACTAAAGAACAGGGTCTCTCTTCCTGCCCTGTAGCTTCAGGGAGGGTTGGTGGTAAGTTTACAACTGGTGCTATGTGCTGCCACAGGACATTGGCTCATGTCCCCACGCAGAACACCAAGTACTAGACTATCCTCTAGATTAGAACTCTGGCACAACCTAATCTAATGGCTTTTATTCCTTCCTTCTGTCTCCTGACACATCAGCTGGGGTTGGGTCTGTCCCCTCCCTGATGCCTCCTGCCCCACCCCCTGCCCTGACCCCATCTGGCACTTATACTTTGCACCATGGAAATAAAAACCCACAGTTCTCTTTCTACCTGGTACATAATCCTCTTGGCCTTTCATGATTTTTAAAAAATTATGAAAGTACAATGTGTTGATTGAAACAATTTTAAACATAAAGTATAGCATAAAGAAAATGACTTAATCCTCTACTTTTCTTGCTTCTAGTTTTTCCCCAGCATCACAGAATTGATTGCGATTCCTGTTGTTTCCCTACTTCATAGAAATTCGAGTCTCTTATCAGATTATTTTATATTAAGCAGGTGAAGTCATATTATACCTGTTATTTTGCAATTTGATTTCATTTAACAATATATCATAAATATTTTCCCAAAACAATGTATTGAAACCCAAATCATTTGAGTTGCATATTTCTATATGAAAATTTGCTATAATTCATTTAGTTCTAATTGTTTCTAGTTTTTTTACTGTTATAAACAATATTGCAGTAGCTGAAATCCTATATGTGTAACTATTGAAGCTTTTATTTCTGTAGAACATATATTTTTAAGTGAAATTGCTGGATATGTCCAACTATAGCATACATTAGAAGAGTTTACTTTTTGAAAAATAGAGCAATCCATATTGGCCCTGGCTGGTGGCTCAGTGGATAGGTGCCAGCCTGCAAACCCAAAGGTCACTGGTTCGATTTCCAGCCAGGGCACATAACCGGGTTGCAAGCCAGGTTTCCAGCCAGGTCTCCAGCCAGGTCTGTAGCTGGAGGCAGGTGAAAGGCAACCATACATTGATGTTTCTCTTCCACCTTGCCTCTCTCCCTCCCCCACTCTCAGAAAATAATAAATAAAATTAAAAAAAAAAAAAAAAGAAAGAAAAACAGAGCAATTTATACCATCACCAACAATGTATGAGAGCTCATTTCTTCACATTATCACAAAAACTGATGCTGTCAGTGTTTCAACATTTTGTCTGATAGTTCATTGTTTTTATTTCTAATTCTCTTGAATACTAGTGAGATTGAACATCTTTTTATAAACGTGCTGGTTATTTGCATTTCTTCTTGTGAATTGCCTGTTTATATTTTATTTTTCATATTTTGGGAAGTTGTTTCTTTTTTATTATTCATTTATATGATTAAAAATATTAGGGGTGTTAACCCTAAGGTTGTCATAATGATACAAACATTTTCTTTCAGCCTATTGGTCATCTTTTTACTTCGTGGTGTCTTTTGTCATACAGACAACATGACAACATGGCAAAAACTTGTTAGTAGTCAAATCTCTTATTCTTTCTTGTTTTGGCTTCTGAGATTTTTGTTTTGCTTAAGACCTTCTCTACTTGAAGCAAATGTTTTCTTCTGTTATATTCTTAAACTTTTTATTGCTTATCGTTGATATTAAAACTCAATCTCTCTTGGAATTTATGTTGCAATATGGTTTGGGGAAAAGGCGTTTAAATTTTTTCCAGATACTTTCCAGTTATGCCAACAATATATATGAAATAATTCACTTCCCCCCTCTTGGAATTGGTGTGCTTCCTCTCTCATATAGTAAGTTCTCATATACCCTTGGATCTGCTCTGGGCTCTCTTTTCTCTTTCATTGATCTATTTGTCTGTTCTTGTGCCAATTCTATAGAGTTTATAATGGCTATAAAATTAGTTTTAGTACATGGAAGGGTAAGCTCCCTCACTATTTTTGTTTTAAAACATTTTGGGGCAATTATTGTACATTTATTTTTCAAAGAATATGTTGAGATCCTCTTATCTAGCATGTAAATATTTTTCTGGTATTTCTGATTAGAATTCCTAATAAATCATTATATTAGTTTTGGAAGATACATTATTTCATTGTTTTCTCATCCAAGGTCACTTTAGTCTGTCTTTTAATAAAATTCTATAGCTTACTTAAAGTTTTATGTTTCTTGTTATATTTATTCAAGGATTTTTCCCTCCTCTATTATGAATAAGATTATTTTTCCTTTTTTATTATTAGTATTAGACTGCATTTTTTAAGAGCAGTTTTAGATTGACAGCAAAATTGAATGGAAGGTACAAAGATATCCCATTTACTCTGCCCCCATACATACTTGGCCTTCCCCATTATCGACATCACACATTACAGTAGTATATTTGTTACAATTAATGTACCGACTTTGATCATAATCACCCAAAGTCCATAGTTTACATTAAGGTTCACCCTTGGTCTTGTACATTTAATGGGTTTGGACAAATGTATAGTAATAGTGTCATACATAGTATTTTCTCTGCTCTAAAAACCCATTGTACTCTGCTTACTCATTCCTCCTTTACCTGGTAACAGAATGTCATATAGTTGGAACCATACAGTATGAAGCTCTTTCAGATTGGTTTCTTTCACTTAGTAATATGCATTTAAGCTCCCTCTATATTTTTTCATGGCTTGATAGCTCACTTTTCTTTAGGGCTGACTAATGTGCACTGTCTGGATGTATTACAGTTCACCTACCAAAGAGCATCTTGGTTTTGACAACTATGAATAAATGAGGTACAAACATCCTCATGTAGGCTTTTGTATGCACCCAAGTTTTCACCTCCTTTGGGTAAATATAAGGGGTGGGATTGCTGAATTGTATGGAAAGGGTACACTTGATTTTGTAAGAAACCACCATACTGTCTTCTGAAGTAGCTGTACCATTTTGCATCCCCACTGGCAATGAATGAGTTCCGTTTGCTTCATGTCTTCATCAACATTTGGTATTGTCAGTGTTCTGGATTTTGACTATTCTAGTAGGTGTGTAGTGGTATTTCATTGCTGTTTTAATTTTCATTTCCCTGTTGATATATGATGTGGAACATGTTTTCATGTGTTTATTTGTCATTAGTATATTTTCTTTGGTGAAATGTCTGTTAAGGTCTTTGGGCTCTTTTTAAATCAGGCTGTTTGTTTTCTTATTCTTAGGTTTTAAGAGTTCTTTGTATCTTTTAGAAACAATCCTTTATCAGCTGTGTCTTTTGCAAATATTTTCTCCCATTCTGCAGCTTGTCTTCTCATTCTCTTGACATTGTCTTTCATAGACTAGTAATTTTTAATTTTAGTAAGGCCGGTTTATTATCTCTTTCTTTCATGAATGATCCCTTTGGTGTTTTGTAAAAAAAATTATCACCACATCCAAGATCATGTAGGTTTTCTCCTATGTTATCTTTTAGGAGTTGTATAGTTTTGTATTTTACATTTAGGTCTGGGATTTATTTTGAGATAATTTTTTTTTAAATGGATTCAGTCACTTTTCTTTTCTTTCTCTCTCTCTTTCTTTCTTTCTTTCTTTCTCTCTTTTTACAGATTTTATTCATTATTTCCAGAGAGGGGATGGGAGAGAGGCAGAGAGGGAGAAAAACATCAATGTATGGTTGTCTTCCACCTGCCTCCAGCCACGGACCTGGCTGGTGACCTGATTATGTGCCCTGGCTGGGGAATCGAACCAACAATCTTTGGGTTCACAGGTCAGCACCTTATCCACTGGGCCACTAGCCAGGGCTTTATTTTGAGTTAATTTTTATGAGGAGTGTAGGTCTGTGTCCAGATTAATTTTTTTGCATCCAATGTCCACTTGTCCCAGAACTATTTGTTTAAAGGCTGTTCTTTGCTCCATTGAATTGCCTTTGCTCCTGGTCAAAGATCAGTTGACTATATTGACGTTGGTCTACTTCGGGGCTCTCTAGTCCCCTCCATTCCATTAATTGATTTGTCTGTTCTTTTCCCAATACTACACCATCTTGATTATGGTAGCTGGATAGTAAGTAGTCTTGAAGTTGATCAACTAGTGTCAATTTTTCAACTTTCTTCTTCTTTCATATTGTGTTGCCTATTCTGGGGGTCTTTTGTCTCTAAATAGAAACTTTAGAATTAGTTTGTCGATACCCACAAAATAACTTTCTGGGTTTTTGATTGAAAGTATATTGAATCTGTAGAGCAGTTTAGGGAAAAGTGACTTTGATGATAATTGAGCCTTTTTTTAATCAATGAACATGGAATATATTTCCATTTATTTAACTTTTCTTTGATTTTGTTCATTAGAGTCATGTAGTTTTCCTCATATAGATCTTATGTACTTTTTTTTATTTATACCTGAATATTTCATTTTAGGGGTGCTAATATAAATGGTATCATGGTTTTAATGTCAATTCCACTTGTTTATTGCTGACATAGAGGAAAGCAATTGACTTTTATATACTACCCTTGTGTCCTACAACTCCATATCCTTTTTAAATTGGTTATTGTTAGCATAAATAAGAGCTTTTGAAATATGTACACTTATTACATGTAGCTACCTTATCAAATTGTCTCAATATTTATAATAGATTTTAAAAATAGAATCTTTAGTTTTCTAGGTGAGTAGCCATATACAAGGTGAGGCAAAAGTAGGTATACAGTAGTTCAGATAATAATGCTGTATAAGAATAAACTCTGTGTTTTGCATACTTACAACTATAAATCTACTTTTGCCTCATCCTGTATATCTATTTCTAAATATTAATATCTATATAGTCTTATTTTCTGTAATAATAATTATTTTCTTATCTCATTGCATTACAGAGCATTCATAAAATTAGATTGAATGTCTATGGTGAGGGAGCCATCTATGTGTTAGTCCAGATTTTAATAGCTTTAGTATATTTCATTGTTTAATACAATGTCTGTTGTGCCCTGGCTGATGGCACAGTGGATAGGTGCTGGCCTGAGAACCCAAAGGTCGCTGGTTCAATTCCCAGCTAGGGCACATAACCAGGTTGCAAGCCAGGTCTCCAGCCAGATTCTTAGCTGGAGGCAGGTGAAAGGCAACCATATATTGATGTTTCTCTTCCTCTCTGCCTCTCTCCCTCCCCTCCTTTCTAAAAATAATAAATAAAAAATTTGTCTGTTCTTGGTTTGATTGTTTTATCATATTGTTTATAAATGGGGATTGGCTCCTGCATTTTATCAAATTCCTGCTTTTCTTCAATATTAATATAATTTTCCCCTCTCCAAGTAAACCTCCTCCCAAAGGCCTCCACTTTAAATATGGTTGCTATCAGCTGGTAATTCTGGGTTAACCTCTGAAGGCTCTGGAGAGTGTCAGCTTGGAGATGTCATTTACAGATCATGGGGCAGGGCACAGCAAGAAAGGAACCAGGGCCTTACAATGAGGGGTGGAGGTGAGTGTGCCACTCCTGAAAGACCTGGGAGAGCACTCAAGTAGAGTCAAGGAAGCAAGGCTGGGAGAGGAGAGCTGATTAATAGCTGTCATCAATCAAAATGTCATAGGAGCCTGTGAGGCAAGGGTTGGGCTGTGAGTGCAAGCCAGCAAGATCCCTCACCAAGCTTTGGGCAGAAAACTTAAGAAACCAGTGGAACAGATACCAGTATCTAGTTGTGAACTTCAGTTGAGGTCCTGGGACAGCCCAGGTGCATGAAGTATAAGGAAATGAAGCTTGAGGAGCAGATTTGTGGTGTCCAATGTAATTCTATTCCTTAAAGATAATGTCAATGGACTTTTTACTGTGTTTTCCCCCAGTTTTTTCTTATGATTTGAGATCATATAGAATCTATATAGATAAGCAGTTGTTTTTCCTTCTCCATTATTGTTATACCATAAACACTTCCTATTATCATTCAGGTAGGTGATCAGGCATTTTGCCTGTGTTCAAGCTCCATTCACGGTGCCTAGCACAAAGAGTTTATTCATTGAGCAACTCTATTAAGTCGTTAAAATGTTTTTGTGAACATAGCTTTGAACAGGCACATGAAATTCCTCTTATAGACGTGCCTTAATTTATAGAAGCATTTGGGACCACCCTCTTCTTCTCCAGCCACCTGTCTCCCCATGCCTCAGCCATCCTGAATCTCTAGGAGGTTCTAGAATGAACTGGTTCTCCTTCTCACTCTCTCTGTTTATTTATTTTTTCTTCAATTAGCAATAATAGCACCTTGGATAAATCTCACTGGCTATGATACTGCTACTGTGCAAAGCTCACCTTTTCTGTTTGTACTTGGTATTCCCTCCACCCTTTGCCTCTAATGCTTGGCTAACTTGTCCTTGCTTTTTAGGTTCTAGTTTAGCAGACACTTCTAGAAAGACTGCCATCCTCACCTGAACCCCATCCCCAGTTAGAGCTCCTGTCGATAGACCTATAGCACCCTGGCATTGCACTCAGGCTCCTGGCAACAAGCCGAAGGCACTGTCTAAACAGGTCATTGAGGAGAACTTAATGACAGAACTTATTTACAAAGCTAAAGTCAGGGTTACAGAAAACCAACAAAGGAGGTGGGGTACCTGGGCTAGCATCGGGGAAGTCATAACCACTTCTGAGCCTGAAGGGGGAGAAAAAAAGATATTATTGGAGCCCAGAGAAGACTCCTGCAGATGTTTTGGTATGGGGGCTCATAAGGTGACAGCCTGTGGCCTAGCAGGGAGGGAGTTCTCCTTCCTCTCCCCTATTCGCCCCTTCCTGCTGGAGCCTGTACTGGTTTGCTCTGTGGAAGCCAGGAGGCAGGGGAAGCCTTGGGTACAATTCATAAAGAACCTGGAGCAGAGAGCAGGACAGAGAAGGGCTGGAAGGTACACCTGGAGGTGACCTTATGTCCAGCACCTTCCTGACTGTAGTACCTTGCATATTGCCACCTTGGCATCCCACACTGCCATGAAAGATCCTTGAAGCCAGGAACCATGCCTCAGGAAGTAACTTGAAAAGGGGAAGATCAGTCATTGCACAGTAATATTGATAACTCTTCTATGTATGAGAGTGGAGGCTCAGCCATGCCATCAAAGGGGTGGAGTCCAGCAAGCCAGCTAAGATGTCACTGTACAGCCATGAAAGGGTTCTCTGGGTGGGCTTGTTAACAACTGTGAACAAGAGCACAGGATAAGAACAGCAAAAGCAAAGCCTGATGATTGTAATAAATTTGTCAAAAGTATAGATGTGTCCCATACAAAAAGAGATTAAATGCATCTATGTTCATAATAGTTAAGAAACACTGGTCAAATGTCACATCCTCTAAGAAAAAGAGATAGCGAAGTTCTGAAAGAACTTGCACCAAAGTTAGTGCAAAGTAGCTAGCATAGTTAGGACAGTGCACAGTATTAAAAAGAACATGATGGCTGACTAAGGAGGCTGTATTGAGAAGAGCCACTTAGCTTTTGTTTATTTTCCCCCAACCCCCCACTGTTTTCTTTCGGTGATGAAACTCCTTTTCCAAATATCCCAGGGTGGGGCTTGGGGTGAGTTTGTTGCTGACACACAGAAAAGAATACTCAAGGATTGTTAAACTTTCTGGTGTGCAGGAATCTCCTGGGGATCTTGATAAAAATGCAGATTCTGATTTTCTAGGTCTGAGTGGGGCCCAGATTTCCCATTTTAAACAAGATCCTAAAGATGCTGGAGATGCTGAAGCTGGGTCCTGACCACCTGCTAAGCAGGAAGATCCTATGCTTATTTGCTTTTTTTACCCTTAAAAAGTTCTATCTGCCATTGACAAATACACAAATTACACTCCTTTGTCAGGCACCCCATCCCCAAGTCCTGATGCCAGTGACAGAAGGCTGGCACTCTGGGGGTGGGCTCCGCATCCTCTGGGCTTCTATCAGCCAAACAGAACTGACTGGATTTTACTTTTTAGAGTGAGTATTTAAAAAACAATCCTTTTAGGCCCTGGCTTTTGGCCCAGTGGATAGGTGTCAGCCTGTGAACCTAAAGGTCGCTGGTTCGATTCCCAGCCAGGGCACATAACCAGGTTGCAAGCCACGTCTCCAGCCAGGTCCGTAGCTGGAGGCAGGTGAAAGGAAACCATACATTGATGTCTCTCTCCCTCTCTGCCTCTCTCCCTTCCCCTCTCTCTAAAAATAATAAATAAAATATTTAAAAAAATAACGAAAAATAAACAATCCTTTCAGTGTGCTGGCATAAATATGATCAAGTTGAGAAGGATTTTTCAGAGTACATACGATCCTCACCATCTTCTTTCTAGCTACAGTTCTTTTTATGATTACTATCTTGTGCTTCCCACACTGTTTTCATGTGAGAAACTTAAAATCCTTAGTGGATCTTCCCAGCTTGATGACTTCTTCACAATGACCCTGTGCAGATGATGCAGTGGTCTACATGACTAATGTAAAACTCCAGATAATAGCAAGTGACTTAATGTGACTTGACTAAATCATGGAGAAAACAGGCACTTTGAAGAGGTGAGCATTTGCTGTTGGTTTCCCTGATCCTCACAGCTGGAACCAGGCACCGGTTTGGCAGCTCCTGCTGCAGGATGGCCCTCCGGTGGGAGAAAATACCATCCTCCATGTTCAGGCATCATTTTGTCTCCACTGAAATACCCTTATTTTGGATATGTCAGTGAAGAAAACCTTATGATTGAAGGTCCAGGTGTTTGGGGTTTTGTTCTCTTCCCCTCACCTCCCCTGAAAAAGTATCAAGAATGTAAATTAAATTTCTATTTAAATTAGTAGCCTTTGTTACTGATTATACTTTCTTGCTGGAGATTTAAAAATTAACTTCTAGATCTAACTATCTTAACTCAGCTTAATTTTTTCTTTCCCCTGCCTTAATGCCTCTTTGCTGTGTTTTCTTTCTGGACTCTGATGTTGCTGCTGAAGTGTTCTGATGGCCCTGGGTACAGTGCCATCCTCCCCCTCCATCCTGGATCACCTCAATGGGTCATGACCACCCACAACGAGAGAGGGAACACATCCCACCGAATATATGAACTGGGGCGAGGAGTCCATGGCTGCCTCCAAGGCTGATGCCTGACTCAGTGTGTGGCCTTGGATACACCATTTAGCCTATTTGGCTAAGTCTCTTTGCTCTGGATGTTACCCATCCCCTGTAAAGCTAGAAAGCAATCCTTAAAGAATTATGGCATCTTTGTCCTCACAGACGTTTTATGTTAACAGATTTGTGCTCTGGCCCCAGTTTCTTGCATTGTTTATATGTACACACCTCTCACACCAGGGAGGATCTACTCTCGTGGCTCCTAAATTTGCATGTGCGTGGGCATGTATACACTAACAAGAGGCAAGAAAGGAAATGTATTCCACAATAAATAGACATTTGCCTGGGACGGCATCTTTGTCATTACTCCGCTCCCTGCTAAAACATTTCCCTTAGCCAGTTACCAGAAACGTATGTAACTCATTGAAAAATACCCCAGATTTCTTCAGGCTTCTTACTCCTCAAGCACCTACCTGTGTTTCTGCCGTCCCAAGCAATTAAGTATGTTTGTATCAACATTTGCCTTTCTCACTCTCCTTTTAATATTTAATACCCTCCCAACCCCCTTTTTAAACACTCTGAACTTCAGTCTTGCAACAGAGACCAGGAAAAAACCAGGTTCACAGACAGTAGAGGAATAAGAACAAAGCTGTCTGCTCAAGCATCTGCTTTTCCTTTGCCATGAAGAAAGAGGATTTACAGGTTTGGGGGCAGACTATTTTTAGGGGTTTCTAGGCAATGAATATGCTCTCCCTTTTTTGCAACTGAGACTTCCACAACTCATTGTGACCTCTGCAGTGAATAAAGCCTCCTTTGGAAATATTCTAAAAACATGGAGTTGGAGTTGGAGGATCTGCTCCAGCCACATGCATTGGACTGTCCGCCTCTCCTCAGTGGCAGGACAGTGCCCTGCATCTCTGTGTCTAGTGGAGGGAAGCACATAGGCTCAGTAGCTTGGATGAAAGGCATTCAAGTTAGAGGGAGACACAGAGGAAGGGGAATAAAACAAAAGTGAGGTCAATTTGCATTCAGATGCTTGCATTAAATATTAATAGAGTTTGGGGGTGAGGGTAGCTTTCCTTTTATTCACACTCAGGTTGCCATGGCTGTGTGGGGTTTACAGAGCTGGATCTGGGGGGACGGGGAAGGAGAAAGGGAAAGAGAGACCATGCCCCTGTGAGCCTGGGTTCAGGCCCTCGCCCTGTGCCCTGGTGCTGTAGCCCAGGCTACTAACAGCAAGTTAAAGGAACTGAAAGATGCGGAAGTTTCCAGCAACCAGAGAACATCTGGCAGCCAATCTTCAACCAATGAAACACCCTCACGCTGTAAAAAGCAATAACTGGAGTGTAGGGTCACAGAGAAGACATTCGAGGGGCAGGAAAGTGCAGTAGAGTGGGAGAGCCGGGTGCAAATGTCTGACTGACTGAGGTGTCCATGAGCCCAAAAGGCCTCACAGGTAGAGGCTGGAGGGCACCTCAGACTTTCCCTCAGCCTGGGAGGCCAGCAGCCCTGCACTTTCTTGATCAAATTCAGGCAATGAGTAAAGAGGAGTTTCGGGGTTGGGGGTGCTGGCAGCCTGCTCTATTTCTCTGTAGCTTTTGAAAGGAGGTCAGCAGGTTGTGCTGTTGTTGACTGCAGAGGTAGCTGCTACTTTGAGAAAATGATCGCTCTGTGCCCATGGTGGTTTAGAGATGGTACGTGTTCTTCTCAGAGGAAGCCCTTGAAGCCAAGCATCCGATCAGGAAAGGCTTTTGTTTTCTTTCTCTCATCTTTTCTTTTCCTCCCTGTTAGAGAATGAGGGCCTCACCAGCTAAGGGTTTGCTTAGCCTTCCTTGCAAGGCTGGCTCTGGTTACCCTGCCTGGGCCTGTTCCTGTGTTATCCTCCAAGAGGAAACCTTGGAAATTTCCATCCCTCCCCTCTAATTCAACTCTATCCCATACTGGCCAGGCTGCCTTAGGGGGCTGTGATCATACCGCCGGGAGCTGTCAATCTTGGCTGCACGTTAGCATCACCTGGACATCTCTGAAGAGTTCAGATGCCCAGATGACACATGGCCCAATATAATCAGCATCTCTAGGGGAGGATCCCAGGCTCAGTAGTTTTTAGAACTTCCCAGAGTGATGTCAGGGGCTGCCAAGTTTGAAAACCGCAGGCGTTAGGGCTATGAGCACATCCAATTGTGTGAGTTGACTCTTGGCTCTGCTGCTGGTACTAACCTTGGGCAGGTTACTTACTTTGTCGGCTTCAGTTTCCTCATCTGCACAATAGAATCATAATGGTGTCAATACTAATACATAGTATTGGTGTGAAGGTTAAATGAGTTGACTGGCACCAAGGGCTTAGAAATTGGCACATGCTCAGACCTCTGTAAGTGTTTGCTATTTATAAAGCACATCTTCAGAGGGACTTTGACATGTGGACAGGCAGGACCTGAGCATGTGCCTCATCAAAAGAGGTATAATGAACTGGAGCTATTTCTTTTGGAAAGGAGGTAGCTTTGTTGAGATATGATGGTTCTTTTCAGATTCCTATCAGAAGGGAAAGGAATGTGGCTTGTTTTGCATGACTGTGAACGGAAAGTTTCCAACAGCAAAACAGACTGTCATGAGACTGAGTTCCTAGGTGGTAGGGTGTTCAAGCAGCAGTGGGATGGTTTTCGGTGGGAATGTTAGAAAAGGAATCAAAATGGAACTGAGTAACTTCAAAGGCCCTGAACATGCTAAGAACTAAGTGGGCAAGACTAGCAGGGCTGGCGGTGGATGCTATAGATGAGCCTGGGACTGCCTCCAAGGTTCAAGGCCTAATCAGGAAGAGTCAAGCTTGTTTTCAAGTCAAAGGAGTGTGTGAACCCTGGCTGGGCAGGGGTGCATAACCTATGCTGGTCTGGAGCAGGAGTTGATGAAGAAATTGCCATGGGGCTTGTGTGTGTGTGTGTGTGTGTTCTGGGATTTCTGCTGTAAATAGTGCGGTCAGGATGCCCAGAGGCCCTTCCTGTGGAGTTTTGGACACTAAATAAATGGGCAGGTTGCCTCTGTTTAAGGCAGAGGGTCAAAGAAGTGGATATTTTGGCTCTGACGCTCTTGGCCTCAGCAGTTTTCCACCCACAACACCCATGGCCCATCCCTTGTCATCCTACCCTCCTCATTCACCCTTGCTTCCTCACTGCACAGTTTTCTACTGTAGTTAGTCTACTTTGGGAGAACTCCCTGAAGCCTATTTTCCATGCCTTTTCTTTTTAGAGAGGTGGGGTGGGGAACAGCACTAGTTGTGACACTATTTAACTAGAAATCAAGTTGAACTTCCCTTTTAATAAGTTAACTCTCCTTTCACCCTTCCATCTCTGGCCAGTGCATGACCAGCCCCTTCTCTTACTGGGCACTTGACAAGGGTGTCAGCTCACAGCTCCTGGTTCTCCCTCTTCCCCTGCCCTGCCCTCCCCCTTGGCAATGCATTCAGGGTAAACTTCGGTCTTACTGCCTCCTCTCCTCTCTGTCACCTGCACCTCTCTTCTCAATGCACAGACACCTCCTGGGCCCCACTGACCCTCAGGGGGCTCCACCTTTAAGACCTCCATCTCTGAGATGCCCTTCATAGCCATGACCCTGCAGCCCATTCACTCATTCTTTTTTTAAAAGATTTTTTATTCATTATTTTTAGAGAGAGGGGAAGGGGGAAGAAGAAAGGGAGAGAAACATCAATGTATGGTTGCCTTTCACCTGCCTCCAGCTGGGGACCAGGCTGAAAACCTGGCTTGCAGCCTGGTATGTGCCCTGACTGGAAATTGAACCAGTGTCCCTCGGGTTCACAGGCCAGTGCTAGTGCTCAATCCACTGAGCCACACCAGCCAAGGCCCATTCACACATTCCTTTTTTTTTTTTTTTTTTTTTTAAGATTTTATTCATTATTTTTAAAGAGAAGGGCAGGGAGGGAGGAAGAAAGGGAGAGAAGCATCAATGTATGATTGCCTTTCACCTGCTTCCAGCTACAGGCCTGGCTGGAACCTGGCTTGCAACCTGGTTATGTGCCCTGGCTGGGGAATCAAACCAGCGACCTCTGGGTTTGCAGGCTGGAGCCTTATCCCTTGTGCCACCAGCCAGGGCCCACTCATGCTTATTAAACATCTTCTTTACCTTTATTGTGGCCCCTGCAGTCCCCAATTTGGGGAGCATCTGGGACTCATCCTGGTTGCATCTGTCCCCTCCCTCCTTGTCATGTTTGGATTCCTTGGTTTTGGCCAAGTTCTCAAAAGTGCCTCATTCCCTTACCCTCTGGACCTTTCTCATGTCTTTCTGGATGACCCTCTCATCTACTTCTGAATCCAAACTGCTGAATTCTGTAGAAGGCATTTGTGCACCAAAAGTAATCAGACCCACTGCCTGTTCCTGCCTTTGGATTCTCACTGTGCCCTCAGCCATCTTCCTTTAACTCCATTTTTAGCTCCCTATCAGATTCCCACAACAGCTGCTTCAAATCTTTTCCACTCTGCTCAAGCCCCAACTGACCCTGTTGCCTTTTTGTCCCAGAACAGACCACTTCCCTGGATTGGCAAAGACATGCCTCCCTCCATGCTACTGAGCCTTCTTTCCTTTCCCTCCCTTCCTTCTTCCCTTCCTCCCTCCCTCCCATCTCTTTTCTTTAATATGAATACTTATCATTTTTTCCTTTCACCCTGTTTTGGGGAAGAAGTGTTCCTTATTCTCTCCAAGGCTAACCCTAACTCTGTGCCCCTTACTTTATCATTTCTTCCTATGGGATCTTGCTCCTTGGTCACCTCTTTTCATCTTCAACTCCCATTTCTTCTGAGCCCTGAGTCTTTAATTCCTTCTTCTTAAAAAACAACCAGTGATAAAGCCAGTGATATTTGTCTTCTCACATCCTCCCTCTTTCCTCTGTCATCTTTTTCATTCTCTTGGTCAATCTGGGTTCCACCTTGTTCCTTTGTCCCCATGAACCAGCCGCACTGAGTTCAAGCCCCTGAAATATGCTTGTTATCTCTCTCTCCTGCTCCCTGGGCAGCAGCCTTGTAAAGTGGAAAAAGCACCGAGGTTGGACTCAGCCATGCAAGGGTTTAAATCCTGGCTTTGCCCCCATGTGTGTTATATAATCTTGACCTTCACTTGGCACATTATTAATCTTTTCAAGCTTCAGTTTCCTCCTCTGAGAAATGAATGCACCTAATTCACGGGGTCACTGCGAGTACTAAATGATTATACTTTAAAGTGCCCAACACATAGTTGGTGTTAAACAAACAAAAAAATCCCTTCTACCCCTTGCATTAGTGAATACAGACTCCTCCATGTGATACACCTCTGCTTTCTTCTATCTGCCTATTGAATTTTGTCTTTCCATCAAGGCTTGGTCACATCCTTCCTTCTCCACCTGCTTGGCCCAAGCTCCACAGTTCATTTTCTTTCTGAAAATTCTTCCTCTATTATAGTGGGTCTGCATCAGGGTGTATCAAGATCATTTGTACATATTTGACTTCTCATGAAATCAAGAGCCTCTGGGGGCAAGGATATTGAACTTATCTTTGGATCCCTCCAGAGTACTTATCAGAGTACCTTACATATGACAGTCATTACGTAAGTGTTAAGTTTGAAATAATTTAAAAAGAGTTTCTTGCTGCTAGATATATCTTTATAATGAGAGAAAGAGAGAGAGAGAGAGAGAGAGAGAAGAAAGAAAAGAAAAAGAAAATCTAAGCTGACCTCTTTTATTTTTTATTTTTTTAATTTTATTGTTGTTGTATTACATCCATCCCCTTTTTGCTCCCCTCTGTCCCCCCACCCACCCACCCATTCCCCCCAAAGTCAATCCCACCTGTTGTCCATGTCCATGGTTCCTTTATACTAGGTTCTTGTCTAAGCTGCTCCCCATCTTTGCCTCTACCTCTCCCTCCCCCCTACCCCATTCCCCTGACCATTGAAGGCCTATTCCTTTAAGCTGACCTCTTTTCATCCATGAATATACCACCCAACCTTGTAGAATTTACAATGTAAATCAATGTAAACACCTGAAAATAACCTCTTCAGGTCTGGCCAGATTTTTGTGGTCCTTATGCTATCTCATGGAAAAGACTCATCTTCAGGTTACTAAGCTTATTTTGACAAGTAATTAAGCTACTCCCCACTTGGTGGAATCAATACATTTTCTCATTGGAAGAGGAAATGATCAGACCAGCCAATATCTAAGATGTTTTCAATTTTGAACAAACTGTAACTGACCGAATGATTCCATGTTGTATGACAAAATTAAAACACTCATTTATAACAGTGACCAAGGATGCATCTCATGTTTATCCTGTAATGAAAGTTCTTTGAGGAGTGCTATTTTCTGCAGGTGTACTAGTTAATTTATTTGTTCCTGCGATAAATATATGAAGCACTAACTCTGTGTGCCTGCTTTTTGGTGTTGGGTGCTGGGAACCCAGTGATGACTCAAGCCCAATCTCAACCGAACACTGGCTGGAGCTTGGCATGTTCTTTCTGGAAGGTGGGTATGCGCTAGGCAGGTGGGGTGGGGTGGCTGCCTGGGTTTAGGGGCTATCAGAGGACAATCTGAAGGGATATTCTTTAGCGGTAGCAGCACCTGCCCCTCCTGGCAGGACCCTCCACTCAATAACTCTGCTTGTGAGTCTCTGGGCTTGTCACATTATCCACAGGCAGCTTGAAATGCCTCTTGCTACACACACCAGCTTCCCTCAATTCATCTTTCAATCTGGAGGATTTACAAAGGTTTATACCATTAAGAGCAAGATCTCAACAGCATGCCGTATGGGAAAAACATGTTTTGCTCCTGCCCGTATACGTATTAGCATATAAGCTCTTCTGGGCAGGGACCCATTTTATGTGTCATGTTCTCTGTGTAATGCTTCATTCCCTCATTGAGCTGATGTTTCAGAATTTTGGGTCTATAACTTCAACTGAAATCAACCTTTAGAAATGAACACCAGTGCATGGCTAGTGGTGAGTTGTCCATATTTTAGAGTAGGGTACATGGGTGTAGATCCTATCTTATATGCCCCCCAAAAGCAAAAGATGATGGAGGAGAGAATGCCTGTATTATTTAGAGTTAAGCCCTCTTCTTGGCTAAGGAGTAGTTGGATGCAATCATCTTCCTCAGAGTCTAGAGGCCATGTCTCTAAGTCCCTTAGGGGCGCTGGAGGTTAAAACAGAGGGCAAATGAGAGGAGAGGATGTCCGTGTGTGTACTCCCTGTACCTGCTTACATATTAGATGGGTGTGCCCCATGGGGGATGGCTCATAGAGCATCCAGACTGCCTCTTAGGACAGAACATCACAATAGGGCCATCTGGAGACTGTGGCTGGAAAGGAATATGGGGAGTTTCTCCCAGTTCTGCTTTGGTGACTTGAGGACAGCTGATGACCACCTGTCAGAAGCCTGTGTGAGGAGACCCAGTTCTTCACTTAGATCTTGGCGTAAGAAGAGGTTGCAGACAAAGTGGAGAGGAGGAGAAAGCAAAGAACAGGAAAGTTGTGTGGTCCTGCTGGCTTCTCTTAGTGTGTCGGGAGAGGGGAGGGCCAAGTGCAGTGGGAGAGAGGAGAGGTGGGCAGGGTCCTCAGTTACACGGAGTGCTGGAAGCTTGCCAAAGCAGTCTCCTGGCTCTGGGACCAGTAGATCTCAAAATAAGGAGCCTTGAGCCCCTCCCCCCACATCCTGTATTTTTGACACTTTGCTTCATCAAATAAAGATCACACACCCCTAAATACTTCAGCTTTTTGTATTTACAGCAAATTTGACAAAAGAGTCATTTAAAATTTACTGCATGTTTCCAGCCTAAGTCATCCTGGCTCACATTTGGGCAGGGTTTGGCTGTGTCTCAAGCCTTTTCACATTTGCTTTCCTTCTCATTTGATTTGATCCTCTAATAGCTATAGGTGGTAGGCAGGGGAGGAATTACTCACCTCAGGTTTATAGGTGATGAATTTAAGGCTCAGGTCTATTTTCATGATAGAATCCTACAGAGAGCCACTGGTGTCAAAAATATTTAACTTCTTTTCATTAGATGATACTGTCTATGTAGTAAGGGGATCGTTAATGAGACACTTACTTAATGAATGTGCCACCGTGGAGATTCTGACCCCTAATTTTACAGAAAGAGAACAATGACTAGTCCAGGTTTAGGTGGACACAGCTTGCTGACAGAGAAGTTGAGGGCCTGTTGAACGGGTCATGAGCTTCATCTTTGCTCAAGGCTATTGATCACCCCCACCATGGTCAGCTTGGGCATTTCTCTCATTCTTCAAGAGAGCAGCTGACCTAGGAGTCTTCTCATCTCTGACCAGCCCACAGATTTAATCTGGTATATGGACATAGGGCATGACTCAGCTAAGTGAGTATAAGGGCCTTGCTTTTTATCTTTGAAACCTTTCTGAGCTCCTCCCAGAGAACCAACTAGAATGCAAAGGGAACAGGACCCTGAACCACACGTGCTAAATTCCTGACCAGCCAAAGAAAACTTTATTAATAACCAACAAACAATACTGGCAGCCTTTATAAAAAATTCAGAGTGAACATAATGGCTTGATTTGGCTGATGGGGAACAATTAGGGATTGAAATAAAACAGCAAGGTGTCTCAGCTGGTTGGAGTATCATCCCATACACCGAAAGTTTGTGGGTTTGATATCTGGTCAGGGCACATACCCAGGTTGCAGGTTCAACCTTTGGTGGGGGAGAGTATGGGAGGCAACCAATCAAAGTCTCTCTCTCTTTCTCTCTCTCTCTCTAAAATCAATAAACATATCCTTGGTTGAGGATTGAAAAAGAGAGAGAGACAAACAATGAATTAGGTAGAATAAATAATTCACCTCATGTTACCTTTCTCTCTCTAGCCATTTTATTAGGTATAATTTGGGTATTGCTAAAGGTACACTCACTAAATATCGCCATGTTCTTACATGAAATTTGAACTCATATATATATTGTGATCATAGAAATATGCACTTTGTTTTAATTAGTGTTATATTTTCTTTTTAATGTAATAGGAATATTTTGGTTAGAAATAAAAAATAAACAAATTTATAAATGTACTATTAAAAGCAAAAAGAGATGTCTCCTATCTCTCATAAGCTAAAAATGTGACCAGCACTTGTTCTGCTTGTCAACAAAAACACAGACACTGAAATCAGCCATGGTCCACTTATGGACTATATCGGCCTATTTTGCATGGTTCCAGGTGGATACCCTGGGTCTTGA
Organism: Noctilio leporinus; assembly: GCA_004026585.1. NCBI lineage: Eukaryota > Metazoa > Chordata > Mammalia > Chiroptera > Noctilionidae > Noctilio > Noctilio leporinus. Next base: position 149,198 of record PVIW01000279.1, on the reverse strand, counting down.
CTGGGATAAATAGCTGATCACCCTACATTTAGATTTGCATATTCAGGAGCTGAAGCAAGAAGTTCTAACACCATAAGATAGCAATTTTCAACTGGTGTGCTGAGGGATACTGGTGTCCCACAAGAATTTTTAGAACCTAAGACCTGGCTATTTAGGTCAGGGGCACTGACCTCTTTTCCCTTAGATTTTCAAATTAAAAAAATGACAGCAGCCAATACAATAAAAGCCATCTGGTGTGACTGAATCAAAATTATACCTATATATTTTTTGTCAGATCAGCAAAATATTTTTTGGAGGGTGGGCCACAGAATTTTAGAAATTAGTGCATGTGCTCCACGAGATGAAAAAAGTTGAAAATCATTGCCATAAAAGGCTTAGAGCAGGAAGTATTTGAATTTGGACATCCTCCCTATATATTATCATTAGAGTCAAGGAATCCTTTTGCTTTATGCTCAGTATAATGATATGCGGTGAAGACACACAGTGCGCTTACCACATACTGACCACCACAAGGCAGTGGATGATTGCAACTGGAACGGGCAAGTGAAGCAATTGTTTGTCACATTGTGTGTGTGTGTCTGTTGGGGGGCGGTGCCAAGGGACTGAAGGATCAGCTAGTTGCAGGATGGAATAAATGGGTGTTGGCTGTTTAAAAAGCACTAATTGAAATGGAATAAAACTATCAGTTTGCCAGTACAACAAGATGCCAAATCTTTTAACATCTTAGATAATTTAGAGTAGAAAAGCACCACGTTGCTGACTGACCTTAAGACCTGACTTGATACTCAGTTTTCAAAGTGAAGTGTTTTAGTGTAGTGTATAAATAGCTTGTCCAGTCAAAGTTTGTTCATGATTCCAAGCCTTAGTTGATGAGAGTACAACTGTTATCCCCAACATTTCAATAAAATCCGTTACTCTGGGAGGATGCAGTTAGAGCTGGTCCAGGATAAGGGAATTAAAGAAGACAGTCTTGAATGCTAACATGCATTTTAAACAAAATGTTTATTTATCAATAGCTATCTAATCAGATGTCAATTAGTAGGAATGTTTATATATGCCATTTTATTAGAAGACAGGCAAATAAACACAACACTTTTGTTTAGCAAACAAATGAAATAAATAGCAACTGCCATTTGCTGAATAATTATTCTGTTTCTAGGTGCTTTATTTATAATAGCCACATGGTAGCTATTGTATCCACTTTACATATGAAGATCCTGAGGCTGAGAGGCTAATTAACTTAGTAAGTCACAGAGTTAATAATGGGCAAGACTATTTGATTTCAAAACCCATATTCCCCCCACCCCCCAACTCTTCCTGTGAAGTATTATATCCAGAAAATATTCCTATAGAGTTCTTCCAGAGTCTATGAAGATTTTAACTCAATCTCTTATGCCTTTTACAGGTACAATTATGCATATACACATACATACACAAACACATGTATTCATACACATAGCTATGTACACACATAGAATAGGAATGTGAAGAAACAGATCTACTGTTTGCTGTAGGCAGAGACCTCTCAGGAGCATTTCGTTAGTCGGCCATGAAATTCTTAGGTTCTGAAAATGGATTGTATCCATTACATGTTATCTAGGGGGATGACGCATGCTAACCAAACTGATGGACAAAACCCTTGTCCCCCAACCTCCTTCCCTAATCCAATCCTGGAGAATACCTTTTACAAAATTGTGTTTTTACTATTTTTCAAACTGATATTTTAGTTAACAGCATATTGGCAACATCCTTCTGTGCCAGTGAAATTAATTATTTCTCATCAAAAGAGCCTGGCTTAACAATCAGGGCCAGTCGTTTGCCCACGTAGCTTCCTCCCAGTGGGCTGATCGTGGTGGGCTTCACCAAAGAGAAGTGCAAGCAGTGACTTAATGGATAGAGTTAGAACAAAAAGAACAGAGTCCCTCCAGGAAATAATTTCCATCAGGCAGCGATGCCGTGGTAGATTGTCAGGTATCCTGACCCCTAGCCCAGTCCTCTGTGCATATTGTCCATGTAAAGTTTGCTTAACGGCAACATGACATTCTGGTTAACTGAGATTTCATGGTGTACTCTATTATGTAATAAGGCCATAGTTGCATTCCTAAGAAACTTTAGGTTAGCAAAAAGTAAATTAAAAAGAATTGTTTTGATGGTTTGAAAAAAGCTAGAAACCTGGCTGATGTAACTAGGTTGAAGTGCTGACCCATAACCAAAGGATTTTGGGCTAGATTCCAGGCAGGACACACACCTAGATTGCAGGTTCAAGACCTCATACGATTCCTGGTCCGGGTGTGTACGGAAGGCAACCAATCGATGCTTCTTTCTTGCACTGACATTTCTCTCTCTCCCTTACTCTCTCTAGAAGCAATGAAAAAATGCCCTCAGTGAGAATAAATAAATAAATACAAAATTTAAAAAGCTAGATACATTCACATTAACCATAATTAAATTATTTTCTTGCAAGATTTTTAATAATAAAGATGTTTTTTATAGATATATTGTGTTATTGAAAACATAAAACTATGAACTATTTAATCCAAATCAATAAAAGCAACCTTAAATATTGCAAAGGCAAACCTATACGGCATACAGAATGGAAAATAAAATTCATGTTTCATGACTTATATATGAACTAAGTGTGCCTATGGCCCACACTCAGTTTTTCTCTTCCTTGCGTGGTGCCAGTGCCTGCCTGGTTGGGAGCATGTTAAAACCAAGCACCATAGGTGTAACACTAATCATGTTCCCATATTATTACTTTATTTTTTTATTCACATGAATGAATACATGGGCTGCGGGAGCTAGACCTGTACATATAGTCACTACTACTTCTGTGAATCAACTGAAACACAAAGCAAAACAAGCAAGTGAAAAAAAGAATATGTTTTGGCCCTTTCTGATGTGCAGTGCCAGTGTTTATTTCAGAGTAGTCCCTCAGAGCACAGGCTGCAGGGTGCATACATCACGGATGTCCCCGTGTAACATGACCCATGATCCTCTAAGCCGTGTCTGTTGTCCAGAGGGGAAAGTACCTGCCAGTTGTCAAAATGGAACGCTTGCCAGAGTCTCTCCCTTTTGTCTGAAAGTGCTCCTACATGGTTGCATTCCAAACCACAAACTGTCTGGTATCTAGTGTTCTATCGGAAAGGATGAGACTAAAGGAGAGTTAGGGGCAAGGGAAAGAGGAAGACAGAACGAGAAAAAAAAAAAAAAAAGGAATGAAGTAGATTGAAACATTCTTCTTTTGCACTCCAAATTGCAAAACATTCAACAGAAAATTTCCAGAAAAACTAAAGAAGCTTTCTATCTTTGGGAACAGCAGTACAGAGAAAGCAGGTTTTCCTCAGGAGAGAATGTTCTACATAAACTCACAAAATGTTCAAGAGGAGGTTACTTTGGACCCAAACTTAAAGGAAAAATGTGGCTAGTGGTAGACTTTGGGATTTTAGAGGGTATCCTCATCCTGAGGGGTTTTGAAAAAGCCGACCTTCAGTAGGCTTCTGGGTTTATCAGTTGCCATGGAAATCCTTAATTTCATTGCTGAAGTTCTGAGTGATTTGAAATGAAGAATGTTCACTTGAACACATTTTACCCCTGAACCTTCTTCCTACATACAAGTTGGCCCCAGCAGTAGAATGCCTCCCGCTGCTATTGGCCACAGGTGCCACAAACTTCTGGCCCTTCCACAAATTAATCCAAGCAGTAAGCATTGCTGTTAGGAAACTCTAGTAGGCAAATAATTCAAGCAGGTCTGAGGCAAGTTGGTGTAAATTCTGGCACAGACTGCCTCACCTGTTGTGTGATTAAGTCATGGGGTTGCCGCTTGTTCTCTTTGGGACGAGGCCAGGCAGCATTTGTTCAGGGGAAAAATAAGGCTCTGTGTGTGCACTGTGACTATATCAATAGAAATGGGCAAACAGACTCCTGTAGAAGAAAAGAATGAAAATGTGGGTGGTGGGGATGATCCAGCAGCTGTGTTGAAAGGTGTCTTAGTCAAGAATGGCATGGTGGCAAGAAACAAAAACTTACTCAGTTTCAGTAAAGAGGAATTTGTTAGATGGTGTCAGGAACCCAACTCAAGGAAGCAGAGGCTGACATCATGAGAGCTGAAAAATCATCTGCAGCTCCTCACATTCTGGCTTATGCTCTCTCACCTCTTGGGTGTATCTGCTTCATTCCTCTTTGCAAACTGGGTCTTTGCAAGCCCTCTCTCCCATCACACGGGCCTGCTGAGCATTTGGGTTGCCATGGTGTTTGGAGGGCTCCAATTCAAAGTAATCTTATAGTTTAGGTACTCAGTACTTTCTCACAGACCTAACTCTATTAGGAATTCTTCAGGCAGGTAGTTATCTACCATTAGTCCAATCACTTATAGCCAGATGGTGGGTTCAGAGGTATATGCCCACCCCCACCCCTCTAGCTGAGCATGTGTGTGTAGGCTTTCTTAGAAAGAGCTAGAATTGTGAGGTAGAAAGAATAACTGAAGGAAACAATAGACATTTGCAGAAGGAAAGCTTGTTGTGGGCACTGAAAAAATCAACATGGGTCATAATGTACACTGGCCATAAACAATCATGTAGCTAGACTTGTTCTTACTGGCTGAATACTGGTGCTGGTATGGGGAATACGGGTCTTAAACAGGGCAGCATGATGGATGGCTGTGGATCCAGAGAAGACAGGGAGCAATGCAGCCAAAGGGACTTAAAGGGCTGCCCAATGCAGAAGGGAGTTGAGTAATTGAAGGTCCTGGTGAAAACCAAGTTTATGGAGTTTGGAGGTTTGAGAGAATAAAGATGGTCTCTCTCAAGAGATGGCCCTAGAAGAGGATGTGATTAGAGGAAGGGAGTTGATGAGATGTTGGGCCTGGGTGAGGTGGGGTATAGATATGCTGGGTATAATGTAGAAACACCTCAATAAAGGGTCATGGACGTGGATGATATTATGGGCTGAATTGCATCCCCCAAAATTCGTGTGTTGAAGCCCTAATCCCCAGGATCTCAGAATGTGGCTGCATTTGAAGATTGGGTCTTTAAAGAGGTAATTAATTTAAAATGAGGTGAAGAGGGTTGGCCCTAATCCAATAGAACTTGTGTCCTTATAAGAAGAGGAGATTAGGACACAGACATAGACAGAAGCAATACCATGTGAGGACACAGGGAGAATGTGGTCATCTGCAAATCAAAGAGAGACACTGGGAGAATTTAACCTTGATCTCTGACTTCCAGCCTCCAGAACAATGAGAAAATAAGTGTCTCATTTAAGCCACCCAGTCTGTGTACTTTGTTACAGTAGCCCTAGCAAACTAATACAGATGGCATGAGAAGAGGGACATTTATTGGTTTGGAAGCAGCAATAGGTTTCAAAGAGAAGGCCAATCATACCTTCCTTTGCTAATGAATCATGGGGAATGAGAAAAGGCAGCAGCAGCAGGAGGAGGTTGTATTTTTTAAGGAGAGTAAGGAGCTTGTGGTGAGAGAGAAGTCTGTATCAGGGAGACATGGTCCACAGTGCTGAGGGGCAGGTGGAGGAGGTAGCTGGCAGCAGGTGATAGGAGAACAGAAGCTAGGGGAGGTGGACAAAGGTGGGGTGATTGTTAGGGTTGGGTTTCGTCAGCAGGGCTAGGAGATTCAGTGCCCCATCCCATGTACAGTATAGGATGAAGATAACTGATGTCACAGAAGCCTTGGGTGGAAGTAGGACAGAACTACATCAGAAGCAGGAAGGAGTTAACACAGGCTTGACAAAACCTTATAATTGATGGAGGAAGCAGAGTTTAAGAGAATGTACACCTTCCTACACACACACACACACACATACACACACCTTATTTTGTCCAAGGTGAACTCAAGGATTCTGAAACAAAAGGAATCCTAGGTCTTATGTCAGAGTGACCTCAGAGCACACCCAATCTGAATAAGAAGGTCAGGAGTTTTTTGGGGTGCTTGAATGTGACTGGACCCAAAAAGTCCTATTATGGTCAGGCTCTACACCCCTGCTGCCTTGGAATAAAACCAATTTCTAGTTTGATTTTTTTGTTCATTTGTTTTTCTGCCAAATTATTAAAGCATAGCCCCTTTTCCTGCTCTAATTCTGAGGCTTATTTTGATGAGGGTTGCTCTTGCTCAATGATTGGCTCCAGCAAAGAGTGTGATAGCTTCATAGAAATCTTTGAGAAGTGTAAGTGAAAGTCAGTAAACTGATTCATGGGAATATTTGAGGGGGAGGTCTTGACTGGTTGCTGGTTAAAAAGTGAGAGTGTATGTGTATCTTGGGAAAGTGCCCTACAGTTCAGTTAAGCCCTATGTGCGGGAGCCACAATGCAAGTAAGCAGTGCTATGCTGTGGCATCATTGCAGGGTGCCACAATATAAGTAATACTGTTAAAAACCAGAAAGCAATATATGCCTTGACCGGTGTGGCTCAGTTGGTTGGGCACCCTTCTGAGAAGTGAAATGTCACTTGTTCAATTCCCAGTCAGGGCACATTCCTGGGTTGCTGATTTGATCCCCAGTTGGGGAGCATATAAGAGGTAACTGATTGATGTTTCTCTCCTTCTCTTTCTCCTTCCCTTCCCTTCTTTCTAAAAATAAATAAATACAATCTTAAAAAAGTTAGTATATATACTCTTTTGAAATTAGCAAAGAATAAAAATGATATTATTGAATGCTGGTATAACTGCAGTGAGATATTCTCCTATATTTCAGGTGGAACTATAAATAGGTATAACTTTTACAAAATGTCATATGTAAACATGTATCAAAAATTATAAAAATATTTATATGAATCGGCTCAGCAAGATTGTGATTATAATTTTATGGCTAAATCTTGGACCAGGTCCAGTTCTTTAAACTGAATCCCCCATTACAGGAGGGCACTTGCAATGAAGAGGCAGTGTATTTTTTGAAGAGAAAATATTGGTAGTAGAAATAGTGAGGGATTAAGAAAAAAGTAAAAATGAGCAATCTGGAAAAAGTTATCAGCAGCCCTAACAAACTAATACAGACAGCATGAGAGGAGGGACATTTATTGGCTAAGAAGCAGCACTGGGTTTCAAAGAGAAGGACAAGCACCTCTGCCTTTGCCAATGAATCATAGGGAATGAGAAAAGGCAGGAGGAGTAGGTTGTGGCTCTGTCCCACCTCCACCCAATGCTTTTGACCACATAGTGTGAGGTATGTGTGTGTGTGTGTGTGTGTGTGTGTGCGTGTGCGCGTGTGCCTTGAATATAGAATAAAACAACAAGTAGACCAGTTATCAATTAAGTAGTAGTATGCCCAGAGCTTAGGCCAAATTATTCCTCATAACTCATCACTTTTACAGTATTTTACCAACTTGCTTTTGTATGGCCCATTTATGCCATTTAGGTTGTTTTGGTTTTAAAACTTTTTTTTCTCTTTTTTAAAGATTTTATCTCATTATTTTCAGAAAGGGGGGAAGGGAGAGAGGCAGAGAGGGAGAGAGACATCAGTGTATGGTTGCATTTCACCTGCTTCCAGCCACAGACCTGACTGGCGACCTGGCTTGCAACCTGGTTATGTGCCCTGGCTGGGGAATCGAACCTGCGACCTTTGGGTTCGCAGGCCGGTGCCTTATCCACTGTGCTACCAGCCAGGGCCATTGGTTTTAAAACTTTAATAAGCATTTAGCTAACACAATCAAGTTACATTAATTTTTATTGGTATAATGTACTATAGGTCTTCAATTACACTGTGATCTTTTGATCAAGGTACTTTAACAGTGCTTGGCTTTTGGATAAATGCATAGTGACATGGTATTTGCATTATTACATTTATTATTTAATACTCAGAACTTACGTTTTATTATACAGCAGTTTCAAAAATAGTGCATATGTGACAGTGATATGGAAATCTTTTTCTCTTCAGAAATAGAACTAAATGTGAAATATAAATCCCAATTATCTTATTAACTATTATCTGTGTGTGTATGCGTATCTTGATAAGACTTGTGGAATTCATTTGTTTTTAGATTTTATTTAATGGGCAAGTAGGAATGCTTTAGAGCTAAGTCATTGTTCATAAACCTCTGAGTCACAAATGTCACACACCTGTCAGCCACAAACAGCCCTTTCTTTCTTGAGCTGCTGTGATGTCACTTTGCCTTATTTTGCTTCTAGCATAGCTTCTCTTTCCAGTGCACTCTCTAGCGATTCGTCACTTCAGCATCTGCTCCAAGAGTCAGTGATGTGTGACAGAATGTGGGATGGTGCTTGGAAAATTGCAGAGGGGGCCCTCTGGCTGGTGTGGCTCAGTGGATTGGCAATTGAACCAAGGTCACTGGTTTAATTCTCCTAACTGGGCACATAAGCAGGTTGCAAGCCAGGTATCCAGCCAGATCCTTAGCTGAAGGCAGGTGAAAGGCAACCATACATTGATGTTTCTCTCCCTCTCTGCCTGTTTTCCTGCCCTTCTCTCTTAAAATAATGAATAAGATCCTTTAAAAAAGGAAAAAAGAAATAAGAAAAGAAAATTGTAAAGAGTTATTATGTGAACCGTGGTGAGGAGATTTTGGCTACACTACTTAATGGACAAATGCAAGGGGTTACACTGCCACCCACATTCACTGCACATGTTTTTCCTCAAGCCTGTGTTTGCTCATTACCTGACAACTTTCAGTGTGAGCCTTCTCAGGGAGCTCACCTCCTTCTGCAAGACCACTGGAACACATGGGTCAATGGGACATGTTCCTTGCCTTTGAGGTGGTAGGTCACCATCTGGGACCCACACCACTTACCAGCTTGCTATGATCACAGTCTTACTTCCCATCTATTTCTTTCCCAATGCAAAATGGCTTTTCTCCCTCAGGAGGTTTCACTACCCTCAGATGGTTGAAGTCTGGTGGCCTCCCTTTGGGTCTGTCCTGCTTGACTTGTGTGGCAATGCACTTGAATGGAAATCAAATCATGGACATTGGAATTTAGCTCGGATTTCTATGAGTTCTGTCCTTTTACTCCCCTTCTTTCATAGTCACTAGTCATTATTCTTAAATCCCAGCATGGTAGTCCCATTCTTGACTCCAGAGCCCTCCATGGTTGTCTGCTGCTTCTGGTGTGTGTTACCAATTTTGTTTTTAGCATGGCAACCCTCCTCTTGTTTACTTTTTCTCTTAAAAAAGAAATGTTTAATTTATTTATTATTAAAAAATTAATTTATTGTTATTGGTGTCTTGCTCACCCCATCCCCTCTCCCACAATCAATCCCCATCCTGTTGTCCATGTCCATAGGTCATTTATTCTCATTCCTTGACTAAAACCTTCCTGTTATTTCTTCCCTTCTCCCCAAACTCCCTCCCTTCGGTCACTGTCAGTCTGTTCCTTATTTCCATGCCCTTGGTTCTATTTTGCTCTTTTGTTTGTTTTGTTCATTAGGTTCCTGAATTAGGTGAGATCATAAAGTATTTGTCTTTTGCCACCTGATTTATTTCAATTAGTATAAATCTCTCCAGTTCTATCCATGCTGTGGCAAAAGGTAGGAGTTCTTTCTTTCTTTCTGCTGTGTAATATTCCATTGTGTAAATGTACCAAAGCTTTTTAATCCATTCATCCACTGATAGGCATGTAGGCTGTTTCTAGGATTTGGCTATTGTAAATAATGCTGCTATGAACATAGAGATATATAGGTTCTTCTGAATCAGTGTTTCAGGATTCTTCAGGTATAATCCAAGCAGTGGAATCACTGGGTATAAATAAGGCAGTTCAATTCTTAGTTTTTTGAGGAAATTCCATACTGTTTTCCATAGTGGCTGCACCAGTCTGCATCCCCACCAGCAGTGCACCAGGATTCCCTTTTCTCCACATCTTTGCCAGCTTGTTGTTTGTGGCTTTGTTAATAATGATGGCCATTCTGACAGGTGTGAGGTGGTATCTCATTGTGGTTTTAATTTGCATCTCTCTGATGGCTAGTGAACATTCTTTCATATGTCTTTGGGCCCTTTGTATGTCCTCCTTAAAGAGGCGTCTGTTTAGGTCCTTTGTCCATTTTTAAATTGGATTGTCTGTCTTCCTGGTGTTGAGCCATGTAAATTCTTTGTATATTTTGAAGATCAAACCCTTGTCTGAGGTATCATTGGCAAATATATTTTCCCATACAGTTGGTTTCCTTTTAATTTTATTGATGTTTTCTTTAACTGAGAGGAAACTTTTTAGTTCGATGTAGTCTCATTTGTTTATTTGTTTCTTTATTTTTCTTGCCCTAGGAGACATGTCTGAAAAAAAGTGCTGCATGGGATATCTGAAATTTTACTGCCTATGTTTTCCTCTAGGAAACATATGGTGGCATGGCTTATGTGTAAGTCTTTTATCCATCTTGAGTTTATTTTGGTGTATAATATAAGTTGGTTGTCTAGTTTCTTTTTTTTTTCATGTCCCTGTCCAATTCTCCCAACACTACTTATTGAAAAGGCTATTTTCGCCCCATTTTATGCTCCTTCCCACTTTGTTGAATATTAGTTGACCATAGAGACCTGGGCTTATTTCTGGGCTCTCTATTCTGTTCCATTGATTTATATGTTTGTTCTTATGCCAGCACCAGACTGGTTTAATTACAATTGCCTTGGAATATAGTTTGACATCTGATATTGTGATTCCTCAATACTTTGTTCTTCTTTCTCAACTTTGCTGAAGTTATTCAGGGTTGTTTTTTATTCCATATAAGTTTTTGAAATATTAGTTCTAGATTTGTGAAATATGTCATTGGTATTTTAATAGGGGTTGCATTGAATCTATAAATTGCTTTGGGTAGTATGGATAATTTAATGATGTTAATTCTTCCTATCCATGAACATGGTATATGCTTTCATTTATTTGCATCTTCCTTAATTTCTCTCTTCAGTGTTCTGTAATTTTCTGAGTACAGGTCTTTACCTCCATGGTTAAGTTTATTTCTAGGCACTTTATCTTTCTTGTTGCTATAATAAATGGGATTATTTTTCTAGTTTCTATCTCTGATATTTCATTGTTTGTGTACAAAAATGCCTTCAATTTCTAGATACTAACTTTGTATCCCACTATTTTGCCAACTCCACTTATTAGGTCAAGTGGTTTTTTTGGTGGAGGCCATAGGGTTTTTTTTTGTTTGTTTTTAGAGAGAGAGGGGAAGGAAGAGATGCAAAGAGGGAGAAAGACATCAATGTATTATTGCTTTTCACCTGCCTCCAGTTACAGAGCTGGCTGGAAACCTGGCTTGCAACCTGGTTATGTGCCCTGACTGGAGAATTGAACCAGCAATCTTTGGGTTCTCAGGCTGGTGCCTATCCACTGTGCCACCAGCCAGGGCCTGAGGCTATAGGGTTTTTATGTACACTATCATGTCATCTGCAAATAATGACAGTTTTACTTCTTTCTTTCTAATTTGGATTCCTGTGATTACTTTTTCTTGTCTGATCAACATGGGGAGAACTTTCAAAGCTATGTTGAATAGAAGTGGAGAGAGTGGACACTTTGTCTTATTCCTGATCTTTTAGTTTTTGCCCATTGAGTATGATGCTGGCTGCTGATTTCTCATATATGGCCTTAATTATGTTGCAGTATGCTCCCTCTATTCCTACTTTGCTGAGTATTTTTATCATAAATGGGTGCTGCACTTTATCAAGTGTTTTTTCTGTATCTACTGATATGAGCATATGGTTTTTCTATTTCATTTTCTTTATATGGCATATTACATTTATTGATTGCAAATATTATACCATCCTTTCATCCCTGGGATGAATTCCACTCGATCCTGGTGTATGATCTTTTTAATGTGTAGATATGGTTTACCAATATTTTGTTGAGAATTTTAGCTTCTATATTTAGCAACAATATTGACCTGTAATTTTCTTTCTTTGTTGTGTAGTGACATGATTTTAGGATTAGGAGAATATTGACTTCATAGAAAGAGTTTGGGAGTCTTCCTTCTACTTGGATTTTTAGAAATAGGTTGAGAAGGATAGAAATTAGTTTTGTCCTAAATGTCTGGTGAAAGTCACTTGTGTAGCCATCAGGTCAAGGGCTTCTGTGTGCCAGGAGTTTTCTGATCACTGATTCAATTTCACTTGTTGTTATTGGTTTACTCAGATTTTCTGCTTCTTCTTGATTCAGTTTTGGGAGATTTTATGTTTCCAGAAATTTGTCCATTTCACCCAGGTTGTCAAATTTCTTGTCATATAGTTGTTCATAGTAATATCTTACAATTCTTTGTATTTCTGTGGTATCAGTTGTGATTTCTCCTTTTTCATTTCTGATTTTGTTTGTTTGGGTCCTCTCTCTTTTTTTTTTCTTGATGAGTCTGGTTAAAGGTTTGTCGATTTTGTTTATGTTTTCAAATAAACAGCTCCTGCATTTATTGATTCTTTGAATTGTTTTTTAGTCTCTATGTCATTTAATTCTACTCTGACCTTGATTATTTCCATCCTTCTACTCATTCTGGGCTTTGTTGTTGTTCCTCTGGTTCTTGTAGCTGTAGGGTTAGGTTGTTTATTCAAGATTTTTCTATCTTTTTTAGGTAGGCATGTAATACTATGAACTTCCCTCTCAGGAATGCCTTTGCTGTGTCCCATAGATTTTGGGCTGTTGTGTGTTAATTTCCATTTGTTTTCAGAGGCTTTTTGATTTCTTTCTCAATCTCATTGTTAGCCCATTCATTATTTAATAGCATGTTAGTCAGTTTCCATGAATTTTAATGTTTCGGGATTTTTTCTTTGAGGTTGGTTTTTAGTTTCAAACTATTCTCATTTGAGAAGATGATTAATATAATTTCTTTTTTTTTTTTTTTATTTTGCTGCACTATCTAGAAATTTTTTTCTACAATGTCCTCCAATTCACTGATCTGATCCTCTGCTTTCTGTAGCCTGCTTTTGATTCCTTCTACTATGTTCTTCAATTCAGAAATTACATTCTTCATTTCCTCCTGATAGTTTCTATGTCCTTTTTAATGCTGATGTAGTTCACAGTAAGTTTCTTGTAGCCACCCTGGAATTCTTTGTAGTTCCCCTGGAGTTCTTTGTAGTTTTCTCTGAGCTCATTGAACTTTCTTATAACCATTATTTTGAATTTCATGTCTGATAATTTGCTTGTTTCTATTTCTTTTAGCAGTCTCTCTGAAGATTCCTCCTTTCCTTTCGATGGCGGGTTGTTTCTTTGTCTCCCCATTTTAGGTGACTCTTTCTGTTTGTTTCTGCTTCTTAGATTAATCTGCTTTGACTTCCTGTCCTGGTGGTGTGACCTACTGCGGTAGGAGTCTTATGGGTTTCAGTGGTGCAGACTCCTTGATCTCCTGAGCTTGATGCTCTTTGGGATGCCCTTTATGCTGTTTACTTGGGCTGTCTGGTTGTATTTCAGTTTTGGTTATTACTGTGTTGCTCTTTGGTGGGTCATTCCCTCCAGCTAGCTGACTGAGAGTAACTCTGGCCACCACATCTAATATAATGTAGTTGAATTGCTGCTAAAACAAAACCACCAACCCAGGCAAAAATCACACCCACAAAGATAACCCCTATCCTCAATCACACATTCAAATGCAAGCGAGAAGTATTAATAAGAATGTAAAGAGATTAAGACTCTTATAAAAAAGGAAAAACAAATAAGAGTTGACTAACTGAATGGAAAATGATGTTTGAGAGGGGAGAGGGAGGAACAATAATAGTAGCAAGTAGGGACAAGGCAATGAGAGAAAGAAAGTAAAATTTACATCTTATATAAAACATGAGGGAAGAAGGCAGAATGAAGTAAGAAAGGGGAAATGTATATTATTAAGTTAAACAGAAGTTATAAATATACATATATGTGGTGCAAGAGAACAAACACACATAAAATAAGGAAGATGAATAAGAAGAAAAAATAGAAACCAAATTAAGGTAAAAGTTTCATCACAGCACTATCAACAACCTATGAGCTAAGATTAATACAGGTGGTATTGGGAGTAAAAGTTACAAAAGAAAGAAAGAGAAGCTTAAGAGTGTCTGGGGAAAGGGAAGTGATTTTGAGAGGATAGAAGGAGAAGAAATACTAAAAGTGAGGAATGAAAACCAGGTTAAGACAGGAAAAATTTCAAATTTAAAATGAAAGAAGGAAAGAGATGGAGGAAGGTACAAGTGGTGTAGGAGAAAGAGATGATAAGATTTGAGATGTGCAATACCAAAATAGTGAAGATCTACGAATCAAATTGGAAAAAATGTCTCAACTACCATACTCAATGAAAACAGATTGATTAAGGTGAATAGAGAACAAGTGTGTTATATGAATGAGAAAAATAATGTGAAGTGACTAATTACAAGAAAAATGGTTTTAGAGGCTGGAGAGGGGATAAATAGTAAGAGTTCATGTTGTAGCAAGAGAAAAGAGAATTTAAAACAAAAATAATAGGAAGAAATCAGATGGTGAAATGGAGTAAGAGAAAGGAGGAGCAAATTATGAGATTTGAAATAAACTATAATGTAAAAGCTAGTTACTTAAAATGCACAAACTGGAAAGACAACAAATGAATGTTTAAAGGATATGCAGGAGACAAATAACTCATGTAGAAGATTGCAGTTGGAATTTGTCTCCATAGTATCTGGTTTTTACTACTTTCTTATCTTTCTGGTTCTGCCTCTGGTGATGTCAGATTGTGTCCCAGTCTGGGCTTCCATGGCCTGTTGGAAATTACCAGCAGTCTACTTCCTATGGCTGTCTCTCACCTAGTCACCCTGTAATCTGCAGTTAGGATTAAGCACCATGCAGCAAAGGTGGTTAATTCCTTCAGGTGGGGCTCCTGCCTCCCCTCAGTCTGATGCCATTTGGAGGGGAGTGGTCTGCTTGAAAGATGGCTCCTGCAGCACGGAGGTAGGGGGGATGAGTCAGCACTGGGGTCCTGTCTTTTGCCCCCAAGTTCTATCTCCCTCACACAACCACCTCAAGCTCTCCCAAAGCATCTCTAGTTCACTTTGCTCTCCCTGCACTAGAGTCCAGGGCAAGTGAATGTAACCCTATGTGTCTTTCCCTCAAGAATCTCCCTGTGTCTCCAGCTATCTCTCCCAGGTTGACAAAAACCAAACCAAACAAAACAAAAATGAAAACTAAAACAAAAAAGCAAATAAAACACAGCTTTTTGCTTCTCACAGCCAGATGCTATTTGGTTCACTCCCCTTCTTTTCTTTTGGTGTCAGTCTAACTCCGTGCACACCTGCAGTTCTTTAAATATAATGCTTTAGGCCTGAGTCCCTACCTAATCTCTACACTTGGATCATAACATCTCACCTTCCAAATCCCCACTGCTTTTCACCTCTCCCCCTACTTCTTCCATGGATTTCTTTTATTCCTCAAGGTCCAATTAAAAACTCATATTATGTCAGCTTTACTGACCTCAATTCAAAGCCAAGTTTTTGTGCTTAATATCCATTTATTTTTTTAAATTATATTTTATTGATTATGCTATTACAGTTGTTCTAACTTTTCCCCTTTTGCCCTGCTCCACCCAACACCAAACACTCCATCAAGCAATCCCCCATCATTGTTCATGTCCATGGGTCATACATTTGAGTTCTTTGGTTACTCCATTTCCTATACAGTATTTTATATCCCCATGGCTATTCTGTGACTACTTATTTTTACTTCTTAGTCCCCTCACCTCTTCACCCATTCCCCCAAACCCTCTCCTACTTGGCAACCATCAAAATGTTCCCTTTATCTATGATTCTGTCACTTGTTTTTCTTGTTTAGTTTGTTTTTTAGATTCAATTGTGATATGTATTTATTGCCATTTTATGTTCATAGTTTTGATCTTTTTTTTCTTAAATAAGTCCTTTAACATTTCATATAATAATGGTTTGGTAATGATGAACTCCTTTAATTTTTTCCTGTCTGGGAAGGCCTTTCTCTGTCCTTCAATACTAAATGATAGCTTTGCTGTGTAGGGCAATCTTGGCTGTAGGTCTCTGTTTTCCATGACCTTGAATATTTCGTGCCATTTACTTCTAGCATGCAAAGTTTCTTTTGAGAAATTAGCTGACAGCCTTAAGGGATCTTCCCTGTAGGTAACTACTTTTCTCTTGCTGCTTTAAAAAAATTTTTTTTTAATTTTTTATTTATTATTTCTGGAGAGAGAAGGGAGAGAGGCAGAGAGGGAGAGAGACATCACTGTATGGTTGCCTTTCACCTGCCTCCAACTATAGACCAGGCTGGAGACCTGGCTTGCAACCTGGTTATTGTGCTTTGGCTGGGAGTCAAACCAGAGACCTTTGGGTTTGCAGGCCAGTGCCATCAGCCAGGGCTCTTGCTGCTTTTAAGATTCTTTCTTTATTTTTAACCTTTGGCATTTTAATTACATCAAGTTTTGGAGAGGGCCTCTTTGTGTCCATCTTGTTTGGGTCTCTGTGCTTCCTGGACTTGCCTGTCTATTTCCTTCATCAAATTAGGGAAGTTTTCTTTTATTATTTTTTAAAATGTATTTCCAATTTCTTGCTCTTTTTCTTCCTCCTCTGACACCCATATGTTGTGAATGTTGAACCTCTTGAAGTTGTCCTAGAGGTTGATTATACTATCTTCTTAATTTTTTGTATTTCTTTTTCCTTTTGTTGTTCTGATTGGCTGTTTTTTTTTTGTTTGTTTGTTTGTTTTGTTTTTTTTTTTTGCTTCCTTATGTTACAAATCCTTGATTTATTCTCAGCTTCATCCACTGTACTATTATTTCCCTGTAAATTGTTCCATATTTCAATTAATGTAACTTTGGTTTCTGACTAATATTTTTTATGCTGTTGAGATCCTTACTAAGTTCACTGATCATCCGTATGACCAGTGTTTTGAACTCTGCATCTGATAATTGCTTATTTCCACTTCATTTAGCAGTTTTTATGCTTTTGATCTGTTCTTTCATTTGGGCTATATTTCTTTGTCTCTTTACTTTGGCAGCCTCCCTATATTTGTTTCTATATATTAGGTAGAGCTGCTTTGACTCCATGCCTTGGTAGTATGTCCTAATGTAGTAGGTGTCCTGTAGGGTCCAGTGGCACAGCCTCCCTTATGACCCAGTCTGGGTATTCGAGGTGCACCCTTCATGTGAGCTGAGTAAGCCCTCCTCTTGTAGTTGAGCCTTGGTTGCTGTTGGCAGATCAGTGGGAGGGATTTACCCAGGCCAATCAGCTGCAAGGATTGGCTGTGACCACTGACCACAAACCTCTGTAATCCATGGAGGATCAGCTGTGCAGAGGCAGTGATGTGGTGCTCTGATGTGGTCTATAGCTGTCCACTGGGTGTGCTGGCCCTGGGGTTTCCCGAGTGGTGCAGGCCAATGTCAGCCTCCACATGTGTTTTGCCTGGGGCCACCCTGCCTGAGCTATAAAGCAACCTGAGATGCTGCTACTTGTGCTGGGCTTGGGAATTCCCAGGTAAAGCCAAGCTATGAATCTAGGCTGGCTGCTGCTAGTGCCAGGTCTGGGGCTCACTGAGGCCAACTGTTCCTTGTTTGATAGGAATTAGTGTATTGTGAAGCATGAGTCAAGACCAGCCATTCATATGAAAAAGATGTTTGGGTGGGCCTGTAATTTGATTGGGGTGGAGTCTCTGGGGATCTCTAAGGTGGGTCATAGAGTGTTAGCTGGGTTGATGGAGTCTCAGGTATGGCACCAGCTTGCTAGCTCTGTAAGAGGAAGGTTTAGAAAAGGAACCATGGCCTCTGCAACCTTGATGCAAGACACTTCATTTCTCCCAGTATGCTGCTTGTGCCTTTCAAGCTGGACCTCAGAGGGAATGAGTATGAGTAGATGATTTAGTGTGTGTGTGTGTTGTGTTTTTTTTTTTGTTGTTGTTTTTTTAAGAGTAACTGCTTGGGATTCCAGCAATTTCTTCCACCAACCCAATCCTCATTGATTTTTGCAGTCAGAAATTATAAGGACTTATATTCCTGGCTCTGGAACCTGGGATGAGGGGCCTGATATGAGGTTGGAATTCCTCACTCCTGAGATACCCCTCCTGAATTTTATCTACCACACATGAATGTTGGACCAGCTTGTTCTGTGTCTGTGCCCCTCCTACTAGTCTCTGTGGATGTGATTTCTTTAACTCCATAGTTGTCAGATTTCCATTCAACTCAATTGCTGATGGTTCTGAGTGATGGTTGTTCTATATTTTAGTTGCAATTTTGATGTGGGTTTGTAAAGAGGTGAGCCATGTCTGCCTGCATTGCCATCTTGACTGGAAGTCCTAATATCCATTTACTCCAACTATGGTATGCCACTAAGAGTACATTATAGTTATTTGTATATTTGCTCATGTTTTTCACTGAATTATAGGCCTAATTAATTCATTTAACCTACTTTCTTTTCATGCCTGGCTTTCAACAGATGCTTAATAACATTTTGTTGAATATAAATAAGTAACTTAATTTTCACTTCCTCCAACTGAGTTATCAGGGGCAACCATTGTGTTTTCTTCTTTGTTTGCTCCACTAACCTCAGCTTGGTGCCTATCACATAATAAATGCTCAATAAATGTTGGAATATATATTCATATATATATGAATAAAGCAACACAAAATTTGTCTGGCAGCATTCCAGTAAGATGAGAAAAAGATGGTAATGTTACAATATTGTTTTTGATGAAGAACCTGAAGAACAGAGACATTGTATTGTGGGCACAACATTTTGACTTTCTAATTGTATTCTAGTTTTGAGTATTTCCAAAAGTTTCATCTAAGGTCATGCTGAAGAATTGTATAGACATCACCATATTCCCTGCTGGCCCACCTTGAAGGAGTTTTAAGATCTTGGGAGAGCCAAGGGTTCCACCAGCTCATGGTCCATTATGTAGATAAACCCCCAACTGCACCCGTACTCTATCCCCCAAGATGGTTAGGAACACTTTTGAGTCCCACAGCTCTTGCTATTTCTGTTCCACTGGAGAGCAAAGTGGACTTGGAGTTCAGTCCAGCTTTATAATCAGGGCAAGAGGCACTTGTGTTACTCACAAGTAATCTTCATTACAAAGCATTGGTTCATATTTCTGAGCTTTTTTTTTTCTTTCTTTTTTGGAACCATGTACTTTCACTTAGCGTTTAACAGAGGCATTCCCTTTGTGTTCCCCCAGTCCCCACACCCCTCACCGATGTGTGTCAGGCATTCTGCTAGGGACTGGCATATAGTGATGGATAAACTAAACTAAATATGGTCCCTGATATCAGGGGCCCCCAGGCCTGTGACTACCATGCAGGTAGGTGGAAGGCTCTGCAGTGGAGGTGAGGCAGAGTACACAGCAAAGGACAGGGCTGGGGCTGCAGCTGGGTGTAGGCATGTGACTTGGCCCCCAGGGCCTTTTGTCTAGACTGGATGACTCAAGGCAGTCAGGCCAGAGGCAGAAGGAATCAAGAAAGAGGTTGATGGAGGAAATACTTCAGAGAAGAGGAAATATACAAAATGTCCTTTTCTCTTCCCAGTGGCAAGATGAAATTTCCGGCTCAGGTAGCTATCTAGCTCATTATTTGCAGCTCTGCCTGAATCATTCTGAAGAGTTGAATGTAAGAATTGAAGAGAGGCATGTAAGCATATGAACATGGGCATGCATATATGTGCACACATATAACACTATGGTCTCTGCTCCAGCTTTCAGGATGTCTGATGCATGTAAGGTGTGCTCACCTTTTCCATCTCAACTGCTACTTCTGGCACAGCTGCTCAGCTGTGTCTGGTTAGTGATGTTTGTTCCTACTGAAACAGTGGAAAACAAATGAATAGATGCAGGCAAAACACAGAGTTCAAGCAAACAGAGCTAAACGGCTTTGTTGCGGCAGTTACGCAACTAAGCACTTTGCTAAGGTCTACCTAGGTGAAAAAATCTTATCAGCCTGGTGGTTGCATTCTTTTTATGGAATGGTTAAATTGGTATTAAAAGTGACAATATTAAGGCCCTAGTTGGTAGCACAGTGGACAAGGTGTGCCAGTCTGTGAACCCAAAGGTGGCTGGTTTGATTCCCAGCCAGGGCATATAACCAGGTTGCAAGCCAGGTCCCCAGTCAGAACTGTAGCCGGAGGCAGGTGAAAGGCAACCACCTATTGATGGTTCTCTCCCTCCCTGCCTCTTTCCCTTCCCCTCTCTCTGAAAATAATAAATAAAATATTAAAGAAAGTGACAATATTAAATCATTCCAGAAGATGATTTGATTTTGGGCGATGGGCATACAATGCAATATACAGTTCCAGTATCATAGAATTGTACACTTACAATCTATATGATCTTATTAACCAATTTCACCCCAATAAAAATAAATAAATACATGAATAAAAATGAAACTATCATAAAAATTAAATGGCCAATGTTGGTTTCTTTATTTCACAGGTTTCATAGCTGCGGCAAAGGAGGAGTTAAACTGTCATAGTGAAGGAAGTAGCAGAGCAAAAGTCACCAGGCCATTTCTTGGAACTATTTCTGCCTAACCAGTCGGTTATCATTTCTCAAGCCCCCTGGAAGCAGGCCAAAGCTGTCTGTTTAAGTAGCAATAGGCCCAGCAGTCAGCATTGGGTGTTCTAGTCTTTAGGCATAATACTGGGCAGTTTTCACAGTTATCTTTTTCATTGGTCTCTTATTTCCTTTTATTTTAAGCAGCACCTTTGTTGGAAAGTGCACTGAACTAGGAGTCAGAATATCTGGGACCTAGTTTTACCACACCATGGCAAACAGCTACCTTCTGGAGACATCTGACTCCTTACCCATGAGGGGAGAAGAAATAAATCTGGGTCCTTAAGGGTCCTTCCTGGTTCGAGAATAGGGGGTGACAAACTGCGGCCCAAAGCAGGTCAATCTTACTCACCACCTGTTGATGTTCAGTCTACAAGCTAACGGCAGTTTTTACATTTTTGATGTTTGAAAGAAATCCAAATAAGAAAAATATTTCAAGATCTGTGGCCACAAAGCCTACAGTGTTTGCAGTCTGGTCCTTTACAGAAAGAGTTTGTTGAAAGGTAGGTGTTGACCACAGGACAACATGTATTCTTACTCCTGCCTTTGTGAAAACAATAAAACCTCCTGGAGTTTCTGTAAAAATTAAATAAGATGACGAATGTAAAAGCATTTTAAGAATGCCAAAAGCATTTGTAAATTTTCACAATGCAATGAATTTTAATATTGAGAAAGAATATCATGTACATAAATACACAGCTTCTAGGGGTTGCTGGATGGAAAATCAACAAACCCTTATTAATAGTTTGTACAAATACAAGTTATATTTTTATTCAGTTGCATTAAAAATGTGTAGGATGGGATTGCAGGTGTGTGAAGTTATGTGTGCATCTGGAAGGAAAAATAACAAGAACTTCCTTGCTAGGTTTGTGTAATTCTGGATGAGATTTTTATGTTTCAATAATTTAAACTATTGTTATAACTCTGTTTAAAACAAATAAGAGAAAAGGGAAAATACCCCCAACCATATTTTATCTTTTTTTGATTATTTTTATTTTTTTTACATTTTCCATTGTATGTTTTTCATTACCATTTAGTCCCCTTTTACTCCCCTGCCCCTCACAATTACCACACTGTTGTCCATGTCCATGAGTCCTTTTTCCTTTTGGTTCAATCCTTCCATCCCCTGCCCTTCCCACAATTTAGCTATCATCCTGCTCTCTATGATTCTGTCTCTATTTTGCTTATTAGTTCAATTTGTTCATTAGATCCGATATATGGGGGAAATCACATGGTATTTGTCTTTCTCTGACTGGCTTATTTCACTTAGTATAGTGTTCTCCAGGTCCATCCGTACGTCGCAAAGCATAAGATTTCTTCTTTTTTACATCTGAGTAGTAGTATTCCATTGTCCAACCATATTTTCATATTAACATTTTAAAAAGGTTTTTTATTTCCAAAGTCAATGCTGAACTGTAATGAATGAGATGGATAGTCTGTATGTTCCATACTAAGTGTCTATAGGCAACACTGTCCAAACGATGGAAAGACGTAGTCAAGATTGGAAACGAAATAATAATTTTTAGATTACAACAGCCTGATTTATGAGTTTCATTACAATAACATCAGAATAACCTGCCATCAATGGATAGCTCATCATTTACTTAATTACTTAATAAGCCTAATTGTACTTGTTTAACATTTAACTTATTCAGAAAGTTGGGCAGAGGGATGAACATTTCAGATAAGGTTGAGTCAATTTCAGGTTTGGCAAAATATGCAGGGATCAAAAATTTTCGTGAGAGGTTCGGAGTTTTGGTGTGCCAAAGAATGACCTAGAAAGAGCAGAACTTAGGTTTTGAGTTCAATTTTCCAGTAGTGACTATCTGGGAAGCTTTCCGATGGACTCAGTCAGTCTGTATCTTTGGTATATCACTAGCGATGTTCTTTCCCTGGTAAAATGGCAAACTGTTTGGCTGAACTGGTGGAATTCACCACATGGTCACAACTTTACTGTGAGCTGTGAATAAATGTCCATACAGAAAGCAGGGTTGCCCTCCTCTCTCTTGAGGGGAGGAATGATCCAGACAGTGAGCTCCCCCCCAAGGGCAAGGACACTGGAGCCTGAGCTGGTGACACAGCTCCTCTTGGTATGAGCTGTGGGACTTCAGGCAAGCTACTTAATTCTTGACCTCCTCACCTTAAAAAAGGGGAGGATAATAGAACTTACTTCATGGATCTGTGAATACTGGCTGAGAAAATCCATGGAAAAGTGGTAAGTATGGTACCTGGCAGTAGTCCTCTTTCAATAAATGTTAGCCATTCTTCTTATTATGGATGGGAGGTAGTTAAAAAGCGAAAACAAAACAAATATTTCTCGGTGGTAGGGGCTCGAGCTCATGTGTGTCCATTTTCTGCAGACCGCAGACCATGGGTCAAGTGGTGGATGTGGGCTGTCAGGCTCACTGGTGTGTAAGGGATGAAAATGCCTGGCAAAACTTACTTTCAACTTTAGGTCTCTGTAGAATGCCTTAGATAGAAGGCAGTACTTTAGCATTCAATGAGTGATTTTTTTTCCTTTGCACTAATACCCATTCAACCAAATGATAAAGAACACACTGATCATTTGATGTGTCAGGAAAGGTCAGTAAACAACGACAAAGGATCTTTTACATTCTCACAATAAACACTACTGCTCCTTCTCACCATCTTCCTTGATAAACACCACCTGGAATTCGCTTCCACCCAAGGGGCAGCTTGCTGCTCTGATGGAGGATGAGGTCGCTCAGTTGCCTTCTGAAAATTTATTTTTGCCTTTGGGAAAAAAAACAACATTGCAATTGGTGGAACTCTCAAATTTTTGGACCCTGGAGACTGGTGGCTCCCTTTCTGATTTGAGAGACATCTCTAGGTAGTGATTTATTATTATTTTCTTGAACTCACTGTCATCACAGCCTCTTGCTTTTGCATGTAAGTAGGGACTAAGTTGGCTGTGAGGGAGCTGGGAGCTTGAAGCCAGCAGGGTATGATAGAGACCAGGCAGTTCCATAGTGTGAGGGTGGTGAATGTGAGGAGGGAAGGAAGGTTGAAACAGCATGGTGTATAATAATGGACACTTCCCCTCTTTGGTGGTTTTATGAGGAACAATGGTAAAGACCTGAATGTGTTCTTGGATGTTGAACTAATGTTTGATTAAACACTATGCTGGATCAATGTGGTGTTACCACAATTAGCTCCCACATTAGCCCCTATGCCTAAAACAGTGCCTGAGATACTGTAAGGATTTAATAGATTTGTTGATGAATTGCCACCATCCTGATTCTATGTATGTATCTCATGAAATTAATGCCACAGATCCTCAAATGTCCACATTTAATTGTAAACATACTCTAAATCTTATTGTCAAGGAATGAGTTCCTTTTAGCCTTGTCTGTCCCCCTCCCCCACAGCCACCCCAGCTTCCACATTCTAGAAGCAGCTCCATGTATCTTTAGAAGTGAATGTCCTTATGCTTTCTGACCTTGTTTTCTTAAT
This sequence comes from Noctilio leporinus, assembly GCA_004026585.1. NCBI lineage: Eukaryota > Metazoa > Chordata > Mammalia > Chiroptera > Noctilionidae > Noctilio > Noctilio leporinus. Next base: position 125,309 of record PVIW01000279.1, on the reverse strand, counting down.
AGTTGACAGAGGTGGTCATGACGTTGGAGGACTAAAAGGTACTTGGTTAGGGACCAGGGAATATATATATTCTCTGTGGCCTAGCCAGTATTTCCCCTCAAAAGTCCCAGATGTGTGGGAGGAACCCACAGCCAACTGTGATGGTGATGTGGAGGGAAAGTGAACTAATACAGGGACTGGGTCACCATCATAAGGGGAGAGGGAGGAGGGAGTCATGGCCACCTAGAGGTTCATCTCTTCTAATTCCTCCACAGATGAGCCTAGCAAACATGGTTGTGGGTAGACACACTCTTGCGCTTTGTGAGTGTGCATTTGTGTGTGTGTGTGTGTGTGTATGTGAGAGAGAGAGAGAGAGAGAGAGATGGGGGAGAGGGGCGGCTTTCTTGTCCTTGACTTTTACTCCAAATTCTGATTCATTCAGTAGAGAAAAGGGACAAATATGTGTGTATGTGTGTAACAATATGTATTAAGTGTATGTGTAACAATATGTATTAAGTCTTGAGTTTTCTTTAAAGGCTTACTGTCTGTGCATAGGACACAACTAGGTTACTGTGGGCCCTTGTTGTGGGAGTGGAGGTCAGGAAGACTTTAAGGGAACCAGTGTCTTTGGGATTACTACTCATTCAGGTAAGAGTATGAATCCCACCAGATGGTCATGATGAATTCAAATGTATTCAGTTGAATAAACATTTATTATTGTACTCCTACTTTGGGCCAAATGCTAGGGCTGGAAAGACAAACAAGAAACAAAATCTACTCTCTAGTGTCCCTTGGCTTAGTGAGAGGGTGTAAGAGTATAATTAGCATCATAATGAAGTATGCAGAAGGTGCTGTGGGGTGAAAGATGGGGGAGCAATTCATTTTGCCTGTGGGCAGGGCTGTTAGGAAAGCTGGAAAGAGATAGGCCATTTGAGGTGAACCAGGTGGATGGTGTGTGTATGGGGAAAGGAGACTTTATGCAGAGAGAACAGCAATTAGCTAGAGCAAGGACTTGTAGAAATGCATGGTCTTTTGTAAGCACAAACAGTAAGTAGGAGTCTGTCTCTTCCTCTCTCTCTCTGTCTCTCTCTCTCCTTTTCTTTTCTCTTTTTGAGGCATTCTAAAGTGTAGGGTTCACTAAGGAAAGTCAAGGAGAAAATAGAAAGATACATCCTATACCAAGGCCTGTCTGTGGTGGTTTGGGTTCTTTAGATGTGGAGACAGAGTTTGGAAATAAGATGAAGGGGGAAGAAGCAGAATGGGGAAGAGGGGGAAGTTGAATCACAACATAGAACCTATAAGACTTCAGCCACCCTGGTAGGGAACCTCATCCATTTCCCAGCTTTGAGCATCCTTGGAAAAGTGGGAAGTCAGAGTCCTTCTCCTCAGTCCTCTAATCTACTCAGAGTCCTTAGAGGGCCCTGATTGGGTTAATGACATCCAGTGGAGGGTTGGCTCTTATTAATTCCCCACTGATAGTGACCATGGGTACTACACCTAGACAGAGACCTAAGTGTGGTCAAGAGATACACCTTGTAAAGTCTGTAAGCCAATGCATAGTTAAGTGGCTCTGTAATTGTTGACTAAAAGTTGTGGGTTACTATTAATAGCCTGAGGGCAGCTTGTCCATGAGGATAGAACTTAGCACCCACAAACCCCTTGATTTGGTTGTGAACACAACCTTGCTTCTCTACCTCTGTTGAATGATTGTAATACTTGAATTATCAATGTCCCTCCAGGAGGATTATGAACACCCTGTGACAGAGACTTCAGGATGTATTTCATCTCCACTGAGTCCACTCTAAAGATGAAACTTGATGGTTCTGTAGCTGTGTAAAGCTGAGGACTGGTAGGGAGAGCAGAACAGGGTTGTGGCTCAGTATTGGGCCCTCCAAACACCTATCCTTTTAACATCACACTGTCTGGGTTTAAGTCCTGGTACAAGCACTTCCTAGCTGTGTAACTTTGATGAAGTTACTTCTCTGTGCTGCAGTTTCTTCACATTTAAAATAGGAACAATGACAGTGATAACTTTATAGGGTTGTGAAAATCATTATGAAGATTAAATACCTTAATAAAACTAAAGTGCTTAGAACAATGTCTGACATATAATGTTCTATAAAAGTTAGCTCTTGTTATGATTATCTTGAACAACTTAAAATGCATAACCCCAACATTTAAGACCTTAGAGTTGTTTGAATAAGAAGAAAAGAAGAGAAGGACAGGAATGGATGTGACACTTAATTCCTTCTCTTGCTTATTATTTTTGGAACATATACTAGGTGTCAGGTACTGTGTGAAGAAGTGGAGTTATCTAAAGGAAGAAGATACAGCTTCCGCTCTTAGGATTTAGTTTAGTGGAGGGCTTACAAAGTTAAGTAAAATATTACATAAGATGTCTTATGAGCTATATTGGAGGTATTTAAAGACAAAGCAGCTACTTACCTGGGAAGGCTTCAGAGAGGGAGGGGTCAAAGGTGAGCAGGAATTCCACAGGTAGGGAGGGAAGAGGACAGAGGTAGCAGGTGGAGAGTGAAGTAGTGAGAGGGTGTGCCAGGTTGTCTGTTTAGTTCTGAGAGAAATTGAATGAAGAGAACTGCACAGAACTAGGATGCCATCTTGAATAGCCAAGCTGGGAGGTTGAACTTCACCCTGACAGCAAAGAGCAGGGGTGAGATGTAATCAGATCCTATGTCTCAGAAGACTTGTCCAGGTTCACAGCAATCAGAAGTCCTTTTCACCTCCTCATTAGATCTTTGGTACTCAAAGTGAGGATTGAGGACTGCCCAGGCCAGCATTGCCTGAAAGCCTGACAAGAATGCAGATTCTCTTTGCCACCCAGACCCTCTAAAATCAGCATCTTAACAAGAGGCTCAAATGATTGGTTTGTACAGAGAAGCTGGAGACCATTAAAGTGTGGATCGCATTGCATGTTTAGGTTCAGAGTGTTTGCCTGATAAATGTTGCTCCTTTATGCTGTTACAGAAAGGAATGAGCGAGAAAGGCACAGGACTGTGAGGTATTGGGGTTTTGGGGCTTAGGGTTGCTCAGGTGAGAAGGGAAGTTGTCCTTGTAATGTAGGGACTGTTCATCCATGATCAGATTTCCATGTCCAGCCTCAGACCACATTGAAAGTTAGAATCTGTCTCCATCATTCTCTGTCCTGCCAGGCTTTCTCCTGAAGCACATTACCAACTCTGTTTATGACCTTTATTTTCCAAATATTTCCCCACTCTACCCTTCTATAAGTTTCCATACCTGTCTCTGTGTCTCATGTTTGATTTGGGGGTGGGGATGGTAGTGTATTTTCAAATAATTATTTAATCTACTAGCACTCTTTTAGTTCATAAACAGCATGAGAAAGAAGCCTTTTCCAGATGTATTAACCTTAAAAAAACAAGACTATGGATCTGGCATGAAGGAAAAGCCACATCTTGATATCTGGGTGCTGCTCTTCACTGACTTGTACCCAAAGGCCAATGCAGATGAGCATTGCCCAAAATAAGTGAGCCTTTAGGCATTAAAGACTTTTTAATGAAAACTGAAAGTATAGCTTTTTAGCTATGCTCCTGCACTTTTTAAAAACTACTATAGAATTGGTACATATTTCAAAGTATAGGAAAAGGCAAGGACATCGTAAGGGAATTATTTTCTCCTTTCAGCTTCTTATAACAATTTTTAAAAATCTGCAAAGCTGCCAGGGTGTATTTTACCAAGCTAACCCCAGCCAGATAACCCATTACAGAACATCTGACTTTGAGACTCCGTCTTCACAGAATGGCTGCTCTGCCAAGCAGTTAACCAGCCCTGCGCTCCAACTCAGGGAAGAGACAAGGTGAAGGAAACTGAGGGAAGAGCAGAGCTTTCTCCCCTAATATATCATGGGAGAGATCTGAAAGAGACATTATTAGAACCTGTTCCAATAAAGACAGCCTATCAAATACAAAGGCCTGGAGACAAACCAAAGAATTAGAGTATAATAAAGCCCAGTGGTTAGATCAAGTCTCTAGACATTGGCAGTATTGATATTTTGGGCTGGATAGTCCTTTGTGTGTGTGTGGAGGTGATGTACCGTGCATGTTAGGGTGTTTAGCAGCATCCCTGGGCTTTACTCACTATATTCCAGTAGCACTCCCTTGACTATGATAACCAAAAGTATTTCCAGACATTGCCACATGATTCCTACCAGGGCAATGTTACCCCTGGCAAAGGATAATGGGGTCAGATGCAGAATGGGCTAACTAGGTTCACATCCCAGCTTTCCCACCTACGAGCATTGTGATCTTGGATAAGTCTTAGTGTCTCTTGAGTTCAATGTCTTTATCTGTGTAGGTTGGGACACCTCACAGGATTAGTATAGGATTAAGTATGTAAGTAGGCATCCTCTAGCACAGAGTAAATGTTCAATAAATATGAACTGTTTCTGTGATGATAATGACATCCTCTCACCTGAGGTCAATTACTGTCAGCCAGAAACTGGAAGGACTCATCAATAAGAAGATTAAGGACATGGACCACATTTTAGATGATCACATGAGGAAAAATTCTGCTGTAGCAAACAAAAGCTTTGATTCTCCTTGCTTTCACGCCCAGCTGAAATAAAGGCACTACACACATTGGATTAGTAGAGAGGCTGTAGAAATTCTGAAGAACTCCAACAGTCTTAATAAGGGTGCCGGATTTACCCTTGGAAATCTGGAAAACAACAGGGCAGTGTCAAAAGACTGTAAAAAGAACAGAGGGCCTTTGAGAAGAGCTGCACAGCTAAAACAAAATCCTCCCTCACTGGATAACACATACGCGCCTCACTTAGAAAGTCCCTTTGAGATCTGAAGTGACTGGCTGTCCTCACTGAAGAGCTTGGTGACTCCTGTTGCAGCACCTAGTTCCTGAGGCAGAAGCAGCAGCAACCTGTGCTCTCTGAGGTGCTGAATTAAGAACTTGAGGCAGAGCCTGGGGCTGAGGGTGGTGGGCGAAGAGGCGCCATGGAATAGAGTTAAAATGGACTGAACAGCCACTAGCTTTTGAGCGACTTTTATTATGGATGCATAAATCAAGCAAGATGTGAACTTTAAATTGATTGCGACACATGGTGTTATCAGTTTGTTCCCTGATTATTTAATTTCTGGGCTGATCTTATCTCCTATTTCCCAAGATGCTTCTGAAGGCTTTCATGTCCAGAGCCTAAATCATGCTGCTTTCTTTTCTCCTGCCAGTGTTCCGTGTTCCCAGAGCATGTATGGAAGGAGAGGAGTTTTATGTAGCACAAGTAAGCACTTTTGAGACCTCTCCCTTGCCTGAAGCAAATTCCTTAGGGTCTGAAAGAAAAATCTGTCTCTGTCAAGTTTTCCTTGCTTTTTCATTATATCTGTAATTATTGCAGTCATTTTAAGGCCTTGGTTTATTTTTATAAGTTGCTCATCTAATTTTTTCATTATATTTAATTTTATCCTGTACTTAAGTCTTAAAGTTTCAGTATCACCTTGAGTGTTATCAGGATTATTTTATCGTATCAGAAGTCTCAGAAGTAGTGATCTACTTACATAGCTTTACTTGGCAATATTTATTCTGTCCCTAAGACACCTTTATTAGCCAGGATTCTGGTAGGAAAAAAGTGGCTGAATTGAAAAGGATACTCGAATCAATGAAGCACTTTTGGCAGAGTGAAGGGAACTAGCCCAGGATGATAAGGCACCCAGACCCAGGAACAGCAAAAGGCCATGACCACCCTGAAGCTCCCAGGGACACTAAGGGATGGGATAGGTTGTCAGGGCCTGATGAGAAATGAGTAAGGGGAGGCCCCAGCAGGATTGTAGCCATTTGGAGCACAGCCACCAGCAGCCCAGGAGAAGAGTAGAGTGAGCAGGGAGAATGGGAGCCTTAACTCTCTCTTCTCTCACTTATTTTGTTTCCTAATGGTGTCTCTGACTGACGAATTTGGATGATCCAGTCCAGAGAGATTAGCCTTCCTGGCATAGAGAAAAGCAGAGAATAGGCCCAGGTTGAGGTGGGGATAATGTACAAACCAAATAACCAACATCAGCCTCTTATTCGCTTTTGGCTGTTGAAATTCTCATTAGCTTATCAATGAATGAGCCTTTCTCAGTAGATCATCCATGATGATGGAAACACAGGAGTGCCATGACAATTATATTCTTGCTATGATGCAATCAACTTATGCTCTTCCTGGAGATGCACACACATTTTTTTCTCATTTTAGGAAATTTCTTTCTCCTGCTTGATCAGTGTTATGTCCCTCTACAGAGTGGACAGCTGTCTTAAATTCTTACTGCCCATACAAAGAACATGTTCGAAATGTTTATTCTTAGCCCCTCCTCTATATCTACTGAACCAGAAACTCTGGGGTGAGGCCCATCCATCTGCATTAACAAGCCCTTAGGGGAGTCTGACGCATGCTCAGGTTCCAGAAGCACTGGGCTAGATATTGTGTAGAACATCTCTGATGCTTCTCTCACACCACACCTTTTTGTTTCAGGTGTTGCTGTGGCAACCAGCAGTGCACAGGTGTAGTCAGACCACACCTCACTTCAGCTGCACCAGTATATTTGTCTGCCTCTGGGCTTCCTTTCCACTGCAGTGTGGGGTAAGTGGGGGAGCCTGCGCAGCTGTTCTTGGGCATGTGCAAACCTGGAAACTCTAAGGAGTTTATTAATAGTCCTGGGACAGCCCTGGACAAATGGGGATTGGGAGCCAGTGGATAAATCATTCCTCCATGACCTTGGAGTAGAGGTGGATTCTACATTGCTGCTAGGTTCCAGCGGGACTGAACACCATTTGCCCAGACCACTTACCAGCTTACTTATTAACCTTACAGTTGCCTTTCCCTTTCCCCAGTCCTTTCATTTTTGTTTCTTGGGGTCACCTCCTGGGATCCAAAATAAATTATCTGTATATAAATCCAAGTTAAAACAAATGTCCTTTCCCCACACTTTATCAAAATTTTATTTACTTTTGAGAACCAGTTTAAGTGTTACCTATAGCTCATAAAACTTTCTCTACCCAGTTAGAGTAAAATACTCTCTCCCTTGTGCTTCCCTAGTACTTACTTTTGCCATCATAGCAGTGGCCACACCCTGTCCAGCAATATGGTTCTATAGCTGTCTTCCAGCTAGACCAACTTCTTTAGGTCAGGGACAGTGTCTGTTTGTTTGAGGAACACTCCTCCACCCACCCCTGTCCTGCTGGGATTTTGGATAGTGCTGAGCACAATAAATGTCTGTTGAACTTAATAGACTATCAGAGTCATGTCTGATGGCTTTTAAAGTCTAATAGTTATATGCTCAGTGTGTCTGATTTGGACTAGTGGCATTTGTTATTATTGTAGTCTTGAAGCTGTGAGGCATTCTCTGTCAGCTATTCTCAATCCAGAGAATGTTGCTTGAAATGAGGTGTGATTGGTTGTGATCAGTTTATAAGTTGGGGCCCGCCTCTTGGGCACATGGCCTGTGAAGTTGCACAGGGTCTTGCATTCACAAGGTTCCCACACTTTATTGTTTGGCTCTTGCCCTCCTGAAATTTTTAATAATTTTATCTTCGAAGTTATGTTTTGTGAGTCAAGTCTGAATGGACAGTAGGGTATGCATGTGAGCAGAGGAAATATATGTAGTAGTGTGTCTACCTTCTCTGCTGCCTCACTCATAATGCTCCATGAGCCATGAGCATAGAATCCCATGGATCTGTGATGGTTGGGGTTCCAGTGAGACTCAAAGTAAGTACAAGACAAGTTGTCTTATGTCCATGTCTGATGAACCAAGGAAGGACAGGAAGTTGGGAGGGATGAGAGAGATCATACTTTCCATTAGGATCAGACCATTGCAGAAGGAAGGCAATGGTATTCTAATAAACACTAACGCCAAGGAACCCTATCATATCCTTTCTCACTCATCTTATTTCCCTGTATTAGCTAACTGCTTATGCTGAAAACAATGACATAGAGCAAACAGAAAAGATAGGGTACCCACCATTTCTTTTCTTTTTGGTTCTTCCTTACTTATCAGTAAATTGAAGATAGAAAGTGTTGAATGAGCACATATGAAGAGGTGAAATGCTCACAATTTGGTCACTTTTATTCTATTCCAATGTTTGATAAGAATGAAATGCATATGCATATATGAGCTATAAAATACAAATTGTATAATTTCAGTGATTCGGTATACAAGGTGAGTGTTCTTATATTTGCATTTAAAATGGTCATTGCACAATATAAAGATGAATGGGAAGATTTAAACACGTTCATACATAAAAATATTAATTCAGCCCCGGTTGGTGTGGCTCAGTGGATTGAGTGCTGGCCTGTGAATAGAAAAGTCACCTGTTTGATTCCCAGTCAGGGCTCATGCCTGTGTTGTGGTCCAGATCCCCAGTTAGGGGCATTCAAGAGGCAACTGATCAAGGTATCTCTTGCACATCAATGTTTTTCTCCCTCTCTTTCTCCCTCCCTTTCCCTCTCTGTATAGATAAATAAATATTTTAAAATATTAATTCAAAAATAAAATAAAAATAAAGCAACACATTTAAAAAATAATGTGCAGTAAGCAAAATTTGGTGTGTTTGTAAACATCTAAAGTGAAGTGCTTAAAAAATAAGTATCTGTAAGGTGAGCTGCTTCTCTTCCCAGTTAGAAGGTGCCAGGCTTTGGGAATATAAAGATAAAAGTTACTGTCCCAAAGACTTAGCAGATTAGCAGGGGATTCAGACAAGCAACTCCACTATCAGAGAGAAGGGTAGCAATGGCTCTGAATATCTAGCTGCATGGGGGTTGGGATCAAACAGGACAGGCATCTTAGTGTGAGCCTCATTTAACCTGACCACCAACTACCCTGTCCCATGGTGCTTGGCATACAACAAACATTCAAGGATCACAGGAATGAATCTGATTTGGGGCAGGTTTTTGGAGGAAGTGACTTCCTAGCTAAAAGTTCATTACCTAGACTTGTGGACACCTCTTTTGCCCAGTTAACCTTCAGACATGATAAGATTGTGACTGAAGTTAACCAAAAGAGGCCTAGGGGGAACATTTCCAAGAGAGCCCTCTTTTGGAATGGCCGTATTTGTGTTCAACATCAGTGGACAAAAGAAATGTCAGGGCCATTCCTGCCTTATGTGCAAGTCTTATTTACAAAGACAGTGTTTAATTTTGCTGAATTTGCTAAATGTCATAGCTAGAAATTAGAAAAGTTTTTGTGTATTCCTTAGATAAATGTAATGGTTTTCTTTCCTTATGTTGTGCAAACTCATGCATATCACCTAATTTTCTTTTTTCTATGTACTTCATATTTCTCTGCCAAATGAGACTCAACAACCTTCAACAACCCAGAAAGTAAGACTTGTGCAAGCCCCTTCTCAGGTGGTCCTCAGTAGTGCTGGAAAATGGCATGGGAAATGTCATCCAAAGAGACTTTTCACCTACCCTATTTTATGGCTTTCTTACTTGGTATCACCACTCTTTGTGCAGTTACTAGCATGGGAGTTTCCTGAGAGTACAATACCTATGTGTCTGTCACCTGTCTCCCTGGGGAACCAGCACAATGTCTGCTACCTAGGAGGAGCACAATACATGGGGTTGGTTGAATGAATGAACTAATACCATTCAATTGCTCCCAAGCTTCTTTATGGTCTTTGGTACCTCACTTCTTTGCCTTATTTATTACTGGTTTTTATATACTTTTCAGTATAGAACACAGACACGTACAAATACACATGTGCATTCCCTTCCTAACCCTCCCCTCCACCTCTGGCTTTATATGTGCACAGCAGAGCAGAACTTGACTGAAAGATTTAGTTGGGACACTATCATACTTCTTAAGGCAATTCACAAGAACATAAAAACATGACGGATTGCTTCGTCCTGGTCTCTTGTACCTTTTAGCAAGATGGTAGTGTCTGATTTCAGAGTGCACCTGTAGCTCATGACAGCCTGTGCTCCCAAGTGGGTTTGGGAAAGCACACATTTATTATAAACCTAAAATTAAGCTACACGTTTTTACATGCTGTTTAGCAGCAGCAGCTGATGCAAAACTTTGTCAACACAGAACTTTTCACACCTCAGGTTTCAACTTTGGTTAGTGGATTACTGTGTAAGACTGGTGGTTTACTGTATAAGACTGGTGGTTTTTATCATGGGAAGTGAATGAATAACTTGGGGAAAATAAAAGCAATGCCCTTTACTGCCCATTGAATTGAAATCTTTTCATTTTAAAAGAATTTGAGACACTTCCCTTTTTTGATGCATTTCTGAGTTTCTTTGTTTCAGCCAGGACATCACGATCAAAATGAAAATAGCCAAGTGCTATGAGTGGGCCATCTTTCCTAGAGCAGTTTAGACATGTCCTTGTAAGGGATAGGCAAGGCTGATCTCCACAAGCTCTTCTCTGCAGTGCTAAATGTAACAGTCTTGGCTTCCTAACTGCCCACTCTGCTGCCCACGCAGTTTTGCTGCCTGCAGATCCCTTTCTCTCCTTGCTATGTCTTGTTGCCCAACTTTGACAAAGCATCCTGTTCACAGTGAAAGGTCCAGGATGAACTCATGAGAAATTCTGCATTTACAATAGGTCTCTCTCACTGTAACACACTTCTGTCGAGAACAACCCTCTGTACACAATTTTTTCATATAATTCGCATTTTGCAATGCAGGAAAAAGACGGTTTCCAATACGTATCATTACAGAGACAGCCCAGGGGTCTCAAAAATAAGATGGGAACTAGGATGTAAGGCAAGATATTTTTAAAAGTGCTAATTGGAATTGAAAGCTAAAAGACCCTCAATGTACCTCCTGCCTTCACCCTCCATATCACAGATAGGATGAGCTGTCTGCAGAAAAGCCATCAATTGTAACATGGACTGTATGTATGCTGCTTTTATTATTATTTTTTAATTTTTAAAAAAGATTTATTTATTATTTCCAGAGAGAGGGGAAGGGAGAAAGGCAGAGAGGGAGAGAAACATGGTTGCCTTTTACCTGCCTCCAGCTACGGACCTGGCTGGAGACCTGGCTTGCAACCTGGTTATGTGCCCTGACTTGGAATCGAACCAGCAACCTTTGTGTTAGCAGGCTGTTATCCACAGTACCACCAGCCAGGGCCTTGTATGCTATTATCATCTATAGTTATTATAATTTTTACTTTAAATTTTTTTGGCATTTAAATGTTATTAGAGTATCTTTTACATACACAATTGTTGTACTTTAACCATAAGTACAAATGAAGACACTGAGGTTTATAGAAGTAATCCTGTACTTTGAAACTGAATTTATAGGTTCTCTCTCTCTCTCTCTCTTTCTCTTTCTCTCTCTCTCTCTCTCTCTCTCGTCCTTACTGGAGGAATTTTGTTATTGCTATTGCTGAGAGAGAGAGAGAGAGAGAGAGAGAGAGAGAGAGAGAGAGAGAGAGAAACACTGATGGGTGGCTTTCTGTAACCACACTGACTGGGAATTGAACTTGCGGTTACAGACTGAAGCTCCAAACAACTGAGCCACATCAGCCAGGGCTCCATATTTTAATTACTGATAAAATTAAGATATTTCCTTAGATAGCTTCAGGAATAAAAACTGTGTAAACTTGTTACTATGCACAAACCTGTTACAAAGTGCCAGCAATAGGTTGATGAACCTCATAGAATCTAGGAAGGGAGGAGGAAGCTAAGAATTTACAGTCATCAGAATAGTTTGACTTTTGCTTTAAAATTAAGGCATTGGCTCCCTAGTTCATAAATCTGGCTCTTTGTGAAGTTGCTTAGCATGACTTAGTTCTCCAGCACCAAATCACTTCTGGTGAATTAGACTTGACTGAGTTTCTGTAAGACTGAGCACCAGACATTAAACTCATGATGGTCCTATATGTGCAGCCTCCTGGGCTGGATCCCCCAGCTCACTTCTTCCATTACTGGAATGAAAGCAAATTGATTAGATGGTCCACTGAAATAATGAGGGAATCTTTGCAACCATCTAGTCTAGTCTCCTCCCCATGTAGAGATCCCATAAGTGGTCATCTCAGGCAGCAGTGAGTTTATTCCCTCAAAATATATTCACTGTTGGATAACTCTAATTGTTAGAATTTGTTTTTCCTTAATGAACTGAGGGGCTGAATTTTTTCTTCCCCTCAATTCATTACTCTTTAGCTGAGCAGAATAAATTATTCAAAAAATATATATTTTATTTATTATTTTTAGAGAGAAGGGAAGGGAGAGAGGCAGAGAGGGAGAGAGACATCAATGCATGGTTGCCTTTCACCTGCCTCCAGCAATGGACCTGGCTGGAGACCTGTCTGGAGACCTGGTTATGTGCCCTGGCAGGGGGATTGAACCAGCACTTTTGGGTTTGCAGGCTGGTGCCTTATCCACTGTGCCACCAGTCTATTTCATCTACATGAGAACCCTTTGAATATTAGGCTTGCAGTAATTATATACAAAATGTAAAAGTTCTTTATAATAAGTTTCTCTTCTTAACCGTTTAAGGACTGTTTGGCTTATGGGAAGGAACTTGATTAAGTAACCTTTGTATTGTAGGCAGGTAAGTCTGACTGGAACAAGAGTTGAGTTTGTGAAGAGTTTTAATCTTTCATCATTGCATGGTAATTGTCAAGAACTGTGAAGGTTCTGAGATTTAACTTACTTGCAAAATGAACAAGTTAGCCTGTGACAGGTCTATGGATGCTGGAAGAAGACATGACACTCCTGGGTTAGAGACCAAGGACAGTTTAATATTCATAGCATTAGTAGTAATAAGAGTATCATTATTTTTTTGTGTTGATTCCTAAGGCCCAGTTCCCACGGGACAGGCAAACAGGACCGGATGACACCTCCACACTCATAGGGTGTGTTACAGGTGAGAAGACTGAGTTTAGGAAACTCCGATCTTTTGTAATGGGCAGTAAGCAAACCTTCCAACCTTTACTCTGAGAACATATTATCTTTATTATATGGAACAGCAAGCAAACCAGCTCTGTGCTCCAGAGGGAAGACTACCTCTGGTTTTCAAGGCTGTTTGCTATGAAAAGATGACTTGGAGCAAAGTTAGTCATTGCCTTTGCCTGAAAGATGTGCAGAAACACAAGGAATCCATGGGGAATCATCTCTCAATATCAACTACCTCTGACTTCTTTCAAGACTTTCACACAAATCTCCAAACCAGAACTTCATGTCAAAAGATTCAGGCGCTAGAATGAAGAGGAACGTAGGAGGTGTGCAATTCCTTTATTCTCCTACTAAGTTTATTTACAACTTCTTCTCCCAAGTTCTTTTCATTCATGTCCAAAAGATTATTTCTCCTCTGAATAATTGAGACTAGAAGAATCTGATTTTTAGCAATGCATGGAATCAGTATAAAGTGTATTATAAGTTATACAAAAACTAGTAGTTTTATATGGCAAAAAAATAACATAAAGTTATTAAAAGTTAAGTGGGAGACTTGAATGAAACACTGCAACAATTTTAGTAGACCAAAGATTAATATCCAGACTTTTGTTGCTATTCTCCCTCCATTAAAAAAATTGATCACCAACCCAATAGAAAAAGAACAGAAAACCTGAATGAGTAATTTGTGAAAAAGGAAATAAAGTGGCTAATAATATTATGAAAATATATCTAAACCTCAACTGGTAATCAGATAAATGCAAATTTAGATAATGAGATAGCTGCAGTATAGGGTGTGCATGATAAATTGGCAATAACTTTGCATTTCCTTATTTCACGTGCTTATTAATTTTGAAAAAGTATGTTTCTAAGGTTATTATTTAACATCATTGTTTCAGATATAAAGTATTATATCCTAAGAGCAATTGTCATGTCAAAGGAATACAATGTTAGAGCAACCATAATTTTTGGGCCGTGTGCAGAGTGAACTGCTAAGGAAATTGCGCACTTCAATAACATCCCTTTACACACAGTTGACAATGTGAAGAAGGTGTATGATGCTGATCCTGATTTCATCACACCAACAAGGAAACCACATAAGGTATGCAAGGATCACACAAGTCCAGCTATTGTACCCTGAATCCAGGAGATCATCAATCAACATCCAGGAAAGTTAATGCACTCCATTGCAAGAGAATTGCAGATGTTGGATGCAACGGTTCACAAGATTATTACTGAAGGTATCAGATACAGATTGTATGTTCTTAGAAGAGGCCAGTTTATGATACAGCAGACAAAGGAAAGGTGCTTTGAAAAAGCAAGGAAACTGCTAACAACATTGAAAAATCCCAAAGAAAAAACCCTCTGATTTTCTTCTCTGATGAAAAGAATTCTCAGCAGGAGCAAATAGTCAACAGAAGACACAACAGGTGGCTCTGTGAGAATCTTAATGAAGTTCCAATTGTCATGAAAACAAAGTTTCCTGCTACAGTGATGGTGTTAGGTGTTGTCAGCAATGAAGGAGATATCATGACCCCACATCTTTTTTTCACAAGGCTTGAAGGTGACTGTTGATGTTTACTTTGACATTTTGAGAGAAGTATTTTTACTGCGGATAAAGTAAGTTGCAAATGGATGTTATTTTCTATTCCATCAAGATGGTGCACCAGCACATAATGCCAAAAAGGTGCAAGAATTTCTCAGTGTCAATGTTCCTGAATTCTGGTCAAAGGAAATCTGGCCACCTAGTTCACCAGATGCAAATCCTTTAAAATATTATGTATGGAGCATTTGTGAGAGAGAAATTAATAAATAACCTCATTCCAATGAAGAGGCTGTTAAAGCTAAGATTGAAATCATTATGATGTCCATGGATAAAGAAAAGTTAATGAAAGTATGCTCAAGATTCCCAAGTTGAATCAAGTCTATTATTGCAGCAAATGGAGACTGTTTTGAACAATTAAAAAAATGACTGTTTTTATGTATTTACATATAAGAATACATTTATTTCAAAACATAACACTTTTGTAGCATGCTATTTATTTCACTAAAATTTTGCCAATTTATTGTGCGCACCCTGTATTTGGTAAAAATGTAAAGGACTGATAATAGCCAGCATTGATGAGGGGTTAGAGTAAATACTTTCAAAGTGGTGGGGGTAATGTAAATTGACACCGCCTGTTTGGGGGCTACTTCTCAGTTGAATCTCATGAGAATTTAGCTTACCATTGTTGGTAATAGCAAAATATCGGAAATAACATAAATGGCCATCAATAGAATAGGTAAACTATGATATGTCTCTTTTATGGAATATAGCCATACAGTTTTAAAAAGAATGAAGTAGAGTATATTTATGGATTTTAAGAGATCTCTAAGAAATATAGTTAATTAATAAAAGGAAGTTGCAGAATAATACTTATAGCATGATCATATAAATATATACAAACATGTATCTCTATATGTATACCTATCTGTAATTATGTACATGTGCACATACAAAGGCACAGCAAGAATACACACACATTCATTAGCTCTGGGAGGAGAATGGAATAGGGGTGGGGATGGTGGGGACATACAGGTTGACCTTTGATTTGAGTTTGCTATTTGCCAGTGTTGCTTGTTTTAATGAAATGTGGCACTGTACTGCTGGCATGATGTAGTGCATGAACTTGGTTATCTCATGTCAGTTATGTTATAACAAATGCCTTATACACCAGCAGCATCTCTCTAGTTGAAAAATAAGTGGAAATTCAGGCCCTGGCTGGTAGCACAGTGGATAAGGCGGCAGCCTGTGAACCCAAATGTCGCAGGTTCGATTCCCCAGCCAGGGCACATAACCAGGTTGCAAACCAGGTCTCCAGTCAGGTCTGTGGCTGGAGGCAGGTGAAATGCAGCCATACATTGATGTCGCTTTCCCTCTCTGCCTCTTTCCCTTCCCCTCTTTCTAAAAATAATAAAATAAAATCTTTAAAAAAAAAAAAAGAAAATGTTTTTAAAAAAAAGAAAAATAAGTGGAAATTCAGAACAACTACATGGAGGAAATTATAGGATTTTCACAAAATCCTCCCTTTTTTTGCACAGCACGAACTCTGGTTTTCCATGTCTCATGCAGAACTTCCTAGCGAAAGAGAGACGAAGAAACATGGACTAAACTCAGGAGTTCAAAAGTGATTAAAGAGTTAGAAATGAAGACGTTCGGAGAGGAATAGAGTAATTTCAGGGACTGAGGGGGCCAGTGTACAGAAAGAAAAGGTGAAGGACCCCCTGTCACCTGGGGAGTAAGGTATCACAAAACAGTTGCCGCAGGAATACTTCCCAGCGGTTCTCAAAGCGTCGTCCGGGACCAGCCCGGTGGTGTTTTAACAAGCTTTCCTGGGAATTCCGATGTGGGCTAAAGTTTGACAACCACTGCTTTAGACCAGGGCTTCTTAAAAGTTAAACTATATATGCTTCACCTGGCTATCTTGTTAAGCAGCCCATTCAGGCTCAGCAGGTGTGAAGTGGGACCTGGGACTGCGTTTTTCAAAAGCTGCCCAAGAGGTGAATGCTGCTGTTTCTCAGAGGACATTGAATGACTTTAAAGGAACGAGTTAAGTATTTGTCGATGGGAAGATTTAATAAGGAAATAATTCCCGATTATTTCCTTACGAAATAACTACAGTCAGCCTCACTTTATTTCTGTCCGCACTTTCTAGGAGCAAGAATAATGCTCCTCTTTTGCAGTGCTGTTGTCTGACAATCGGGCAGATGCTTTCACGCACACTGCTGTGTTTGTACACCTATCGCAGGCTCCCGAAAGCTCTGAGCATTCGCTGCGTTCCTGATCTTTTGTGAACAGTTCCTCTTTCCAGAGAAGCTGAGGTTCGCTCATAGAATTATTTGTGTCCCAAGGTCACACAGACCCGGAACCGACGGGCTAGCGAAGGCCTTCTTGAACTACTTGCTGGAGCTCTTGCCACAGGCGCCATAAGCCTCTCTTACCAGCCGTGGGAAGTGGGGAGGGAGCTCAAGAGATTAACAACCCTGCGGCAGCTCCGTGGTAAAACCCAGACCGGCCCACTCTCCAGGCTCACTGGTGAATAACAGGAATCTTTATCATCCTTTCCGTCAGAAAGCATTTATTTAAAACCCCTTGGCTAACTCACAGGGTGAGCTGGCCCGTCACACACCATCACATGGCATGGAAACTGGCAACAAAATTTAGCAACCCACCTCAGCAGATCCAAACTGAGATGTTTACAGCCAGCCTGAGAGGAGCCAGGCGTTTTCTCTCCTAAATCAAGAGGTTTGCAGAGAAAGTGGAATAAGCCTTGGGTGGGTTATGCTCAATTATGAGCACCTGCTCCCATCTATAACTTGTCCTCACAGTGCAACGAGCTGGACTCAGAGGGCCCACGGAGTCCCTACCGCACACAGCCTGGTGGGAGCTGGTGGCCTCATTGCTGAGCTGCAGCTCAGAAACAGAGAGATGCTGAAAGGGCGGTGCTTGCTCCCAGGACAGCTTGTTTGTTTACCGACTCTGGGGGCCAAGAGAGACATAGTAACCAGAGAATAGATGTCATTTTCCCTGCTGCACACTCCTGAGCACCACAAGCCAATTTCCATGGTGGCAAACAGTGGGGGTGGCCACACTGAGCGGTGAGTGCCACTGGTTTGGGGGGAACAATCAAAATTAAAGCCTGGATTCACTGCTACCGCCCTGCCTGTGGTCTAGGAAGCTTTTCTGTAATAAAGCTTTGCTTTCTGGAAAACCCCTTGGATTAAAAATTAGCAAGAGTGGAACTTGTGTTTCTGGATCTGGTGGTGCAAGCTGAGATGCCTAAACTAGAAGAGATGATAGTTCTTATTTAGCAAAGGACTCAGCCAGAATCCCACGCTCCTTTCAGTGTGTCTGGGAGAGAGATGGTTAGAATTGCTGAGAGTGTAAGGCCTTGTACAAGTCAGACTCTAGTTGCTTTTTCCCCAGTGCTTGGCATGCCTGGGGAATGACAGCTGCCCAACTTCTGTGAGGGCTGTCTTTGACAAGAGCCCACAAAATGCTGCTACCCAAAGGGAATGCAAGAGACACCACGAGAAAGCCTTCCACTGTTCAGGTGCAGATGAGCACATCTGAGATGTAGCTCACCCACATGAGTATCTGTTCTCCCACGGTACACAATAGCATCTTACAGAAAAGGGAGCAAGACTTCTGATGTCGCAAACTGAGCCCTGAGGGAAGGAAAAAGGCCCTGCTGATAATGGGAGTGCCCTCAGATTAGAAACAAGGGGAGTGGCTCTTTATAACCCTAGTGAATTTCCAGTAAGGTCAGGGTTGGTGAGAGGCACCCCTTTACGGCTGGGCAACACCCCACCCCGCAAAGCCAGAGTCTCTCACAGCTGTCAGTCAGGGCAGCAGTGGAACAATCAATCCGTAAGTGCTGTTCCTATCTAACTTGCACATCACAGGGCCTTTCTTTCTCTCTGCCTTCTTGCCTCTTCCTTGTTCTTTTGCTCCCTTGTTTTTTTTCATTTATTCCCTTCTCCTCTTTCTTGACCTAATGGGTAAAGCAAATCACCCTACAGATGTTCCTTAACTGTACTTGGGCTTAGGAGGTAACTTGTCCTCTTTGGTTCAGTAGAAAGGTCACAGCTGACACTTACATGGACTTGAATCCAATGCCACTGTAACAGTCCTTGTGTATTTTCAGTGCCCGGGTTTCTCTCCCTGGAAGGCTTGGATTAAAGTCCCTCCCTTCCCCTCACAAGGTTTCCAGAACTAATGCAGTCATGTGGAAGAACACACCTCAGAGGCAGAGCATGCGGTGAATGCTGGGCATGGCCTCATTGTGCATTCACCTTTCAGAATCCCGTGTGACAACCTCAGTCTTCCTTGTCTTGTAAAGCAGGTTGGATCCTCAGAAGGTGTTTGGCTCAAGGTCACATGAGGTTGGGTGTCTCAGTTGAACTAAACAAAGAACAATGGAATGCCTAATCTATGCTCAGCCTTTTGGACCACAGTGACCTCTGCTCTCTGTACCTGGAAGCCCAGCCCTGGTGAAGGAAGTAATGTTCCTACTTCTCCAGGTGGTGTGGAAACCTGTTACGTGGCCTCCTCCTCCCCCAGTGCCAGCTTAAATCCAGCCACATTTCACACCTGCCTGGCACAGCCTGCCCCTTGCATGGGGCCAAGGTGTTAGTCAGGGGGAGACGCTCAGTCTGGCAAGAGGTGAGCCAGAGGACACTCACCTACTTTGGGGATTCAGAAGTGATAGGTTGGCCTATCACTTTAAAGCTGTTGTGTCCAATTTTAATTCAATTTCTTTGTGTAGTTAGCATCTAAAGCCGAATGCCAGGCCAAAATTAAAAAAAGCAGAAAAGTCCTCTCCATGGCTAGGGGACAGTAGCAGCCATGGCTGGACTTGCTAGCTCTCTGCCTGGAGTGACCTGCCCTCTCTGGAACGTAGCAATGTGTCTTCTTCAAACTACATCTCCCAGGTTCCCTAGCTGCCTGGTTGCCTGGCTGCTGGCCGGCTTCAGTCCAGGGGAGTCAATGAGGACAAATTGGAGGGCTGAATGATGGGAAATACCAGACTGTTCCATACGCTCAGGCTCTGTGTGGGGCAGGGTCTCTAACAGTGATCTTCTGACATGTGCTGCTATTGGATAGCTCCATCTATGGTCCCAGTTCCACAAAAGCATCCCCTGCCCCCAACCTGGGGTGCATGGAAACTTCCTGCTGTTACTTCTGCATGAGATTGGCATCTCAGCTCTTCCAAAATCATTATAACCAGCTCCCACATTGCATTTCCTCTGTAAAATCCCTGGCTGGACACTGTTCTCCTAAATAACAGACACACAACTTTGAGGGCACCCGACCCACTTTACCACCTGAAACACAGGGAACTGCATGTAGGAAGTACTGGAACTCAGTTTTGCTCAATGTCACCTGTGGGTGAGCCTCCTTGCACCGGGACCCTTAGGGTCTGAGCCTCCAAGTGAGCCACATTTTACTGGTAAGGAGAGACCCAGAAATAAAACTGAAATTGTTAGGGGATGTACAGAAATGGTCCAAATACTCTAATCAGCCAGAAAGTTCTTCCCTTTAACTTAAAAAAGAAACAAGGACAACAAAACACACTGAAAAGATAAAAAGAGAAACCTGGGCATCAAAGTATTGTGGAAAGAGGTGGATCTTCTTATTCTCCCTTCTATTTGCCTCTTTAGGTTTTGAGGAGGAACTGACTTCTTTCTAAGGGAAACTGGGGTCCCTCATCCCTTCTCTGGGAGGACTAGAGGCAGCTGGAAACTCCTGTGACTTCGTCCAGAGCATCTTGCAATAACTCCTTGGGGTGTGGTAAGGAGCTTGACCCTTGTCACAGCCAGGCCGCAGCTCCAGGCCACCTATATTTAGTCCTTGATGCCACCAGCCTGGTCCATGTCCGATTCAAGCCCAGCACCTGCCCTCCCTCACCAGTCCTCCCAAAGGGCACTCTGTGGTCAGCAGGGTCAGCAGAGCCCAAGAGGGGCCCTGTCCAGCCACCACCCTTTGACTCATGTATTACTCAGAAGTCCCTGAACTGGCACTGCCTGCTGCCTGCACAGTTCACAGAAAGGTTCAGCACAAGTGGCATCACAGGGATATGTGATGAGAGGAATTTTTCTTTTAACTTTATTTGTAATTGTAAAATACATAGCATAAAATTCATCATCTTAACCATTTTTAAGTGTACAGTTCAGTGGCATTAGGTACATTCACATTGTTGTGCAACCATTACCACCACCACCCATCCACAGAACTTTTTCATCTTCCCAAACTGAAACTCTTCACCCATTAAACACTAATTCCTCATCCCCCCCCCCCCCCCC